>CM076581.1:1687911056-1687996125 GCA_034641835.2 Pinus albicaulis | reverse complement strand
CACCTGTGAGGTTTCTTTTGGAGGAGTGGTGTCTGGAACCTGCCTTTTCTTTCCTATTTCCACATTTGATGGAGTTTGCAACTCTGGAACTTGTGTGTGCTTTGCCTGAGTGGGAGAAACTTCTCTGGAAGTTTGAGGCTTCTCAGCCATGACTAAAGTTTCAATCACTTGTAATGCAGGTTCCTTTCCTTTGCCCTTTTTCTCTGCTGCCACTGATGAACTGCCTTCCTGCAATCTCTGCTGTGGATTTGTTGCTGAAGATGTGCCAATGTGAGATACCTGCACTTGACCATAAGATTCTAGGTCATATTTCTTTTGAAGATCTTTCATAATTTTATTCATTTTTTCTTCTGCACTTTCTTCTTCAACAAGTGTTTTTTCCACCCATTCATCTTGGTTAGCATATTGCTCTATATCAAGAATCTTGTGGTGGATATAAGGGGAAGATTTGTTCTTTAATCTTTTTTCACAGATGAAACCAAATGGGTCATAAGGAACCCAACGAAAACTTCTTTGAAATTTGCAGCGGTTTTGTAATATATCCTCTGCTTCTCGCTCAACCTCTCTAGAATTGCAGATGTAGGGACCTAATTGGCTTTTAATCCGGAGTTGAGCTTTCTTTTTCACACTACAAAAATGGATCACATCTGAATTATTCATTTGCCTGAAATATTCCAAGGCAAACAATCTCATGGGTACATACTTTGGTAACTTGAATGGATGTAATTCACATCCATAGATTCTGATGACTGTATGGTTTTGATATAAATACCAATCCCCAACTTTATAGGTCCTTGAAAGTTGCAAGGTCTTCTTTATTTCATTACTGAGTCTTGGGGGAGGAATCCCTGTCAACAATGTAGTTGCAGGATATACAAAAAGATATATAAACTCAGAATAGGAATAGGGAGACTCATAAGAATGAATTATGGGAGACCAAAATATAACTGACCTTTGGTTTCCCTTGGCATCAAGTTTTTGAACAGGGAAAGGGAACTTTTCTGACTGATAGTAGATAATGAGATGATAGATGACTGAGGAATATTTAAAATTTTTTTCATCATCTAGCCTCATGAATTGATCATGGATCTTGTTGGCTATGAAGGAGGCAAAGTCATATTTAATCTCAGGAGGTTGCCCAGGAGTAAAAATGGATAACAAAACCAAGGTTATCTCATCAACATATTCACTGGTGTTGAAGCCCAAGACAAAAGATATCATATTGAGGATGAGTCTTCCCAATTGATTGAAATAATAAAAACCATAGGGAGGAGGTCCCTTAGGTTGGTGTTCAGGCAACATGAAATTATGGCAAAAGGACTCTAATTTCTCTGGGGTCAATTTATTAGACTTCTCAATCAAATCTTCCATGGACAGAGGTGCCAATTCTTGGTCAGGTTCAAAGTGTAGCATTTGATTGATGGCCTGGGGAGTAATGGGGAATAGAACACTTTGGTCAGGGGATATCACAGCCCTTTGAGTGGGATCATAGCTTGAATGGCAATAGTGGATAATTTCTGGGAAATTAATGACTGAGGGGATGAGGTACCTTGGGAGATTGGATTCCCACAGTCCAATGACATCTTGCCCTTTTGAATAATCGTCTCTGCAGCGACAAAAACTCAGAAGGGGGCTTTCATCAAAATGCAAGTCTTTAATCTGAAAATCTCTATCCACTAAGGGTAAATACTCTAATTCTCTGTGAGGGGCGTTCAGTGGGGTTATATTCAAAGCTGCCGGGGCCTCCATTTTGGTTCTTGTGGATTCAAAATGGAGGTTTCTGGTTTTCTTCACAGGCCGGGCGTGATTTCTAAAATGAAGGAAATTGGCACAATTGTAGGTTCAGGGAGCAATTGCACAGTTTTAAAACCTTTGGGGAAGCTCTCAGTGATGATTTTTAATCACTAATTCAGCGAAAAACAAAGAAAACAGAGTTTTACTTGCAGTTCGGGGCGGAATAGGATAAATACCTGTCTTTGGAAGAAAGCTGGTTCTTAACAGGTAACAGACGGTAGCAGAAGGACGCTTGAACGCAGGTCTGGCGGATTTATGGAGCGAAATTGAATGGAACAGTGGATTTCAATGAAAATTCGAAAACCGTAGCAGAGAGCACAGTCGCGTTTAATAACGAAAATAATGGAAAAAACATGAAAATTGGCTTTATTTACAAGTTAAAAGGGTTTTTTAGTTTTTCGAGGAGTGACGTCATCAATGCACGGGCTGACGTATGGTGGAGGGGCAGGGCGGTAAGTGGTAAGTCCCCGCACCGCTTATGAGCAAAGGCGGTATTAACCGCGAGGGCAGCGATTCCACAAAGTTATTGACGCGTGGACGGGTGACTAGTCAAATACCACCAATCCCCCGCTGGTTAAAATGCTGACAAAGGATGGGTAGCGGGATTGATAGGAAGCGTTGATCTTTGGAAGAGTGATCGGACGGTTGCAATGACGGGGAATAAGCGGAGGATTAAGGTGTGGGCCCGTCGGGGTTTTAAACACGATTTAACATTATAAAACATCCCGGAGAGCTTTTAATTGGCGGAGAAGGGTGGTTATTAACTAATTCTGATAATTAGTTAATCCCTCAGTGATAAAGAAAATAGGGGTCGCGGTGGGGTTAAAAAGTCGGGTGAAATGCTAGGTGGATGAGCCACGTTGGCGCGGGATTTTCCAAAGTTTAGATTCGAAAAACTTCAGGTTTTATTTATATTTTTGGGTTTAAACATATATATCGTATGTTTAAAGTTTTATTTTTCATATATATGTTTTTATTTTATTATATGGTAATTTAACAAATGTAATTAACTTACCATAGGGGCGGGTTTATGGTATAACGATAAATTTAACCAAAGGGCGTATAGTGGGTTTTTATGTTAATGCACGGGGAAATAATTACTTTGGTTAAACTTTATAATAGAGGGGTTTTTGGGGTATTTATAAAAAAGGAGTTATATACTTAGGATAGGGCATTTCACTAAGGATTTAGTAAATAGAGTTAAACATTAATATGACAAAGGGACAAGGGAACTCAAAACACTTTGTACATCTAAGAAAGTGATAATTTTTGAAGTAAATTGCAATATCTCATTTTCAACACTTGAACTTAGAATAGTAAGTTATTTTGAGGGATTTTTTTATGGAATTTTGCATGATTTTCCTAAGTAAAATAGGATTTTACTTAGGACAAGGTTAAAGGTGAATGATTATAATGATGAATTATCTCAAGTACTTAGGTCTTTTTGATCTTTAGGCCGAGGGTCCGGTCCCTCCAAAAGTCAAGGAAATGCCTTGAGCCCTTTTGATCTCCAAATACCTTAGTATTTTGGGGGAAATTAGTAAAACTTTTGAGGGGAAAGTGATGAGGGAAGTTAATGAGTTTGACTTTGCTTGCTATGATTTTCCAGTGTATTTCCTGCTTTAGTATTTGTGATGAAAGTAAAGGATCAAAAACATGTAGCAACATCATTCATCAGATAACACTTTGCAGCACCATCTACCTACCCTATCTACTTGACACTACCATTTTCTCTTCTTTATTAGGGTGCATTTAGACTTGCAAACCCTTATCAATCTTTTTCTTTTTTACAAGGCAAATCTATCTAATTCTACCCTTATTACATCCAAGGGCTCAGATTGAACTGTTGAGCACCTTTTATTCACTCTACCTATCTACTTATCTGCCAAGATTAAACTGTTTGGTCAGATATTTATTCTCTAATCTATAACATGAAATTGAAATATGAGTAAGTCAAGTTTAAACAGTTTGACTTATTCATGAATTGTGGCAAAGGTTTTGACAAGCTGCACACAATTGCTTTATTACAAAAAATGAAATAGTAGTGGCATTTGGATTTGCACACTTTCCTTGGTCTATTTTTGCTTGGGGTTCATTTCTTTCTCTTTTTTTGACCATTTTATTCTTTTTACCCTTTGATTTTTCTTTTAGGGTATACCCTCTTTACATTTTTTAAATTTTTAATTTTTTTGGTTTTCAAGAATATGGAACACCTTTGCTCAAGAAAGAAGGTTTGAACATATTCCATAGTTCAATCAAGACAATCATGAAAAATGACACCTATTGGTATAGGAGTCTAACAAGGAGGAAATTGAAGGAAAATAATTGAAAATGGAGAAAATAGAGGCCTCTTATATAAAAAGGCTTATGAGGATCAGTTGGTACCTTTGGTCATTGCATTTTTGGAGCTCTTTCTCATTATTCTCTCTCTCTCTCTATATCACTCTTGGACACTTATATTTTTTGGAGCATTTTGGCATTGGAACAAGAAAGGCAAGAAAGCAGGAGGAAGGAGGAAGTGAACATGTGGTTCTTTTCTATCTTGGCATGGGTTTTTCTAGGAGTGACAGTTTCAGCTTAGCCTTTTGCATTTTCGGATAGCCATGGTGTTGTGGAGTTATCATGTTTTGGTTTAGCTAGATTACCATATGGATTCAAATTTGAGTGAGGTGGATCTTTAAATATTATTATTATGACACATAAACATTTTATTTTTTGCCTCGGTTTAGGGCCTAGTGATCCGGGTTTGGATTGTGGTAAGCCTGAGAGGTGTTGCCTCGATTTAGGGCATAGTGATCTGGGATTGGATTGCAAAAAAGCCTGAGAGGTGGTTTCCATTGATTAGGCCTAAGAATAATTGCCGATGAATGGCAGGATAACAGTAAATCCTAGAGGGTGGTCTCTCGGTTTAGGGTCTAGTGACCCCTGATTCAGATTGTGGGTTGTGATAAAGTGTGAGAGACTAGGAGACAAGAAAATTCCTCACGGTGTAGGGAGAGAGAATCCAATGATATCCATGTTTGTGTTGGCCTAGTAATCAGGTGTAGATCAGGGTAAATATGGTTATGACATGTTTATTTTGTTGGTATAGTGATCTGGGATGATTACGTGATCATGAGCTCAAAATTATGCTCAAAAATGAAATTTGTCGAAATGGTGTGGAAACTGAATGAATATGTAGATATCTTCATTCTAAATCCGATGCAACTTGTTTCACAGAAAACCGACACCGTATTCTCCCATAAACTCGTTTTGTCTGCTTTTTCAAACATGAAATTTTTTGAAACAAAATGCAGGGACAGGCCAGTCAGCAGTCGACACTGTTGACTGCGCACGCCCAGTTGGCAGGTTAACTACTCAACAAGATTTTCTTTGGAAAATCATGTTGGGCCAAGTGGAATTTCGTCGTTTGTTTGAAATGGTAGGTTTTGATTATTTTTTGGGTGGCCAATCATAGGCTGCCACATGGCACAACTAGGAGTTGCCACGTGGCAGGCCGAGGGCCACCAAAATTTTGGTCGAGGTCCAAGCGGAGCAAGCGGGGGTCGAACCCACAACCTCCAAGCAACTAACATAGGCCTTCACCACTGCGCCATCGCATCAAGTCTTAACATATAATGGTTTCGAGTTATATTTAAATTTGATAAGGTTGGTATTTGGGGGTGGGGGTCAGGGTCTAGCCCAAACCCTGGTCACCACGCTTGGGGGCTGGACCATGGGCCTAAGGCTAGCCCCGCGCCCCACCCCACTATCCATAAATGTAACATAAAACCCACCATCTTATGTGAACGGAACCACCGTGTAATCTATGGTTTTATTTTAACCGTGAAACGTTTGTTGGGTGGGGGCGAGCCATTGGCCTTAGCCTGGGGCACGTGGCCCCCAATATGGCCATATTTTTGGAAACAAGGCCTTATTGGACAAATTGGCACGCCCACAATTTCACCCATAAATTGGGCAATTTGGCGCTTGGTTTTGGAGGTGAGATTTTAGGATGGTGCCTGATTTGGTGGAATTTGGGGTGCTGTTAGTGCAAAAACTTGGGGAAGCCATAAATAAGTCATTTTTTGACAAAATTTGAGGCAAAAAGAGGCTAGACTGGAATTTTTCGACATTCTGGAGCAATTGGAGTAGGTTTCAGATCTGTGTGAGCATTGTAAATGTATGTAATCACACTTTTGAGCATATTAGAAGAGGGCCAAGCCATTGGAAGCTATACCAAGGAGACATAGCCTATGTGGGGTGAAATCCTTCATCATGTGTTTTTGGGTTACTGTTTATGGTAATGTTCATGTCTGTTGTATTTTTTTGTTCAATTTTTTGTTTATATTAATTTTATCAAGAAATTCACATAAAAACACATAAAAAAACTCATGGTTAACTTGCAATTTACCTCCTAATCCTCAAGCACTTTGCTTATATTATGAATTGGAATTTAGCAAAAAAAACACTAATTTTCCCATTCATATCATTACGGTAAAACTTGATTTCTATTGGCGAGGGTGAGGTTGTTTAGCCTCGGGATGCCCTAGTTGGTTCTTTTAGTTTGAATCCCACATTCATGCTTGGAATATGGCACGAGGGTGACTGGCTAAAGATAGATTTGGCTTAGCCAATATATGGTTGGGTGGAACGTGGAAGTCCCATCTCCAGTTGGTTTTTACATTCATTAACGAAGAGCTCATTCCTTTGGTATTTTATGTATAAATGTATTGGTTTATATGTGGATTCTATTGTTGTTGTAGCCATGATATTTCTGTTGTTATTATGTTGGTTGAAGCATGTATAATGACAATGATGATATATGGCTCTATCCATGTTTTTACATGTAAATGAATGCACAATGTATCTCTGGTCAAATATATTGTATTGCAGCTAATGATGTAAGGTAGAAACTCTTATTAGATATTCTCAGATAAGTATGAGACCACTATGCTCAGATATGTTGTTTATGCCTGTAGTTTCAATGTTTTTGACATGTTTGAAAAAATGCATGTCACGACTAGGAGGGTTCCAGATGAGTTCTTGTTGATGCGATTTCTTCCGTATCATTATATTGTTGTCATTTATCATCTCTGAAATTTTCATGAAGTTCTGGATAGAGCACTGGGTTCTAGGCTTGAAAAGGTGGCTCAAATCCCAGGGACGCTGGCACAGAACTGAGGAATTGGGTCCCTGGACATTGTCGTGTAGTGTTATGTCTATGTCTATAGCATCCTGGTCACTAAATTTCAAGCCTGTGCCTGCGTCTATGGCTCAAAGAGGTCCAAAGTTCAGTGTGACCCAGGGGAAAGAGGCCTGAAAGGTTGGGTTACCTCCTTAGGGTGTTATTGTTTTTGTACAAGGTCTGTATGATGTGTTTTCGTCGGTTCAACTTCCTTAAGGTCACCTAGTAGGTGGAATCTCATTATAGTAGCCTCTCATCACATGTTTACCCTGGTTGGCCACTTACTTGGGTAGATGTTGGAAGAAGGTGTTTATAGAGTGGTATCAGAGCATGGTTCAACCCTTGGACTGGATGGGTAGTGCATTGATCATGCATTTATGTTAATTGCACATGTGTTTCTCATACTTACAGTGTATGTTCTTGTTGCATTTGTGTTGTGTTGGACATGGTGGCATTGGTGTCACCATGGAAGGGTTGATGGTGTTTTTATCAACATGTTGTCATGAGTGTATGACTGGTTATGTGTTGTTCATGCTTGTGTAGTGTTAGTGCACGCTTACTTACATGTTGCTACATGTTGTACATGCATTATTTGTTTATGCTAGGTTACATATTGGTCATGCTTGTGTATTTTCATGTATGATTGCTTGCGTGATGCTGTATGTTGGATATGCATTGGTCGTTCATGTTTGGTTATACATGTCAAGTGGGTGCATGTGGTCAAGTTTTCATTGGTATGGTCGAGGTTTTCATGCATTAGGTCATGGCGTGTATTTGTTATAGTTATGCATTAGGTCATTATGATGATTTGGTATGATATGATGCTAATGTGTTGGCTAAGATAGAGCAAGAGATACATATCATTAAAGTGAAATTTCAACAATGGACTTTGGGACAAGAGCAAACCGTCATACAAGTTTGTATGTTTGGCATGCAAGTATGTGATTCATGCTTGTTGTAAGAAATGGGGTTACTTATATGTTTGACATTATATTATTATTATGGTTACATATGTGATAAATGTTGGTTGATCAGTGTATCCATATGAATTATGTTTATGTGTATGCCTTTCATTCTATTGATTTTATGGTTACATACATGATAGATGTTAGTTAATTAATGTGATCATATTTACATGCGTTGGTTAGTCAAGCATGGTATTAACTTGATGGCTATGTTATATGTTAACTTGTAGTTAGCTCGATGGTTATGTTATATGTTGTTGATGAGCATGTCATGTGTTAACTTATTGTTGTTATATGCTAGTTAACTTTATGAATGGTTATAGCCTTAATATCTTGATGTTATACGTATCATGCTAAATTGGATTTTCCTAAGCAGATGGTTAGGGTTATGACATTTAGGTATGAGTCGACTTATTTGTGATATTGTGTCATAGCAATCTAGGTTGACTGTGCATATGTGATTGTTATGCATAAATGGAATTTGTTTACGAGTCTATGATGTGAACATGTTAGCTAGTTACTATTATGGATATCATGACCTTATTTAGGTTGAGTTGATGTATTGTGAAGTTATATCATGCTAATTTAGACTGATTGTGTAGACAAGATAGCCTCCCCTGAGATACATTGAGGTATGAGTTTTCTTATGTCGTCTACTTGGTGTTTGAATGTTTTATTGTGTCGTTTATTTTGTGTTCGAGTGTTTGGGTGATATGACAGTAGGACTCGATTGCAGCAAGGTAAATGGTAAAAGAAAGGAATTGGGTAAGAATTCCTTTGGCTATGTTTGGAAACTATAATTCCAAAAAAATGAATGCTTTGCATACAGGAAGTCTTCTTAACCTTTATCTTGTTTGGCATTATGTGGATATGTGTTATATTTATGAACATGTATTTGACTGATATAACATTTGGTTTCTATTTATGGCTGGATTCGTTAAGGGATTGGAGTCGCTTGAGAGATGATATATGTATGTGTTCAGGTGCAAGGAAGTGTGTCTGGCATAACAAGGTCAGATAACTGGTATATTTTTATATTTATTTATGCACTAACATCTATGTTATGGTAGTATGATGCAGGGGGTTGCATGAAAAGAGACGGCCATGAAATATTGAAGAAGGCTCAGGTTGAGCTTTCCTTTTGAAGCATTGGGAACCTTGGGGATTGGGTCATGGTGTTCATTTCTAGTCTTGTGCTTTTGGTCTCTTGTGGTTTTTTGTGCTTGATTTTGGATTTTTTTATGTCTAGTGTATGCCCATACCACCTTGTTGCAGTGTTGTATTGTTATTGATTCTCATGTTTTTCTTCTTGTTGTTTCTTGTTCTTTCCTTCTGTTTGAGAGTCTTGGGAGTTGGTTGGGGAAAGAGGAAAGTAATGGAGCTCAGGGAGAGATGTGTGGTACCCAACAGGTAATTTAAGACTCATATGAAGCTTGGTGCATGTGTAAATGCAGCGGAAGGTAAGAATATGATAATCAATTGGACTAGTTGGGTCGATTGTGGTAAATGGACAGTGGCAGTATAGACATGAGAAAGGAAACAAAAAAGGTAAATAAAATGGATTTTAGGTGTTAGATGCCTTGGCTAAGTTGGGAAATGTGGTTCTCAATGTTGTGCATGTTGTGCACAGATAAATGGCTTTATCTTAACCTTGACATTATGGTATACGATCATTATGTTGTGATCATGTTTATGCTGATGTTTATATATGTATACATGTATGTGTGTACGTGTGTCATTTTCTAACATGATGATGATTGTTTTATGCTAATGATTATATATGTATCTATCTATCTATATATTTCACCATTTGACAAGGTTGTTAGGGATCATTCTTGTGGAGGAATGATTGCTTATGCAAGTGAATGGCATGAAGAGGTTCTTGGTCTTATGAGGAATCAAGTGGTAAGAGTAACCCTGACATTTCTATGAGGTAAGTATCATGTGGACATGGATTGATATTATATGCTTGTACTATGCGTATGTTTATGTTATAGATAGGTAATGCTAAGGGCTACATAAAAAAAGTGAAGGTAGTGTGATCTGCGACGTGCTAAGATAGACATGGATAGTGGAAAGGCACCAGAAGAAAGTTTGCTTGTGGGGTTAGTGTGTGGTCTATGTGTAGTACTAATGTTGTGTATATGTTGCTCATGTTGTATATTCGGTGATTGTACCTATGGTGATGTGTACATGTAACATATGTAGTATTATGTACATATGATGTTGTATGCTTGTTGTACATATGGTGTTCTGTGTATATTGCATATGTAGTGCTAGGTATAGATGGTGTTGTGTACATGTTGGATTTGCGGTGTTGTTTACATATCCTACTGTGCGCATGTTGGATATGCGTTGTTGTGTGCTTATGGTGCTGTGTGCATGTTGGATATGTGGTGTTGTGTTTGTATGGTGCTATGTACATGTTGTATATGCACTGCTATGTACACTTGGTGTTGTTTTTGTGTTGTACATATGGTGCTATGTACATATGGTGTTGTGTGCATGATTGTACATGTGGTGTTGTGTGCATATGGTGTTTTGTACATGTTGCACATGTAGTGTTGTGTAGGTAATTTCGTGCACATGTCATGCATGTGGCGCTGTGTACATGTGGTGTCGTGTACATGTTGTGAATATGGTGTTGTGTACATGTGGTATTGTGTACACATTGTATAGGTGGTGCGGTGTAAATTTGGCCTTTTCTACACGTTGTGAAGGTGGTTCCGTGTACATGTGATGTTGTGCACACATTGTGTACAGGTGGTACTGTGTACATGTGCATATGGTACTAGTATACATGTGGTATTCTGTGCATATCGTACATGATGTGTTACAGGCATGCAATACTATGTATGTGCATAGTGTAGTCGTGGTATCATGACATGTGTATTCATTTTGTTGTAATCTATATAGGTGTATGTGTTGTATATCGATGTGGGTTTGTGTATTTTATGGTTTTGTACGTCATATTTGGGTGTATGTGTTGTGATGTACATTGTATGTATGTGTGTGTGATTGAAGAGAATCAAAGGCATGGTGTGATTTTCAGGTGTGGAAACCGATCCAATGTGTGTATAGAAACAACAAAGGCATAAGTAAGGACCAATGAAGGATAAGTATTGGTATTTTATTTCATTTTTGTTATGCATGTGATCTATGATTCTAACTTATGATGGTTACATGTGATTTATGATTGTGGTTTTTGATGATTGCACGTGATTCATGATTTTGACCTATGATGGTTGTGTTTTGAGCTAACAAAATGTGATATGTTTATACATGATGATTTGATCGAACAACTGGTTTGACTTGTTGTGACAGGAAGTGAATAGAATTGCAAATTTACATTATGGAAGAGCTACCAATGAGGTATGATGTGAATTTATTTCAATTTATTTTGAATCTAATGGAAGTTATGTGCCTCGTGCAGGAAGCACAGAAATAGCTAGTTGGGTGGTGTAAACTGATTGCGAGCACTAGAAATGTTAGTAGAATGAATTAGAACATGCAACAATATGCTGGTAAAGAATTTAAGGAGCAGGGCCATTGTGAGACACTGGTACCAAATAGTGTCCTTGATTTCCATGAGCATGATATGACCAGTATGATGGTTTTGAAGTAGGAATATGCCTTGGTTTTTGTATCGCCTGATGTGAGGAATCCTTGCCAAGGGATGGACTGCCTGTAATGGGGGTGTCAACGGAACTTGGAAGGTGTGTGACTGCATGGAATGGGGTGATCGGATTGCTCGAGGGACTGTGTAGCAGAGAAGGGAAGGTCGTAGATGGAATTTTTTTGGTCATTAGCATTTCCAGATGGAATATGATGCACAGTGGAAGTGTGCCCTGGAAAAATGAGCTGGTAGCTACTCACGTAGAGGATAGTAGTGTAGGATTGTAGCACTGGACATTAGATGAAGCGTTGTATTTGGCAGTGAATTCTGGAATTCCTAGGATGGAAGTGAATCTTGGTATTACTTTGAGAGTGGAGGTGTGAGCCTATGGATTCCCCTATTACTGAAGCATGAATCGTGTCATTTTATTTGTTGGTTGATAAAATGTGTATATTCGTATACTATTTTAAATTCCCTAATGAGTTGTGTTATAAAGCTCCAGTACACGGTATGATTTTCATGATGATTTTTTCTTTTGAGCAGGTTATTCATTGTAAATACTGCAACGAGTTGTGTTATAAAGATCCATAGGCAGTATGTTTTATTTTAAGAGGTTTGTTGGTTTTTAGGTGTCATTGAACGCCAAGGACAGTGTTCCCCCAAGGGGGAGGTTTTTGTAACAACCCTGGTGAAAATTCCATGTAATAAAGTTAAAAATAATAACCACAGTTGATGGGACACTTATTCCAAGTTGAATTTTGGGCAAAACATCCTAGTGGGTGTTAATTTGGTTTATTACAACTAAGGAAATTGGAAAAGGAAAATGCAGAGGCTTTGGAAAGGCAAGATGGAATTTTCGCCATGTTTATTTATGAAAATAATGGAAATTAGGATAAAAGGGAGATGAAGTGTCAGAGGTTGCATGTTTTTAGGGTCCTATAAATTTTATAGGATGAGTTATTGTTTTACTTGATTATTTATGTTTGAGAGATATAAATAATGATTCATTTATGAAATTATTTCCATCATAAGGTTTAGTAGTTTTATTTTTTAAGTGATGTTATAAGGATGTTAGAGAAGAAGAACCACCAGCTGCAACAATCATTTGACAACTAAAGGGACATTTTGACCATGACTTCCCCTTGACTGCACAAAGTCTAAAAGGGTGTTTTGACAAAGAGTATCAGTTTTATAAAGAGTGTCAGGGCTGCATCAGCATGTTCCATACTCCTATGCATCCACTCATCTATAGAAATGATCAACAGGCCTCTTCAAAAACCAAACTTGGCACTTGACTACACTTTGACTGTGCAAAAATATCAGACATTTCTCTATTTGGGTCATAATGTTGAAAAACTTGTTTTGGACAACCAGAGATGAATTTTGAGATACCAGAGGAGGTTTTTGTTCCTAAGACACTAAATCAAAATAACCTATCTCATTTTTATAACATCTATTATGGTTTGGGAGATTCAAATGCATTGTTGAAGGTGTATTTTCCAAAAAATTTCCCGTTTTTAGTCACTGTTTTCAAATGCGGTTTCCGCATAAGTTGAAATGAATTGTCAAAAACTGGAAACGGTTTTTCTTTTTAACATATGTATCTAAAAAAATCTCTCTCATTTTTCTAACAGCTATTATGGTTTGGTATATTTGAAATAATCGTTGAAGGCATATTGTCCATAAATGTCCTATTTTAGTCACAGTTTGCAAATGCGGTTTTTGAACCAGTGTAATAAAAATGAAAAGGGTTTTTGTTGGTAACAAACTTTTCTAGAAAAACCTCTCTCAATTTTTACACATCTATCTCGTATTGAGATATTCAATGGGATCACTAGACCCTATTTTTTAGAATTTCGTGAGGAAAAATCTCATAGACAGTTAGTGACTTGGATGTCACCTCATCAAATTAGACCTGCTATCAAATTCGAATTGCTATTCCTTACCACCAGAAATCCTCAAAGATAATGCCAAACAACTTCAACAAGTGTATTTGTTCTATATTTTCTTTCTATTTTTGTAACATAGTTTGGAGATATTTGCAATAAATCTTGATATTTTTAATCAAGGTATTTGGTGAAGAATTTGTATAAATACTTCATATTTTGAAGTAATAGATGTTGGGACTTGTACTGAGAAAGAATACCATTAATTGTAAAGTTGTTCACTGAGTTCAAGTGACCTTTTGCATTAATACAAGATAAGTTGTTTCAAGATTCCCGTGTCATATTTATGCGGTGAAGTGCTTCTTACTCTAATTTGTTTTCTCTATTTTCATGTGTTTCTTTTCTCTATTGTTTTAAAGAAAATTAAGTTCAAGATTTGTTTTAGAACACCTTGTTTCGTCTTAAAGCAATATCAATGTTTTCTTCTTAAGTTTAAATATAGAATCCAGGCAACAATGCTCTAAATTTAAAGTGAGTCCTAATTTGTTCTTCCTTCTCCATCTCATAAACTACAAGGATCCAGTAATATGCCTACCTTTCCCTATTGCACTTAAGCTTGATTATTTATGCATTTTATCATCTTAAGCTCTCCTGAATCCATTGCCCAATGGCCTTCCCTGTTGGGTGTGGAGCCTGATTATCTTGTTTATTTTGTATCACAGCGTTGGACCCCTGTACCTTAATGGGGCATAAACGCAGCCCGTAATTAAACGCTACCTGGGGGGTCCAGGGGGGGCAGCTGCGACTTTATGGAGCCCCCCCCTGGCGGGGGGTTTTGGGGGAAGCGCCCCGGAAGCTAAAAACATATGTAAAATTGCCTTGTAAAAGTATAGTAATTTCTAGTCAATCTAGGCCGTTCATTAGGCGGATGATCTAACGGTAGAAGTTATGTTTAGTTTAGGGTTTTTGGCCCTAGAAGGCAACCCCTCACTTTGTATGAGGGCATTGTATTGCGGCTGTGTATTTGTATTTGTATTCTCAGAGCAAGAAATAGATAGGGAGACTGTGAGAAAGAACAAAGGATATTACAATAGATATAATATAGGTTGTGTCTCTTAATTTTGCTGGATAATAGAAAGGAAGGATTGGCTATTCGGGGTGGACGTAGCCCAAACTGGGTGAACCACGTATATAGGTGTCTCTTTGGTTTTATGTGTTTTATGTGCTTGTGTTTTCCGCATATTTTATGTGTTGCATTGCTCTGTAATATATAATATTCTAACATTCCCTTGTTATTCCAACCAAACCAATTCGAAAACCAAACTCTGAGCTTTCATAACTTGCCTAATATCTCAATATAAACAAATCTAATTCTGATAGAGAGATCCCTCTCTGAAGCTGCTAGGGATAGATCCCAGCTTATAAAGTGGTTTTTTTTTAATCTCTGGGTTTCCTTCACAACCTTGAGAAATTACAGAGTGATAACACATGTGAGGAGGAAAATGAAGAAAATAATGGAAAGTGAATAAAATAACGACCTCTTCTATAAAAAGGCTTTTGAGGATCATTTGGTACCTTTGGCCAGTGAATTTTTGATGCTCTCTCTCATTATTCTCTCTCTCTCTCTCTCTCTCTCACTCTTGGACACTTATATTTTTGGAGCATTTTGGCATTGGATCAAGGAAGCCAAGAAAGAAGGATGAAGGCGGAAGCAAGCAAGGAGGATCAATATTCAAGTAGCCACACCGGGATTATTGGCAGGTATCATTTTGCATATGTGTTTTCCTTGGTAGATATTGCATGCATGGTATTGCATGTGGTTCTTTTCTGTATTTTCATAGCTTTTTCTAGGCGTGACAATTTTTTTAGCCTATCCTTTCCATTTCCGTATAACCATGGTGTTGTGGAGTTCTCATGTTTTGGTTTAGTTGGATTACTGGATGGATTTGAGGCTGAGTGAGGTGGATATTTGAATATTATTATTATGACACATAACTGGTTTATGTGTTGCCTCAGTTTAGGACCTATTGATACAGGTTGGATTAATGTAAAGCCTGAGAGGTGTTGCCTCGGTTTAGGGCCTAGTGATTCAAGATTGGATTGCGATAAATCCTTACGTGCGGTTTCTGTTTTAGGTCTAGGAATCCTTGTCAATGAAAGGCGGGAGATACGTAATTCCTAGAGGGTGGTGTCTCAGTTTTGGCCCTAGTGAACCTAATTCAGGTTGTGGGTTGCAGTAAAGCTTGAGAGACTAGGAGACATGAAAATTCATCACCGTGTAGGTAGAGAGAATCTGGTGATATCCATGTTTGTGTTGGCCTTGTGATCAGGTGTATATCACGGTAAATCTGGTTATGACATGTTTATTGTGTTGGCCTAGTGATCGAGGATGGATTACGGTAAAGCCTGATTTCTATTGACGAGGGTGAGGTGGTTTAGCCTCAGGATTCCTTGGTTGGTTCTTTTGTTTTGGGGCTCAGATTCATGCTTGGAATATGGCACGAGGGTGATTGGATGGAGAGAGATTTGGCTCAACCATTCTATGGCGGGTGGAATGTGGAAGTCCCATCTTTGGTTGGGTTTTACATTCATTAACGAAGAGCTCATTTCTTTGGTATTTGATGTATAAATGTACTATTTTATATGTGGATTCTATTTTTGTTGTATCCATGGTATTTTTGTTGTTATTATGTTGGTTATAAGCATGTATATTGACAGTGATGATATATGGCTCTATCCATGTTTTTAAATGTAAATGAATGCACAATTTATCTATGGTCAAATAGATTGTATTGTATCTAATGATGTAAGGTAGCAACGCTTCTTAGGGATTATTAGATAATTATGAGACCGCTATGCTCAAATATGTAATTTATACCCATAGTTTCAATGTTTATGACATGTTTGAAAAAACTCCTGTCATGGCTAGGAGAGGTCCATATGAGTTGTTTTTGATTTGATTGCTTCCGCATCATTGTCATGTTTTTATTTATCATATCTGAAATTTTCATGAAGTTCTGGGTAGAGCACTGGGTTTTGGGCCTGAAAAGGTGTCTCAAATACCGGGGACGCTGAGACAGAATTGAGGAATTGGGGCCTTGGACATTGGCACACAGTGTTATTCCCGTGTCTATATCCTTCTGGACGTTGGCTTGCAAGCTTGTGCCTGCTTCAATAGCTCAAAGAGGTCAAAAGGTTAGTGTGACCCAGTGGCAAGAGGCCTGAAAGGTTGGGTTAATTCTTGGGGGTATTATTGTTGTTGTACAAGGTCTGTATGTTGTGTTTCTATCGGTTGCACTTTCTTAAGGTCACCGAGGAGGTTGAATCTCATTATAGTATCATCTCGTCACATGTTTACACCATTTGGCTGGTTACTTGGGTAGATGTGGTACGAGGGTGTTTACAATCCACTCGAAACTTCCTTCATGCGGTAGAGTGCACAAGGATCAAACTCCATTACCAAGTTATAATTTGTTCTTCCAAATACTATATTGGATGTTAAAAATTATTATATATACTCTATAAAATGTCTTAAATAATTTAGATATCCTTAAGTAAGTCAAATCATATTCTTTTCAAGCATCATATATCCATATACCTAATCATATTTTATGACAAACTTTCTTTCCACAAGATTCTACACATATGAATCTTATCCAAAGTTTTTATATCTAGCAAGCATTCTTATGCTTTCATCCGATCATCTAGATATCCATATATCTCACAAAGAGCATACATTCTAACCTATTTCATTATTCCACCCCTTTACCAGTATTGATTCCACATTACATGGAATGTCTACTATTCTTTGTCATAGTGCTTCTTCCAAGAACCTTTCATAACTTATGGTTCTTCTAGGATCATAATGATCCATCAAAACAAGATTAATTCCTCTAACATAATGATAGATAATGCTTGGATGATCAATATTCAAAATGGTGTATCTATCCAATTATCTAGATGATATCTACAAAGAAACTTAATTATGTAAATTCTAGATATGCCACTATCATATGTTTCTTTCTATGATTATTATGGGAAACATACTATTCTAAAAGAAATATTAATCTTCTCAGAGAACCTAACAGTCAATGAACCTTATTTAGTAGTAAATATCCTTCACTTCTTCCTTCTTTTCCTTCTTCTCAGGTTCTCCCACTACTTCGGCTACATGAGCTTCACTCCTTTCCTTTCTCTTATTGTTCTGGTTGTTTGGAAAATCCATCTTAAAGTGTATAAATTCATTGAATCCAAAACATTTCACTTTGGAGATGTATTTCTTCTTGCACTTTCCAAACTTTCCCTTCTTTAGCTTCATGACGTGGGCTAAAAAGGCTTGAGATTTCTCATTTGATCCAATATCGTCCTTGACCTTGATAATTTATTCTTCCAATATGCACTTCACCCACAACTCATCAAAGGGAGTTGAATCCTTCTTGGAGTAGATTCTTGTTGAAAATATGCTCCATTCTGGTGGCAACACATTTACTTCAGAATCAGTGATTTGTTCCCCAAGTCCTTGTAGCCACATCCTCATCCTTTGATTTATTCATTATATACAACTTGTTCCTCAATAACATATTTTGATCTATTGCGATTACAAAATATAAATTCACTAGCTTATCATACATAGAAATGGAAGTCTTCAAGTTGGAAACAAATGACATAATCCTTAATTGATTCAACTATGATCCTTTAAGCTCTTACTTCCCCTTCCTTGTATTTTTCTAGTTCTTGTGTCTTATCTTTCTCAAGTTCAGTAATTTCCCTAGTAACATATTCCATTGCTTCTTGTTCTGTGAGTATCAAGTCTATTATTTTCTCCCATGCTATATAATTTGATGCCCCAATGTGCTTTTTTCTCTCTTTTCAGAAAGCACCCATATGACTTGAATATTCAGGCATGATGTAATAATATGTTACTTAATTGAGATCAAGATTCTCGTTGATGAAGTCTTCAACCTTCTTGATGCCTTAAGGATCCTTGAAGAGACTTCAACAATGTCTTTGAAATATGTCTCCTCGAATTCTTCCAATAACAAATTCCATTATCCTTGATTCCTTCTAAAAAGACCTTATTTTAAATAGAGAGATAAACAATCCTTTTGAATTCTTCCTTTCAGTTTTTCCTTGGATGCGAGTTTGATTTTAATATTCCTAATTATCTTTCAGCTAGTTGGAATATTAATTTTTGATTTTAATGATAAGATAGGTGAATAAGTGGGTAGAGAGACCCATAAATATATTTAGTAGGAATAAAACCACTTCTCATGTGAATGTGGATCATTGTATTAGCTGAACAAAGCACCTTGAGGTGTGAACAGGGGCTAAGTCATGTGGACAAGGTCAAAGTTGACCAAATCAACAACGCTATTATGGAGATAGTGGAGAGTTAATGGAGGACAACATAGTCATAGATGAGGAGTGTATGCATGAGAGTAGCTTCTTTAATGAGTGGGACCTGTGAGGAAGCTCACCAAGAATATAAGGAAGAGGATGGCAGCCATAGAAGGCATTCCGAATATTGATATTTTATCAGTATTTTATGAATTTTTGCAAGCTTCACCAGTTTAGCTAACTCTATTGTGCTATTTAGCACAAGGGTGTTTCCGAGCGGAAATACCACCCTTATCCTCGGGGGAGTTTGAGAGCATATTCAGGAGAGGTTCATTGAGCATCATTTCCACTATCCGGCTTCAGGCCAAGCTTCAGCCTTCATCCAAAACCTAGTCTCCTTCATGATTGTGTTGTTTTGCAGGGTAGTAGTAGTGGAGGGTTCATAGACCCAATTTCTGAGCTTGTTTTCCAATGGAGGGAGAAGCCCTTCATTTGGGAGGCTAGTGAGGAAGTTCTTAGAGATTTTTTGCACCACCCGGAAGTAGGCCAAGAAGCAACATTCACCCACAACGCAATATCCTTCAGAAACTGCATTATTTTGCAGTGGGAGGTCAAGTACCCAAGTTCTTGACCCTGTTTTCCAGTGAGGGGGTCAACCCTTCATCCGGGAAGGTTGTGAGGAGGGGTATCAACCATTATCATATCAGATCAACCACCTCCCACCAGTGTTCCATTTGTAGAGTGTTATTCAGCCCTAGGGCCACATTTTGTATATTCTACATTTTGTGTATTTCCGAAAACCCTTTCTGGGTTGTCTTGGAATAGTGCTAGAGAGCCTAGATCTTTGATCTCGACATTTTCTAAGCACCCCATCAGTATATCCATGTGTTTACATTTATAGTGGCAGTAAACCCCAACAAAAATTGCGTTGCCTTAGCCTCCGACATTCTTGTATAGTAGTTGTTCTTCATATTTTATGTACTGGGTCTCTAGAGGCTTATTTTGCCTAGCTTGAGTGTCTTTTTTCCTCAAGATCTTGTATACATTTTACGCTATAATGTTTAATATGATGGATATATGATATTCTCTCATTTTATGTGTTGATGTATTAATGAATTTTCTAGTTTTATGTTCCATATTGCTGCTTTTCCTATTTTGGGATATTACAGTGGTATCAGAGCATGATCTCAGGCTCACCTTGTGGGCAACACATCTTATGACACCAGAAAATGAAGCAGGAAGAAGAAATCCATAATGGTGGAAGGAGTAAGTTTTTCCTCATTTATTTTTATATCTATGAAGGATCTCTCCAAGGAGGTCAAACAAATGAGAAGGGAGAGGAAAAAGGAGACCTCAAGAAGGTTTCAAGATGAGGAAGGTCCAAGCACTTCCTATGAACAACATAAGAAACTGGTATTGCAGAGAGCTCCGAAACAATCTACTATGTACACTTTCTTGGAAGAGGAAGGTGAATGGCATGGAGATGGAGGAAACTTAGATCATGAGAGTCTAAGTGATTATCTTGCAGAGTAAAAATCTCAATCAAGGGCTTTCAAGGAGAATCTAACGCTCCAAAAATTTATCCAAATCAAAGAAGAACGGAGACCCTGCAGCAGAAGTAGAAGGAAAAGACATAATAGATTTCTATTGTCTACATTTGATGGGTTATCCACAAGCACAACAAAGGCTTGGAGGAAGAAGTTAGAAGCATTCTTCCTGCTACATCTTGTAGCAGAAAGAGAAGCTGTTGAGATTGCAGCGCTGAACCTTGAGGGTGAAGCAAAGGATTGGTGGTTTAGACATTTGAAACATGCAAGAGTAACTGCTTATGCATATTTTACTCAAAGGCTTATCAAGAAGTACGATAGAAGAAAATTAGAGGTAATACCCATTGAGAAATTTCCTGAAATTGTTGAGAAAGCATATGAGGAGCCAAGGGAAGATGTCAGTACTATCATTCCGGAAGAAGAGAAAATTCCACCACCACCAGCTACAAGAGTACTTGCATCAGGAGAAGGAACACTTGCATCTTTGCAAAATGGTCTTGATCTCTTAACATTAGGAGTCCCATGCAATATTTAGGAGATACATGAGAAAGACGAAGCAGATACTAGCGCTGGTGCAACAATAGAGGAGTAGCCATCACCATCACCAGCAGTTGGGGAAGTCATTACACCAGTAGGAGGAACCCTTGTAGCTATACAAGATGTTCCCAAGTATCAGCTTATCCAAGGTATGAAAACATTTCCACCCCATATTATTTCAGCACATCAGATGGAGAGTTTTGGGGACATGCCATCGGGGAAATTGCGTGACCAAGGTTTAAAGCACATTGCTGATTTGGAGCAGCAGACTATCACCGCATAGAAGACCCTTGACTGGTTCAAGGAGGATATGTATAGCCATCCTGGTTTCTCATTGTTGAGATGCACACAACACTTTGGGTTGGAGTGTAGAGTTTTGGAGGATAGGATGAGAATAGTCCTAATCAATCCAATGCAAAAATGTGTGTTCAAAATTGTGTATGACCCTGAGACAACATATGCACCATCATGGAGATCAACAACATTGTCACTGAACAATAATGATGAATTGGGGGCCCAACCATTATTGGAGCATTTCGATGACCACTTCACTTATGATGCATTGGATAGGCATATGGTTGATGATTGACATCTTGTGATGGATGATATCTTCCATTATAATGATAGATCCTTCTTGATGAGAACCTTACAACTCAAAGATAAGATTTTTCTTATAGCATATTTGGAACCTTATGGGTTCTACCATGTCATTGATGAGATTTATTCATGTAGATATCTCCAAGAGGTTGCACTTCGACATATCATGGAGTGAAAAGATAGCCATCATATTTGAGAGGATGGTATTCTCCATTGGGTGGATACCAAATTGGAGCGTGATAGGAGTCACCCACAATTGGATGGATGGGTGAGGATGATGAGCAAGTGCTTGATGAGCTACTTGCAGATCTATGACACAAGGCAACAGGAGGCATGGCTACACTGGCTACTCTTGAGAGATTTTGGCCATCACATGGCATATCCTATATCAAAGGGTGTGTTATGGTTTGGGACATTGCATGGCACTAATATGATATGGCAGCAAATATTTTGGTTGTATGGGACATTCTACAAGTCAATCATCATGATGTTACTCCTTAACTTGTATGATGATGAGATGAGGAGGCAACAAGAGTCATTGTTGCTTTGGTTGCTCTTAGGAGAGTATGGGTTGACTTTCTCCCATAACTTGCATGATGTTTCAGGAGTAGATGGTGGCACAATCATGGTGGAAAGGGGCTACTCCATAGCCATTGAGGATCAGAAGATACTTCCACATAGGAAGGAGTCTTCTGTCTATAATAGAGGGTGGTTGGAATTAATGCATGCTTTGGAAAAATTTGGGAGGTTTTGGATGGGAAAAGGTTTTTACCTCCAAAAAATTCAATCTTTTTGTAAGCAGAAGCAGCTGCAAGGGAGGCAACAACAGTGGGATAGCAGCATTCCAGCATATGACTTTGGCATTGGGCATGTCAAAGAGGGGAGCTATGAGATGACAGGCGCCTTATAACAAAGTCCAACAACGCTGTCACTTGGGATTATAGATCCATATTGGGAGTCCCAGCCATTGGTGGATTGTTCCAAGGATCACTTCACATATGAGGTACTTGATGGGAAAGTAGAAGATCAGAGACATAGAGTGGTGGATAGAGTCATCTACTACCAGGATAGGATCTTCTTGACTAGGAATTCCAAGCTCAAGAAGAAGGCTCTACATGCAACACATGATTCATTCATTTCTAGTCACCAAGGTCTCATGGAGACATATCATACCATTATGGAGAGATTCTCATGGAAGAGCTCACCTATGGACCTCATCACCAGTTTTCCAACAGTACACGGTAAGATTTGTGTCTTTGTACTTATTGATCAGCAACAACTCTATACATATCATAAATGGAGAGAGAGAGACAATGTGGGATGGAAAATTTGGTCTATCATGTTCAACCGTACAACCCATCTACATTGCAGGAGCAAGAGATGGAGGAGTTTTTCTATGAGATGCCATTTTGGAGGGTGATCCATTTTGTTTGGATGTTAGCTTGGGGATTGGAGCTTCTCATGGTGGTTAAGATCCACACAATTTTTCAGATTCCGTGCCTCAAGAATAACTCTAGACAACATGTAGTTGCCTCCATGGATAGCCCACTTATTCATGATGAGAACCATTTGGTTTTATCACCAAAGGCTAACTTGTACACTTGAGACGAGAAACTAGGGAACAAATTGATTGGAGAGCATCTTGTTCAGTGGAGGAGCTTATCAGATGAGGATGATATAGGAGGAGGAGAGGAGGCTTTGCAATATATATCCTTGCAGTTTCTTGAAGACAAGCAACATTTGGGGGGTGGGGGGAGGACTGTAATATTCCTAATTAGCTTTCAACTAGTTGGAATATTATTTTTTGCTTTTGATGATAAGATAGGTGAATAAGTGGGTAGAGAGACCCATAAATCTCTTTAGTAGGAATAAAACCACTTCTCATGTGAATTTGGACCATTGTATCTCAGCTGAATAAAGCACCTTGAGGTGTGAGCAAGGGCTAAAGCATGTGGACAAGGTTAAATTTTACCAAATCAACAACACTATTATGGAGATAATGGAGAGTTAATGGAGGACAACACAGTCATAGAGGAGGAGTGTATGCATGAGAGTGGTTTCTTTAATGAGTGGGACCTAGGGTGAGGAAGCTCACCAAGCATATAAGGAAGAGGATGACAACCATATAAGGCATTCATAATATTGATATTGTATTGGTCTTTTATGACTTTTTGCATGCTTCAACTATTTAGCTAAGTCTGTTGTGTTTTTTAGCACAAGGGTGTTTCCGAGAAAAAATCCCACCCTCATCCTTGGGGGACTTCGAGTGCCTACTCAAGAGAGGTTCATTGAGCATCATTTCAACTATTCGGCTTCAGACCAAGCTTCAACCTTCATCCACAGCGCAATCTCCTTCAGGATTTTTTTGTTTTGCAGGGTAGCAGCAGTGGAGGGTTGATAGACCCAATTTCTGAGCTTGTTTTCCAGTGGAGGGAGAAACCCTTCATTTGGGAGGCTAGTGAGGAAGTTATTAGAGCTTTATTCCACCATCTGGAAGTAGGCCAAGAAGCAACATTCACCCACATCACAGTCTCCTTCAGAAATTGCGTTATTTTGTAGTGGGAGGTCAAGTACCCAAGTTCTTGACCCTGTTTTCCAGTGAGGGGGTCAACCCTTCACCCGGGAAGGTTGTGAGGAGGGGTATCAACCATTATCATATCAGATCAGCCACCTCCCACCAGTGTTCCAGTTGCAAAGCGTTATTCATCCCTAGGGCCACATTTTGTGTATTTCCGGAAACCCTTTTTGGGTTGTCTTGGAATAGTGCTAGAGAGCCTAGATCTTTGATCCCGACATTTTCTAAGCACCCCATCAGTAGAACCATGTGTTTACATTTATGGCAACAGTAAACCCTAGCAAAAAATACGTTGTCTTAGCCTCTGAAATTCTTGTATAGCAGTTGTTCTTCGTATTTTATGTCTTGGGTCTCTAGAGGCTTGTTTTGCCTAACTTGAGTGTCTTTTTCCTCAAGATATTGTATACATTTGCTGCTATAATTTTTAATATGATGGCTATATGATCTTCTCTTATTTTATGTGTTGATGTATTACTACATTTTCTTGTTTTATGTTCCATATTTCTGATTTTCCTATTTTGGGATATTACATTGATGTAGACTTGATCTCCTTGTAGAACCCTCCTTCTAGGTTTTTCAATAAGTCTTCAATCCTTCTTGAAGTCTTCTTCTTCAGAGTTTACTTTTCCTTTCCCCTTGACAAGTAACCCCTTCTAGTGTCCTTCCAGCTACCTTCTTTGCTCACCTTAGCTCTGATACCATGTTGGAAGATGGATAGTGGCAACTATTATTCATATTTTCCTTCTCTTTAATATTTTCTTGTGAACTTAATAGCTTTCTTTTTTTCTTTTAGTTATATTTTTCATCAAACAAATATAAATAACATAAACTGTAACAATAAAGGACACAGATATTAGGCTCTCAGCCAGGGAAAAACCCCTCCAAAGGGAAAACATGGAAACTCTTCTCTTCTTAGAATCTGCTTCAAATGAGATACAGAGACCCAAGACCCTTACTTCTCCTAGTACCAAGTCAACCCTTCCTAAAGTCCTTCCTTGATTATGCATCAACCAACTTCAATACTGAAACTTCGACCTTCCAGCTTCAATATTGCAACTCATTTTGCAACATTGACCTTGCAATTTCAGCCTTTCAGCTTCCTTAGAAAGCCTAACCCAGACTCCTCTTGAGATCTTCCTAGAGCAAGATGACTCTTCCCAAGGTCGACAAGTTATAGACATAGTATTCTCTCTTCCAGCTAAAATTCACTACACTTTGTCCTTCTTGCAACTAGGACCTACAACTTCGACCTCTTCCTCCAGCCCATAAACCCTATAACTTTTCACATGTGAGAGAGATAGAGCCAAAAAACAAGATATTTTTGTCCTTCTTCTCTTAAACCTTCTCTCTCCTTCTTCCAAATTACTAGCTACAAATCAAGCTCTTTCTTGATAGATCGAACTTATGGAATGTGTGTATGCTAAATGAGGTTGAACTGCTTCTTTATATAACCTTCTCAACGGGTTGAAATCCCTCTTTTAGGTCAACTTGATGATCTCAGGTCCGACTTGTACTTTTGGAGTTTCCCACACTTTCTAGACTCAAAATAATTATTTTTACAAATATATTTTTCTTAGAATGGTCTTATAAACATGATGTTGACTCTTTCGACTCAAGACAATAAATCCTAAGATCTAACAAACCCTAGAAGCATTAAGAACACGCTTTTAACTAAAAGACCATCAATAATGAGCATGAAACCCATGCTTTAATAATATTTTTTTTTGTTACATAGGATACATATTGAAATGAGTACAACAATTATGAAGACCAAAACTAGTTACATTTTCAACACCCTAAGAACACTTAGGTATATCTACTTAAAATTATCATTGATATATACTTGTGGTAGTAGATCTAGTGTTTAGAATTATTTTCTGGATCCATCACATTTACTATTTAGAGATCTGACTAACACATATTGATCTATCCCGATGATGAACCACAAAACTTGGTTCGAAACGTTGATACAAACAATAATAAATGTGATGGATCTGGAAAATAATTCTACACACAATATAAATCGCAAAAGCCTCAAAGCTATAAGATCTAGTGTTATTTTCATATATATCTATATATTTTTGCACTGGAGATTGGGTTCCAGTATTGTTCTACAAGAAATTTGAGTTGCATGCATAAGAACACATGGGATGTGGATCACTCTTGGATATTTTCAAAAATTATCTTGCTCAACCTAGATAGTTTCAAAAACTATCATAACGAAATCCATGTGCGTTCCTTGCATACTTTCTTTGCCTTTACCAACATTAGGGATTCTACCTCATTAAATAATTTTGATAAATAAACCGTCGATTGTTAGTTTACCTTCTTGTATTAATTCACGAGCTAGATCCATCTTAACTATGGATATACCAAGTGTATAGAAGGATAAAATGTCTTGAGGTGCAAACCTATTTTAGAGTGAAAAGAGATTTGATCCCTCTCAGCACTTGGTAGATTTAGAGTTAAGATAGATCTAGGCTGGTTCACTTAGTAGTTTTTATTAAAAGTAATATGATATGTGTGTCACTAAATTGTTCTCCATTTTATATTTATAATTTTTTTTATAAAATTTTCATATATATATATATATATATATATATCAAGGAGATAGGATCGATAGAGTTATTTTTCACCCCTAAAAAGGAATGAAGACACCATATCCCTGAGATATAAAGAGTTAAAATAATAACAAGGATGAATTCTTAGCTTTATGGAAGGGTTTCAAATTAGAAATATTAAAAAAAAAACAACAATTAATAATGTTTGGAAACTTGATATTAGTTATTCAACGAGTGTGCAAGATCAAAGAAAATTCAATGCAATCACAATCCTCAATTGTGCATAGAATAAGTTTGCAACTAGAAAAATTTGAGATTATTATTATTCCACGTCAAAAGACATCACAATTCATTAATGGATTCATTAAATAATAAAGGTGTCTATCTAGAACAAGGAATGATGGCTCAAGATGACACAAGTCTAGTTCTCAAACTTTACCATGAAAATGCCAAAATAAAATCAAATCTTAAGGGTATTACATGTTCTAATTTGCATTAAAGAAAGAAAAAATATGGATGTTGCATAGGAATTATCCCTGATGAGTCAGAGAAAGCATTAGGAGTCTTGTCGTAATAAATATGGTGAGTGAAGCGAAAATTCGGCAGAGGCAGGAATGGAGGCTTGCCGAGGCTTTCCCTCTTACTATCCCTTACGAGTATCGATCTTTCCTTTAGCATAGGCTTAACCTTGCATGCACTACAAACACCTTACCTTGAGTAAGCTTTATATGTAAATTCTAGTAGCCGCTAGTTAGACATTTCTTTAAAAAAATTTCTTGCAATTTAAGAAGAATGTTTAATTTAAAGGAATTGTCTCGTGGAGTTATTGCAGTACAAGGCTCTCCTAATGAGCAACACATTTTCTTTAAGCTTAGGCCTAACCTTGCTTGCATGACAACCCCATTAAATCTAGTCATGCTACTGCTCTTGCAAGGAGGGATGGAAAATCTAGTTGCTAACTCCATTTTAATATACTTTATTTATTTTTGTTTATTTTAATTTACTTTGAACCATTTACACTAATTTATTGTGGAAATGTTACCAATACTCTCTTAAAATTACTCTGAATGTGAAATCTTATTAACATATTCCTAAAGTTATATATATATATATATATAATTTTATTGTTTTTATTTTATTTTATTCAATCCTAACCATTCAAATTTAAATATTACAAAAATATTGTTGAACAAGATGAAATATTATGTATATTTCACTCAAAGTAAGCTTAACTTATTGATGAGATATGTTATCACTATAAATATTTTTTTTTAAAACATGGCATGTCAACTCTATTTTGATCATGATCTAAATAGTTTTGAAGGTCATTTGAGAATGGTTAAGGGTATGTCATACTCTTAGAGGTTTAGTGTTCACAATCAAAATTCAAAAGAGGTCTTTAGGTCCATTCCATAGTCAAAAAGTTCACATTTTTCATGTAAAGGTCATCTAAGTAGGTTTTAGTTTGATTTCCTGCAATTAGCTACAAATCCACAGTTTCGTAGCGCCGATAGTTCAAAAAATGAGTTTTGTGCTACGAAAGCACTGCTACTTTCGTAGCGCAAATTACAAAATTTACATTGTGAGTGCCACAAAAGCACGGTTTCGAAGCTATTGTGTCAAATAAGCCGGGATTTGTTAGTTTCAGTTGGGGAATGACATGATAGGAGTTTGGTGAGTCAGTTAATTAACAAATTTGTAGTACCCACTTGTCCTACATTCATCATTTTCATGATAGGGTATCAATCAAACATCATTTGGTCATGAAGTGACATCCCTAATTCAAATTTTTTGTCTAATTGAGTCATTCCTATTTCATTCACCTTCACATATGATGTCCAAGCTCTGAAACAGTGAGGAGAAGTTTATGGTTGTTCTATCCAAAGACAACTTTCATCAAATCAAGCGAGGCTGTTCATCTGGTCAAGAGAGGCTGATTTACATGTTTTAGAGAAACAAACATGTTTTCTACAGGAAACATGACAGAAGAAAAGAAGATCCATAGAGGGGGACATTGTCTTAGATATGAACTTGAGAATGCAAATGTTGTTATGGAAGATCAATTGGTGATGGAGGCTTTTAGCAAGGCTGGTTGTCTAAAATTTTGTGAAAAGCTTCAAGGTTGCCACACTCAAGTGTCCAAAGAGTTTGCTCTACATTTCAGTGGAACCACCACCAAAGTTGGAATGATAAATATGCCAGTGACACCTGAGATCATAGCTGGTGTGACAGAGATACCAAGGGGACAACAATCTTGGTTTAAAGGTTTCATGTTTGACATGGAACCATGTAAATAGTTTATGAAACCTGAATTTGTAGACATGGACTTGAACAATGCAATACCCAGGAGCTGTATCAAGGATAACTATGCAAAGATGCTATTCAACATCCAAAGATATTTCACATGTGAAGGCAGGTACCATAAAGTCTACACTTATCATTTTAAACTACTGTTGCATTTCACAGGAATGATATCATTAGATTTACCGTTCTTCTTGCATAGAATCCTTTCCAAAATGGCTAACAAAGTCCAAGCTAAATCTGATGGTTGTGAAACATCCCTGTTTCATCATGGTTTGATTAAGTTACTGGTTTTAAATGAGCTACAGAAAATAAATAGAGATTGGTCTTCCTTTTTATTTATGAGTGGATTTGAAATGGAAGCCCTGACTCCAGCTAAAAACCCTAAGATCAAGGGAAATCCTTCAACACCAATAGTAGAATCTAGTCAGCCAGTGATTACCAAAGCTAAGAGGCTTGTGAAGTTGAAACCTAGGAAACAGGTTGAAGATAGGATTGAGAAAGCATCAGTTCTTGTTCCAAAAACCCCATCACCTACAAAACAAAAAGTAGAGAAGGTCAAAGAAACAAAACAGAAAAAGGTGGCCAGTAAGCAAGAGAGCCAGAGAAAGACAAGAAGTTAACTATCAACATCAAAGGGAAAAGCAATTGTGTCAATGGAAGAGGAAAGTCCAAAGATGAAAGGCAACTTGGATGATATACTACATGCAATAGACATAGAAGAATCACCCATTGTGCAGGAGGATTTTATTGAAGTGAATGATCCTAAACAGAAAAAAATCAAATCAGCAAAGAAATTGGATTTTGAAGGTGAGAATGCAGCTTTTGTTTTCCAAGCTAGGAAACCTATAACCAGACATGAAAAGAAACTCCAAGGAATCAGTAAAGATACCCAAGTAACTATTGAAGTAGCTAAAGCCCCTAAAAAGGTGATTGATCTCTCATCTCCTATAGTAGAGCATGAAATCAACAAGGTAGAGAAGGGAAAATAACACATGTCAGAGTGTCAGCTGTTGGAAGAAAGGTTGAAACTAGCAAATCAAGAAATGGAAATGATGAGAAAGAGGGCAAGACAACACAACATTGAAAAGATAGAATTCAAGAGGTTGAAGGCTGTTTGGGAAGGTCAAACTGTTGCTAGGTCAGAGATCCCAAGAAGTGCCCAATAGTTCTATACATGGACAGTTCCAGCTATTAAAGAGGCAAGGTTTGTTAGAGTGATCAAAACTCATTTGAGAGCAAGCAACAGGAAGCTAAGAAGCCAAGTGAAAGATTTGGAGCTACAATTAAAACAGTCTCAAGATGAACTAAAAAGCAGAGGTACAAAATAACAAATTCAAAACAAACTCTAAATGGAAAAGAAGGATCAAATTTTTTGAAGATTATGTTTTTAGCTTAAATGTCTGATGGTTTTGATGAGGCCAAGATTTTTTGAAGCTATGGTACCTTTTTGTTTTAAAATTTTGTGAAAATATGGAAAAAACTGCTTGCACAGTAGTTTCGTAGCGTCTGTAGTGCAAAAAGGGTGAAAAGCGCTACGAAACTACTGTAGCAGCCTGTTCACCCTTTTCCTTATCAATTTTGAGGGGAAGTTTGAGAGTTTTGGCCTGAAATTTCTAGAGGAAACATGTCAAGTGTAGATGAAAGCCACCTTGAAGGGAAAATATCAAAATATTAAAAAAATGGGTTAAAACACTGCGCTACGAAACTGTGCTGCTTTCGTAGCGCAGGTCTGTTTTCAATATTTTTGGATAATTCGAATTCAATGTTGCACAACTGGCACAGGGAAGTGATTGAAGACATATGGTTTTAGTTATTGACAACAAATGACATCTAAATCATGGTTCATAAACGGTCAGAATGTCCCAAGGAGTCAAAGAAATCAAAGGCCTAAAAAACAAGGAGATAGTTTCCTAGGTTTTAGGAGAACAACATCATCAGCTTTATGGTCACAACAGGTTGGAGCTCATCTTCAGAATTCAACTTCATGAAAATACAAGTGTCATTTGGTGTAATTAAATTTAGATAAGGTTGTTAGGAGTAAAGTTAAAGAGTTTTAGTCATATTTGAAATAGGACCGCTCATTATGTTTGCAACTGTCATTTTGTAATAAAGACCATGTTTATGGTTAGAAAAGGTGTTAAATAGTAGGATTTCGAGGTATCTAGTTTAGGATAAAGTTATCCTATGTTGTAAATGCTCTATAAAGAGGAAGAATTCGAAATGCTAAGGGTTGGACATTTTTTAGCAAAAAGACTCTGTTTTAGGTAAGTGACTGTTTTTAGCCTAATACAAAATTTCTACTTAGACAACTCAAGATTCATAAGGAGTTTTTGTATGTTCTTGTTCTGATGGCATCTTTTCAATATTCTATTGCAGTGGTGTTTCCTTATGTTACTTAGAATTCATCAATGATGCTCTGACTTCCTTCATAGACAAATTGACTGTGTGTTTCACTGTTCTACATGTTTATTCCCTGACTTGAACTCTGATATGCCTTGACTTCCATGCTAGGTATATTATCTTAGTTTTGCTGAAGCTATCATGACTCCATAAGCCCAATGTACACTTGCTAATGTGATTTACAACCAATTTACATAATTTATCTGTTTTTTATTTCATATAGAGTTAGCCATCTACATATTTATCCAAAAATCATAAACCCTTGAGAGAGCCCTCTTAGGTTGAGGAGACTAAGCCTCAACCAAAATATTGGTTTGAAATAGTTGCACAAGATTGGTTTGATGAGCAGCCTATCAGGTCTGATTTTGTGATAACAATATAGATAAAAAGAAATGACACATTTTTGTTTAAACTACAAGAACCTTTTGCAAAAAAAAATGTTTACTATGCGGATATCATAATTTTCCAGTCAAAATGCTCAAATGACATTGAATTCCAAAAAATTACTCAAGCTAAGGAAATTTTTGAACAAGAAAAGTTACTCCCGCGATTGCGAAAGTATAGTACTCAAGAAGAGGCGGCCTAAACATGGCATAACTAAATTTACTCATACAAATTTAAATCACTTTAATTTTTTCGTATAAATCGCCTTATGATAGAAAATCCTTCTTCATAGGAACAACACCATGGGCATACCCATGTTATAGAAGCAAAATTTGATTTTTCAATATATCGATTGATGCATGGCATTTGCACTTGGATTCTGCCCCAACTAATTCCTTCACTTTGGTAAAAAGAGAAAACCATTAGAATTTTATGCCTTTAAATAAGTTACGTTAGGGTAGAATACTATGGGGAAAACCATGGGTTGTCAAAACCTCAAGCCTAAACAACTAATGTTTACATGACATGACAACTTCTCTTCCATATTGGGAGCGCCTCTCAGGGAAATTTTTAATTTAATTTTATTATTTTATTTTCTTTGTTAATTTTAATTTTATTTAATTTGAGTGATTCAAAATATTCATAGGAGGGGATAGGGCATTACAACATCTCTTTCATACTTGGTTGGAAAGTGCCTTTGAATGCAACTAGTTAAACATATTCAAAATCCTAAGTGGATTGCTAAATCTCTTCCTCCATATCTCAAACTTCCACTTAGCAAGGGTTGTCATCAAAGTACTTGTGAACTATTAATATGAATAACATAATCTAGGAACAACACACCTGATCCAAAAACAACAGAATTGACTATTTGCTCAATTTATTCAAATATTAACTAAGGTTGCTTTTTAAAGTGAATTAATAAGGAAAATGGATTTTTATATGCCTTAAACTTAAAAACTTGAAATCTGAAATCAAGCATGAACAACAGAAATAAGAAGCAAACACATAAAATTTGATGACAAAGTTTGTCCCTCCAAGACTACATCTCTGGGTCTGATTTCAATAGGTGTTTGATGTATTGAAAATGCTCATAAAGTATCTTTACATCAAACTTCCCCATTCTGGAATATGCTCACAGGCTTCAATGGCTACTGTTATCTGAAAGGTCTCGGCCTCAACTTTCCAACATGTTGTGGTAAAATACAACTCCCCCATTTTTCACTTATAAATGAAAAATGGGGACCCTTTCAACCGATCACTTGATAATACTATTTTTGAAATTTGAAAATGAGGAAAGGCCCAAATGAGTTCAAGTTGTTCTTATTTATCTATATTAATTTGTTTTGACCTCATTTGGATTAGTCGTTGTAAAATGCATTTATTTGAAGGCTTTTTATTTTTTATATTTGTTTGATTTTAGGGATCCTTCATTTTCCAACTCCCTTCCTTATTGGCGTTTTGAAAAAAATCTTGACTTCTTGAAACTTTACCACTTGCCTCATGGTTTTGATCATATTTTTGCACCTCCTTGTTTCTTTTTGCATTCATGGAAACATTTTCATATTGGTTAGTTCAAGACAAAAAGGGAACCTTTGGTTGTTACATCACCTCACATTTGACATTTGATTGCACTATTCAGCATTCTTTTTAGATGGTTTGGCATATTATTCCACATTCTACTTTTAGTCACATCCGTTGTCGTCTCATGCACTTATTTTTATACCTACATCACAAAATGGGTTTGATGAGACAATACCGTATTTTTGGTGACTACATCATATTGCATTTATACATATTATTATAATATATTAACACACACATTTTTTAAATTTTTATATGTTTAATTTAAACATATAAAAAATATATATAAAACATTGTAAAGTAACACAATATATTACAATCATATGTATAATAAATTTATTAAATCGATCATAAATTAGTGTTATTACTCCTAAGTCTAACCCATATATTAAAGACCAAACCTAAAATGCTAAACCAAAGTATTATTCCTAGCGCAAAATAAATCATATGAATCAGACTTAAACGATATAAAACATTATTATAAAGTCTGGTGGTTAACATATTAATATAAAAATTTATTAAACACCCATGTATTAAAAGCCCAATATCAGATCTTTGTGGGAATGAATATCAATTACGGAGAGCGAATACCCAAATTAAATGCAAATCTAAAACCTACGAAAAATCATAAGAAAAAAGAGGGTCAATGATAATCTAGCATTTATAATACATTTACCTAGTCAAACTCTTCATCATAATGATACATTTCTATGAGAAAATAAATAAATTTCAATGATGATATAATATCACATTAATTTGAAAACGTGGCGTGACACAACTCACAAAAAAAACTACAGCTGTCGTAGTTTTCTATATTCACATAAAACCTTATAATAAAAAGACCCACAACATTTTATTAAACCGCATTTTGCAAATGTTAAAAATCTAACCATATTGCATGTGGCAAGTTTAATTGGAAAAATCGAATTAGTTGGAAGTAAATGCACATGAAGGAATATTTTGATAGATATTTTATTGAGATTTTGTTGCAGGCTTGTCTCCAACTTAACTCCATTAGCTCTACACTTGGCATCAACAACGATCAACGAGTTCCCCAAGGAAGGTCCACGCATTTCCTCAAGGAGGCTCAACGCCCAGCACATTGGGAACATCAATACGAGGTGTCACTTCTTGGCTTGATGGTTGTAGAGTTTAACTTTCTCTTGTTGCACATTTGCATCTCCTTGCTTCACACATGGTATTCGACTTATAAAATTGTGATAGAAATATTTGAGCTGACCGCCAACCGAGATCACATAGCATCGATTAAGATCACAGCTGAACCGCCAACCAAGATCGCATATAACAGTCTATCTAATGCACTCGCCAGAATTTTTATTATATCCTAAGTCCTATTGTGGGTTTTACAAATTTAATCTCAGCGCTAATGTTTGGGGGTCTTTATCCCAGTATAAGGATGATGCATGGAGATAGGGATTCAAATCTCTTATCACATTTTTTTTGCTCAACCAAGTATATTTTTGGCAAACAAGAAGATTCAAAGGGAGCCTTATATAAGCCATCACAAATACATGAGTGTAGGGGAGAAATTTTTTTAAATCAATTTTTCAATGGTTTGAAGGAGACTCTACATGTTATAAGGAGAAGGGGTCGCGATCCAGCATAGGGGATTCTTTGCTATCATTCAATCCGCACTTATGCATTTCTGTTTTGTGTAGAGGAGGTGATTGTAAAGATTGAAAGAGAGTTTTTGGCCTTTGTAATATTGCTTAGCATTTCTGCATGTAATAAAACCATAGGTCTCAAATTCTCAATGACTACATATTTTGTAAGCAAAGCTTTGGCATTATTTTGAATTTCCATTCATGAGTATTTCTACCTGAATGCTAAATTTTTATTTGTGTCCAAGTTTTGTAATTGATTTCGATTTCTATTCGAAAATATTTTTTTTATTGATACTTAACATTTCTGTTGGTTCAATTTTGATATGATTTGAATCTTTGCAGGAGCTATCTCCAAGAGGCAGAACGAGATCAGATCTATAACGAATTCACTGAAATATATCTGCGATTAAATAATAATTTCTTATATTTAATTCGTAAATGTATTTTTCTTTTATCCCATTAATTAATATGAATTTCTTCTTATAATTAATGGAAACTACATAGTGAATTCGATCATAAAACCAGTCTTTCCCCCTATTTTATGCAAGAATGAGATCAGATTTATAACAATTTCACTGAAATATATTTGCGATTAAATAATAATTTCTTATATTTAATTCTCAAATGTATTTTGCTTTTATCCCATTAATTAATATGAATTTCTTCTTTTAATTAATGGAAATTAAATAGTGAATTTGATCATAAACCTATCTTTCCCTTTTTTATTTATTTATTTTGCTCTCAGATTAAGAGAGGGCTATCCCATCTTAGTTCGAGATAGGGTTTTCGTTTTAGATCAATTTTGTATTTGTAAATGATCTCAACATAAAAATTCTTTTTAGTTAATGGCAAACACCTTGGTTTTTCAATGGCAAGGTCGAGTCCTTATATTAGTTAGACTCCTTGATTGATTTTAATCATTATTCAAAATATTAAGAAATCAATCATTAGAACTAATGTAATATCTTGTGTATTAATTTATTTGTTTTTAATCAATAACACATAACATTAGAATTAATTTTCTTTTCTTTTTTTAGAGTTAACTTTAGCATACTAGTTATTAATTAGTTTTCTAACATTAACTTTCAATAAATAATAATAACCTAAAAGAATTAGAATAATTTTAATTTTACTTAGGTAGTATATTTAATTAGATTTGATTTTATTAATTGTTTACTTAGAATAATAATAATAATATTTAGTTAACATTCATTTCATATTTTATCATAGATTATTATAATAAACTAGAATTATCATTAGAATTATATTAGTAATATTTAGGAATATATTATAGTATAGGGTATATTTATTTATATATTATAGTTGGTTAATTAGCATAATCACATAGAATATATTAGTTTAGATTTGACATATGAGATAATTAAGAATACTTTAGCACTTAACAAAGACTTTAACGATAAATGTAGCATTAACAATGTGTTACTTTAGGATTAATAGATAGTATTAAACTAACAAGTTTCATAAGGATAAAATTATCATAGTGTCATTTAGGATTAACAATTAACAATAATTTAATAATATAAAGTGTCAACTCTCCAAAATTATCATAGTGTCACCACAGAAATCTAAAATCTACAATAGGTTAGAATAGTTAGGTTAATTGTAAGACATAACTTAGTCGTGGCTTGGCTGAGCCCCAGATCAGCTTAAGGATCAACTCTCTTGCTTAATCAACAAGAGAGATGATCTGATATCTCTTCTCCGTTAATGAATGAAAGTTGTATTCTAAGTAATCGGAGTTTGGGAAAAGGTAACCGGACCTAATTTAACTAGTCGGAGCCACTACTCCAAACGGAAAAGGAGCTGCTTTAAGCTCCGAACCGGGTGGTTATCCCCCAATGTTGTTGCAACAATTTTCGAGGCTTCAACATTTTTGGCGCTAGAGGGAGGGGCCTGAGCTAGTTAATCTACATGAAATCTTGTTTTAACATTTTTAACTAGCCATGGCTCCTATTTGTATTCCTACATTGGGTCATGCTTTTAGTTCGCGCAAGCCTACCAGAGGTATACCTAAGAGACAACTTGAATCAATATATGAACTGCAATATGATGGTGAGAATTTCATTTTTGCTTCAGATCATGTTGATCAATTTATACATAAATCCAAATGCTTCAACATCACTAAAGACAACGAAATTTGCAGGTTATTCACTCTCACACTTCAAGGAAGGATTCAAGAATGGTACAAGATCCTCCCAGCTAAGTGTATTTACTCTTGGAATCACTTTATGCAGGTATTTTTTTTATGCTCACCAAAATTACAGCTATGAGAAGTTGTGCTTAGAATTTGATGAACTTACAATCTTTGATAATGAAAATGTTAGCGAATTTTCTGATAGATTTATGTTATTATGCTACAGATTTAATTATGATGATTTACCTCTTAGGAAAATTTTGATTGAGAAATTTACTTCTATTGTTCAAAAACATAATATAAAAACTTATATGGAACACAAAGAAGAATCTCCAACATTAAATATTGTTTCTATTATTGATCCTATTGAATTATTAAATGAAAATTTTAATCTGTCTCAACCATCAACATCATGAGAGAATCTTACATCTGAAGACGTTTTTATGGTACTTCCCAATGTTTATGATAATGAGTCAAATTCAATAGAATCGAATTCTATACAACAACAAGATTTAAAGAACAAACATAACAATAATTCTTCTTTTGAAAATGAGCTAAAATCTATTGCGATAACAGATGACACACCATTAATTCAAGGAAACAAAAATGATCATCTTGAAGAAAATTCACCTAACTTACATTACGATTATCATTATTTGCAACGTAATCATTGTATGTGTCAACCTGTTGGAATATTTGCTGGTTCAAAACTTAAGAATGAATTACATCATAAAATGCGAGGGGTATTTTTAAATGATCAATTACTTATCAATATGAATCTGGAAACCTTTATCCGTCCTTTCTACAATATTCAAGATACTTACAAATCATTTGAAAGGGATGTGATATTTAATAATTACGATATTCATGAGTTTAGATCAGTTGATAAGTTCAAAATTGCCCCCTTCCATTATGATTTAGATCATAAAACTCTATTACAATTTTTCAATATTAATCATGAGTTGGTTAGTTGTCTTTATTTTGATGTATACATAATAGATTCCTCTAAGGATTTTCCTTCTTTTTCTCTTTATGACGACGATTAACATCTCATAAGGGAAAATGAAAATTTCTGTAAAAGCCTAGAAACAATTGATGTTAATACTTTTATTGCACAATTTTCAAAAACAGAAGCTTGGTGGATCCTTAAAGTTAACATCTCTAACCCTTTAGATTGTACATATTTCGATAAATTTTATTTTCAGTAAAAAAATCATTTTAGCATAAAATTTTCTTATTATAAATTTCTTCTATTTTCATTCTTAGGAATTAACATGTATAAATATTCTAGGATTTTTGTATATAATTTAATAATTAAGATTTATACTTTTCTAACACATGTAATGTATATTTTTGCAGGAAATAAAATTAATGCTTGGTTACATTGGAAATATGACTATACCTAGTCATTTTCCTTCAAAAGGTTTAGAGTAGGAATAAATTTAATTCTGTTTCATATTTTTGTTGTTTTCCAAATAATGCAATTATGATGAATAAGGATGGGACCCTATCAGACACTTAGTTGGCATTCTTCTCATTTTTTAGGTTTTCATTCATAAAACAATTTTTTACATTTGATAAATGATAAACCCACATTTTAAAATGTTAACTCAAATATAAGGTCCATTTCCACTTTTTACTCATATAATTGCAATAGCATTTAAATTTACATTTTAAATAATGTTTAATAAAAATAATTCACAAGATCAAATGATGACATACAATATTTTATTATCTCACTTTATTCATATGTCAATTCATTTTTATCATGTGAAGAACTCTTATAGCATCGCTTAGTTTTTAGATTCAATAAATCATGATTTTCAACATATCCAAACTTAGAGATAAATATGACTAATCAAGATTCACAAGGTAAATTGGTATGCATTTTTCTCAGGTCTGTGTACATGTTGATCTTCATTTCTCCTTTGTTCCTTTATTTTATTTTATCTTTTAGTTATATTTTCTTATCCTTATCCTCTTTCTCTTGCAGGTTTTTATGAGTGCAATTTGAGGATTTGGTTTTGCTAGCGAAAGCAATTCAGAAAATAAAATCACCATGATTCATATAAGGAATTCCTTTTCCTTTTCCAAATTTTGCTTCTTACTTCATTTATAATTCTTTTTAAAAACTAATTGTTAGTCTTACTTTTAAAACATCATCGTTAAAAGACTTACAAAATAAGTTTTAAGCAAAATTGGTAAAAATTCCTATTAAAGCATTTGAATAAAATTTTTAAAACTGCATCAATACTTTTAAAATAGGAGCAACACTTAACAAACATCTTACAATATAAAATTTTTAATTTTAAAACATATTCATCATTTTATACTTTTTATCTTGTAAAGATGTTTCTCATGATTTATTCTCTTGATGATCTTCTTTATGGTTTGCTATCTTTCATTTAAATTGATTTGATTTTAATAAACTTAGGAACAAGATAATTTTTTTTTTAAATAAAAAAAAAAATAAAAAAAAATAAAAAAGACAATAACTTAACTTGATGAATATTTGAAAACACAAACTTAATGTTTTTGTCAAAACATCATCATCTTGTTTGAGTTGTTTTCTTAAAAGCTTGTTTGTCTTCATTCTTAGATCTTTCATTTTAAATTTTTGCCCTTTTCAATAGAGTTCATTTCACGATAGATCATTTTCAATTACTTTGAAAATCCTCATACATATTATTTTAGTGGTATTATCAACTGTTAGTAAGAGGAATTTTTCTATTCAACTTTGGTTTCATTCATGGGAAATTATTAACTCTATATTTAAAAATAATTCTAGGGTTAAAGGAAGAATATCAAGTTAATTTTCAAAATTGCTTCTATTCAGATTTTAATTTGAAACTCTGACTGTTTCTTTATTATCATTTTAACGATCTCAATCTATAACATAAGAGTTTATTTTTACGACAGCCTATCTCAAACTCAGCTTTAGCTAAAGTAACACAAGCAATATCAAAAGTTTAGTTTTTTAAACTCTTCCATGTCATCCAAAATATGTTAAAGAGATAATTTGTCTCCCCATCTACTATCACCAATTATCAAAGTATAAATTAAAAGATACAAGAACCTGAAAGATAGGGGGTCTCTGTACAGAGCCAGCCTACCATGATCATTGGTTTTGATAATTATGACATTGTCAATCTGATTACCACATCAGGATAATGGCTCACAACTTTACGTTGTAAGACAAGAGGTCTCATCACGATCCAGCTTGTTCATGACTATCGAAACTTGTGAATGGCATTGTCATGATCTGGTCACCAAGCTAGGGCGATGGTTCTCAAGTTTTTAATAAAATAAAATTTTCTCTGAAAATTCTAATATAGATGGGATACTGACATTTTGGGCTACAAGGTAACCCTACCGAGGCTATGGATGCCTGCTGGCAGCAGTGGTCCTACCTATGATTAAAAGAGTTCATCTTTATCACTAAACAAAACAACATGTTTGTGTTCTTTAAGTTTAAGTTGTCATTAAATAGTTGTCTGTAATTAACTCTCTTATAGTCAATATTTACAAGATATGCAAAATGATAGTATTTGATTTCATTTAAGAGTTTTAAAGAAAAGTATGAATATTTGCAATTTGATTTAATTTAACTTCTGTGTCTTTTTCCTTAGAATTTTATTATTAATTTGAACAGAGATAACTAGTTCTTCTTAGTATGTCGCCATTGTTGTGGTAAAACACAACTCTCCCATTTTTCACTTATAAATGAAAAATGGGGACCCTTTCAACCGATCACTTGATAATACTATTTTTGAAATTTGAAAATGAGGAAAGGCCTAGATGAGTTCAAGTTGTTCTTATTTATCTATATTAATTTGTTTTGACCTCATTTGGATTAGTCGTTGTAAAATGCACTTATTTGAAGGCTTTTTATTTTTTATGTTTGTTTGATTTTAGGGATCCTTCATTTTCCAACTCCCTTCCTTATTGGCGTTTTGAAAAAATTCTTGACTTATTGAAACTTTACCACTTGCCTCATGGTTCTGACCATATTTTTGCACCTCCTTGTTGCCTTTTGCATTCATGGAAACATTTTCATATTGGTCAATCCAAGACAAAAAGGGAACCTTTGGTTGTTACATCACCTCACATTTGACATTTGATTGCACTAGTCGGCATTCTTTTTAGATGGTTTGGCATATTATTCCACATTCTACTTTTGGTCACATCCATTGTCGTCTCATGCACTTATTTTTATACCTACATCACAAAATGGGTTTGATGAGATAATATCATATTTTTGGTCACTACATCATATCGCATTTATACATATTATTATAATATATTAACACACACATTTTTTATAATTTTATATGTTTAATTTAAACATATAAAATATATATATAAAACATTTTAAAGTGACACAATATATTATAATCATATGTATAATAAATTTATTAAATCAATCATAAATTAGTGTTATTAATCCTAAGTCTAACCCATATATTAAAGACCAAACCTAAAATGCTAAACCAAAGTATTATTCCTAGCGCAAAATAAATCATATGAATCGGACTTAAACGATATAACACATTATCATAAAGTCTAGTGGTTAACATATTAATATAAAACTTTATTAAACACCCATGTATTAAAAGCCCAATATCAGATCTTTGTGGGAATGAATATCAATTACGGAGAGCGAATACCCAAATTAAATGCAAATATAAAACCTAAGAAAAATCATAAGAAAAAAGAGGGTCAATGATAATCTAGCATTTATAATACATTTACCTAGTCAAACTCTTCATCATAATGATACATTGCTATGAGAAAATAAATAAATTTCAATGATGATATAATGTCACATTAATTTGAAAACGTGGTGTGACACAACTCACAAACAAACTACAGTTGTCGCAATTTTCTATATTCACATAAAACCTTATAATAAAAAAACCCACAGCATTTTATTAAACCACATTTTGCAAATGTTAAAAATCTAACCATATTGCACGTGGCAAGTTTAATTGGAAAAATCGAATTAGTTGGAAGTAAATGCACATGAAGGAATATTTTGATAGATATTTGATTGAGATTTTGTTGCAGGCTTGTCTCCAACTTAACTCCATTAGCTCTACACTTGGCATAAAAAACGATCAACGAGTTCCCCAAGGAAGGCCCACACATTTCCTCAAGGAGGCTCAACGCACAACACATTGGGAACATCAATACGAGGTGTCAATTCTTGGCTTGATGGTTGGAGAGTTTAACTCTCTCTTGTTGCACATTTGCATCTCCTTGCTTCATACATGGTATTTGACTTATAAAACCACGACAGAAATATTTGAGCTGACCGCCAACCGAGATCACATTGCATCGATTAAGATCACAACTGAACTGCCAACTGAGATTGCATATAACAGTCTATCTAATGCGCCCGCCAGGATTTTTATTATATCCTAAGTCCTATTGTGGGTTTTACAAATTTAATCTCAGCGCTAATGTTTGGGGGTCTTTATCCCTAAGTATAAGGATGATGCATGGAGATAGGGATTCAAATCTCTTATCACATTTTTTTTGCTCAACCAAGTACATTTTTGGAAAACAAGAAGATTCAAAGGGAGCCTTATATAAGCCATCACAAATACATGAGTGTAGGGGAGAAAATTTTTTAAATCAGTTTTTCAATGGTTTGAAGGAGACTCTATAGGTTAGAAGGAGAAGGGGTCGCGATCCAGCATAGGGAATTCTTTGCTATCATTCAATCCGAACTTATGAATTTCTATTTTGTGTAGAGGAGGTGATTGTAAAAATTGAAAGAGAGTTTTTGGCCTTTGTAATATTGCTTAGCATTTCTGCATGTAATAAAATCATAGGCCTCAAATTCTCAATGACTGCATATTTTGTGAGCAAAGCTTTGGCATTATTTTGAATTTTCATTCATGAGTATTTCTACCTGAATGCTAAATTTTTATTTATGTCCAAGTTTTGTAATTGATTTCGATTTCTATTCTAAAATATTTTTTTTTATTGATACATAACATTTCTGTTGGTTCCCCCGGATGCGGGTGTTATTCAACCTTAATGCGATGATGCATGTTGGGGGTGGCAAGTGGCGCAGCCACTTTGCTGCCCGTAACCCCGCATTAATTCACCATCATAAATCGACTTCAATGCGGCTCTGCATTCGATTTTTCACCACCCTCCTGCTTCATTACTCTGCCATGGCTTCTCCCGAAGCCTCCAGGCCTGCTCTTGAGAAGGTTCCTCTGCCTCTTCAATAGATGCTCCTTGCTAGCTGCGCAGCCATTTATTTACACCTCCACTGGTAAGCGCTGCACAATTCTCAACTGCATTGAGTTTGGGACAGGCTTCCATTACTCACAGAGCGTTTACTGTAGTCTTCACCTCAATTCTGCCCCTGTTGCTACTGGAAGTGACCAGTTCCTCGCTGTCTGTACTCTGCATTATCTGTTCTCCTCACTCAGTGAAACCATGCCCAGGTTGCGCCATCGTATGAGATGTAGACGAGGCATCAGCAGAGGGAGAATGCCTCGCTCCTCGCCTTCGTCTGGTTCGAGCTCCACCTCTTCGCCCTCTTATGAGTACTTCTCACATCGCTACCCTGATACACGTAGCGGCAGAGGACGCACACGTTTCTCTAGCTTTCACTCCCAGCATTCCGACCCTTCTGTTGCCACCATCCTATCCAGCTCTCAGTACTCTCATTACACTGCCCAATTCACCTACCAGTGCACCATGGATAGACGCACTATTAAAGCCACCATCACCGTCATGTTCCAGGAGGAGAAGCATGATTTTTATCCGGGCACGTGTCAGGACGAGCCTCATGATAAAGTTTAGAGTGAGCATTCTGCTTGCAAACGAAAACAGGTTCAAATAGGCGAAGGCACCGCAGATGTAGACACTGTTGAGCAGACCCGGATAAAAGGTGTTGAGCGGGAGAAGGAAGACGTGGATGTAGTGTAGGCCGCAAAGGATGACTTCGACGCCTACAACTGTCGAATTGTGGAAGAACGCCCAAATCCACCTCATGACAGCTAATTCTGCCAGCTTCTTTTGGAATCAGGTTCACAGCTCACATTCTCTTGGGTGCATTTTAGTTTTTTTGGAAAAAGTAGCTAGCTCTACTATGAATGTAAACAAAACAATGTTTTTTGAACTTATGTCGGTTTCCCCTATGAGGGCTGCTCTTATTTTTTGGACTCGACTGGTTTCCCATTATCGGACAATCGCACACATGTTTTGGATGATATATGCCATGAATCATGGCTAGGAACTGCTGAGGCCAGTGCCTCATTGTAAATTATGTTTCAGTAATAGAATTTAGCCAAATTTAGAAAAAAAAACATTTTTGTTGGTTCAATTTTGATATGATTTGAAGCTTTGCAGGATCTATCTCCAAGAGGCAGAACGAGATCGGATCTATAACGAATTCACTGAAATATATCTGCGATTAAATAATAATTTCTTATATTTAATTTATAAATGTATTTTTCTTTTATCCCATTAATTAATATGAATTTCTTCTTTTAATTAATGGAAACTAGATAGTGAATTCGATCATAAAACCAATCTTTCCCCCTATTTTATGCAGAACGAGATCAGATTTATAACAATTTCACTGAAATATATTTGAGATTAAATAATTATTTCTTATATTTAATTCACAAATGTATTTTTCTTTTATCCCATTAATTAATATGAATTTCTTCTTTTAATTAATGGAAATTAAATAGTGAATTTGATCATAAACCTGTCTTTCCTTTTTTTTTATTTAATTTGCTCTCAGATTAAGAGAGGGCTATCCCATCTTAGTTCGAGATAGGATTTTCGTTTCAGATCAATTTTGTATTTGTAAATGATCTCAACATAAAAATTCTTTTTAGTTAATGGCAAACACCTTGGTTTTTCAATGGCAAGGTCGAGTCCTTATATTAGTTAGACTCCTTGATTGATTTTAATCATTATTCAAAATATTAAGAAATCAATCATTAGAACTAATGTAATATCTTGTGTATTAATTTATTTGTTTTTAATCAATAACACATAACATTAGAATTAATTTTCTTTTCTTTTTTTAGAGTTAACTTTAGCATACTAGTTATTAATTAGTTTTCTAACATTAACTTTCAATAAATAATAATAACCTAAAAGAATTAGAATAATTTTAATTTTACTTAGGTAGTATATTTAATTAGATTTGATTTTATTAATTGTTTACTTAGAATAATAATAATAATATTTAGTTAACATTCATTTCATATTTTATCATAGATTATTATAATAAACTAGAATTATCATTAGAATTATATTAGTAATATTTAGGAATATATTATAGTATAGGGTATATTTATTTATATATTATAGTTGGTTAATTAACATAATCACATAGAATATATTAGTTTAGATTTGACATATGAGATAATTAAGAATACTTTAGCACTTAACAAAGACTTTAACGATAAATGTAGCATTAACAATGTGTTACTTTAGGATTAATAGATAGTATTAAACTAACAAGTTTCATAGGGATAAAATTATCATAGTGTCATTTAGGATTAACAATTAACAATAATTTAATAATATAAAGTCAGTTAGGTTAGAATAGTTAGGTTAATTGTAAGACATAACTTAGTCGTGGCTTGGCTGAGCCCTAGATCAGCTTAAGGATCAACTCTCTCGCCTAATCAACAAGAGAGTTGATCTGATATCTCTTCTCCGTTAATGAATGAAAGTTGTATTTTAAGTAATTGGAGTTTGGGAAAAGGTAACTGGACCTAATTTAACCAGTTTGAGCCACTACTCCAAACGGAAAAGGAGTTGCTTTAAGCTCCGGACCGGGTGGTTATCCCCCAATGTGGTTGCAACGATTTTCGAGGCTTCAACACAACACAACTTTCACAAATTTACAAAAAGGTCCAATATTGGCTGAGATATGCCTCAAAAGGAATTTACAGACAATTTTAAAACATGATTTCCAACTTCACATTTCATCTCCCCTGGCCTTCTAACATTGGAAAATCACTTTAAATAACCCAGAGGAAGGCCTCAGGGTCAAACCTACGGGCCTCCCGGGATTTGATTGGTAATACTTAGTCATATGTTACAACTATATATCATATATAGGATTGAAACTATATTATATAGTTTTTGTAACAATAGTCCAACAGATATGTGAATCTTCATGCACCATAATTAACATATGGTTATAACCATAGTCCATCAAAATACCAGGGATGATACATAACTCGACCCACATGGAATTTGGTTGCAACAAATGTTAACTTTTGAATGTGGTCGTTGTATTATCGTTTTAATGTTGGTTGTCGTGCTATGTTGGGAGACCACATTTGGAATATGTTAAACGGTCCGAGGGTTTGGCGGGTTGCTAGATATGGCGGGCTCCGCCAACCCTTACTCCCACCATAGCATAAACAAAAATTAAATATATATTTACACCCATGATAAATAACAACAAGGTCGTGGTCTATTGGTAAAGTTTTGTGTTGTCGGCCCGGTGGTCATGGGTTCGACCCACAACTCCTCAACATGGTTTGACTTGACTCCTGCCACGTGCCCTACTCTGAGACTACCACATGCCTTGTTATGAGACTTCCACGTGCCCTATTCTGATACTGCGACTTGGCCTGCTCTCGCCCATCTTTTGCATGTTTGAAAAAAACTTCAAAACGTGTTTTCTCTCTCATATGGAAGCAATTTTGAGAACTAAATATACCACTGGAAACAATGCGACAAGCTCTACGATTTGGTGTTGTTTTTTATGAGCATTTGAGACTATTTAATTTTGAGCATTGTGAGGATCCTCCTGGATCATTCCTCTCCACTGGAAGATTTTGGAACACCAAAAGTTTGGTTTTAAGAAGATGTGAGGTGACGGTATTGTTCCCTCATCCTTCCGATCTCCATCCACCTTGCTTTGCTTGGATTCATGTAGAAATTATACAATATGCATGTATATATTGGATTCACCCAATCTAAGAATTTGTTAAAGTTAAATACTGAATTTCTTCTACAAATATTTTGTAGAATTAAAAACACAATCGCCAATTACATAAAGCAAAGAAAGAATAGATCAAAACCACGGCACAGATAATTTCCCGGGGAAAGTTTACAGCTAAAAACCCCATTATCTTCTATTGTATATTATGTCATGGATCATGAAACAATTACATAAAAAAATATAATCACAAGAGCCCTCAGTACATCAGATAATTGTCTCACACTGTCATACAAAAATTTGCAAATCCCTTGCTCAATTTACTGTCTCCAGACAGCCTGCCTCCACTGCGCAATCCCTAATGGTAAAGAACCCTGAATGATGGATACCTTTCCTGTCTTGACTGCATAAATATCATGGGCTCATCCAATGTGTGTGTGCTTTCATGTGTGCAAGTGGATAATGTAAAAACTGATAGTTATCTTTCCTTTCACCTAGAACTCAACTGGGTCTCCACTAGATCTGACATGCATGCAATTAACAATAGTAAAAACATCAGTTGCATGTGAGATCACTACATGTGAATTAATTAATATTTAATTCACTTGATCTCTCACTAGTGTATTTGTAGTTACAACTAGCACAACTGACTTTAACTCACTTAACTAAGTTAAACTGATTTATAACTTGCAGAACTCATGCACCATTGCACTTCTAACTTTGTTACAACTAGAATCACTCAGTTACAACTGGAGTCACTCTGCATGTCCCACCAACCAACCTCTTAACTCGAAATTCACTTAGCTAACTAATTTTCCACTTCAGTTAACTATTTTCAAGTTCTTATTGAGAATAGATTATAGTTTAATGTCCATCAAATATTAAGGGACAATAAAAGTAGACATGCATCTATAAATAGATATGTGCTATAAATAGACATACACCTAAAAATAGCCTGTGTGGGCCCCACCCTAGTGTAGGTGCTTAATTTTCACTAGGACTATGGATGTTGTTTTCAAATTCCAATTTCACCGTTTCTTGTTGCAAACTTCAACACTCCCTCTCAACAAGAAAGGAATGTCCTTGCATGTGACATGCAGCTCCATGCATACGATATGCAACACTTCTCTAGTGTTTCTCGCAAATGCAACTCTTGCATGCAACACTTCATTAGCGTTTATCACACATGAAACCTTTGCATGAAACACTTCCAAAAGTAAATAGCCTCCAAACAACTGAATTAGTATAACGCACTTGTCATGAAAGTATTCTAACTTGCTGCTAGCTACTGCACATGTCTACTAGATCCTCTGCGCTACTGACACCTACGTCCATGCACTCTGCACTTGCTTCCAACTCTGATCTATGCTCTAGTATCTGACACTATCACTTTGATTTCATGTCCTCATGACATCTGACTGCATCAATCCAAATGATCCTGCTACTGCTGCTCTGTGGGCTCCTAGTATCCAGGTTCGATTCATGAGATCCACACCATCTTATTGAATCCTGCCCAAAATTTCTTCTTGGGATTATTCATGCATGTCACCCCACCTGTCACTTGGTGGTATAGCTGCATGCAATCCCTCTGCCCATATGGCTCGAAATTTCTTTGCATGAGTGGTGGCTCCCACTCCATGATCCTCTGCATGTGGCTGCTCCACATCTCAAGGTTCACTTTTACCTGCATGCAAATCCAACTCCCTCTCAAGAGTCAATTGCATGACTTTCTCACACTTCCCAATGGTAGGAATATTTGTAGAAATCACATCTACATCAAGTGTATAAAGATTCTTAACTTTAATCCCAATCTTCTTGGCTTTCCCTGTTGCTTTTTGTCACAGGAAAACTTTTCCTTCACTGAAAACAACATCATATATAGCCTCTATCCTCTAACATTGCAACTGAGACTAAATTTTTCTTCAAACCTGGTACATGCATTACATTTTTTAATTGAAAGAGTTTACCTGGTGCCCTCTGAAAGGTAATGGTACCAATCCTGGTAACACTGTACCGTTTGTCGTCACCCATTTCAATATGCACCTGGAGATCCTTCTCCTCCAAGTCACTGAAAATTTTCTTGTCTCCCGTCATGTGAAAGGAAGCACCACTATCCAAGTACCACCTTGATCCCAATGCACTTGACACCATGCATGCGATCAATGAGAAGTCAAGCTCAAATTGCGAGGCAAGGGCCTCACCAGCTGCAGCTTTAACAACCTTCTTGTTGTTCTTATTTTTTGGACAGTTTGTGGCAATATGTCCATGCTCGTGACAGTGAAAACACTTCACTTTGGACATGTTGTGCCCCTTTCCATCTTCAACGGCCTCAGATTTAGAATGGAATTTCTTCCCCTTCCCCTTCTTTGCCTTGGAATCCAAAGCACAATCCTATTCATCGTCATGCTTTGATGAAGAACTATCTCTGGTGTTCCTCCTGAACTCCTCTTGCACCAGATCCGACCGCAGTCATTCCCAATTCGACAATTTTTCCCGTATGTTGACAGAGTCTTCATAACTGTGCCAACTCGTAGGAAAAATAGGAGATCCAAACTCACAAAATAATTATCATTGACAGTTATTCCCACACTCTGAAGTTCATCCTGATATTGGACAACCTTTTTTAAGTATACCAGAATAGTGTCGTTCTTTTCCATCCCAATCATCCTAAGTTTATATTTGAGCGCCAATTTCCTATGGTCACTACTACTTTGGAATAGATCCGTCAAAGCCTTCCACATAGCATATGGTGTGGCTTTCCCATGGAGGCTTGAGACAATGTGGTCTCGTACTCCCTCCAATAGGATCCTCCTCACCCTTGCCACTTTCTTTTGCCATGCATCAAGATTTGTAGCATCTGCAACATCTGGCTTAGGAACATATTTGTCAATGAATTCCTTCAAGCCATTGTCTTCGAGTACTGCCTCCATCCTGTCCTTCCAAGAAATGTATTTAGAGCTGCCCTCGAGTGCATACTCTAACCTCAAGCCATTGAAAGCCATTTCGATCTTGAATCAGCTATAGCACCAAGAAAGTATTTTTGCAAGTTCGAATTCTTTCCAACCACAAACTCAGCTCCTGCTTCACTTCTGCAATTTCCTGTGCTTCGATACCATGAAGAAATGATACAATATGCATGTATATCTTGAATTCACCCGATCTAACAATTTTCTAAATTTAAATACTGAATCGCTTCTACAAATATTTTGCGGAATTAAAAACACAATCTCCAATTGTAAAGAAATAATAGCTCAAAACCACAATGCAAATAATTTCCCAAGGAAATATTATAGCTAAAACCCCACTATCTTCTATTTTATATTATATCATGGATCATGAAACAATTACATACAAAAAAATTACATACAATTACATACAAGAACCCTCAGTACATTAGCTAATTGTCTCACATTGTCATACAAAAATTGGCAAATCCCTTGCTCAATTTACTGTCTCCAGACAACCTGCCTCCACTGTGCAATCCCTAATGGTAAAGAACCATGAATTATGGATACCTTTCTTGCCTTGACTACGTAAATATCATGGGCTCATCCAATGTGTTTGGGCTTGCATGTGTGCAAGCAGATAATGTCACAACTGATAGTTATCTTCCCTTTCACCTAAAACTCAACTGGGTCTCCACGAGATCTGACATGCATGCAATTAATAATAGTAAAAATATCAATTGCATGTGAGATCACTACATGTGAATTAATTAATATTTAATTCACTTGATATCTCACTAGTGTATCTGCAGTTACAACTAGAACCACTGACTTTAACTCACTTAACTGAGTTAAACTAATTTACAACTTGCACAACTCATGCACCACTGCACTTCCAACATTGTTACAACTAGAATCACTCAGTTACAACTAGAGTCACTCTGAATGTCCCACCAACTAACTTCTTAACTCGAAATTCACTTATCTAACTGATTTTCCACTTCAGTTAATTATTTTCAAGTTCTCATTGAGAATAGATTATATTTTAATGTCCATCTAATATTAGGGGATAATAAAAGTAGACATGCATCTATAAATAGACATGCACTATAAATAGACATACACCTAAAAATAGCCTGTGTGGGCCCCACCCTAGTGTAGGTGCTTAACTTTTGCTAGGATCATGGATGTTGTTTTCGGATGCCAATTTCATTGTTTCTTGTTGCAAACTTCAACAATTCATTCCTTTGAGTCCCAGTAGAAGATACTCTACATCTCCTCGCTTGGAAGTGTAGAACTTCCTATCCAAGATGGTATCTTCTTGTAACTCAGTCATACATTCAGGTACAAAATCATCTATTGTTGGAATTTGAGCATTTTCCTCTTGAACCATGATCATTGGAGGTTTGTACAACTTAAATTTATCAAAATTTACAACTGAATATATATGCATGTAAGGAGGAAAATTTAATTGGAATGCATTGTGCCCAATCTTTTCAACAATTTTAAAAGGAGCATACCTTATAGGTTTCAAATTTTTACCTTCACCTTTCATCCTTTATTTTCTACTATATAGCCATACTTGATCACCAACCTAAAAGTGATGATCCACACGATACTTGTCATGATGTATTTTGTATTTGGCCTGAATTTTCTCCAATGGATCCTTCACTTCTTCATGAATCTTCTGGATTCTTTGAATTAACTTTATTTCTTTGTCGGCATCTCCATGCCCATCCTCCTTAGCTTCTTAACCACACATAATTTCCATTGGTGATTTTTACAGGGACCCAAAACATGTTTCAAAAGGAGATCTTCTAGTAGAAGAGTGCAAGGCCTGGTTGTAAGCATGATGGACATAACGTAAGGATACTTAACACGACTTAGGATATTTGCTACAATAACCTCTGAGAATATGTACCACTATTATTTTCAACACCTCTATTTCCCATCGGTTTGTGGATGAAATTTTGTGCTCTTTTTCAACTTAGTGTCCACGAGTCCCCATATTAAATTATAGAAGTAGGCAACCCAAAATGAACCCATACATTTTGAAATAAAATCTGTGCAGTCTGTTCAACAGTAACTTTCTTTTTACATGGAGCAAGAATACACATTTTTTAAAATCTATCAACCACAACATACAAATAATCATGCCACTTTCTACACATTGGAAGTCATTCTACAAAATCCATAGATATACTTTCCCATGGCCGAGAAGGAACTAGAAGTGGCATATAAAAACCTAAATTTATGTTGTTTAGTTTTCTTGTTGAACACGTGACACAAACTTTGATGTAATTAGTAACTATTTCATTCACCCGAGGCCAATAGCAAAATCTTTGTAATTGTGTCATTGTCTTACTACACCAAAATGTCGTGAGAGACAAGAAGAAGGTGCTTCCCTGATGACAATCACTCTTTCTACATGTGGTACGCACAACTTGCCAATATGGTACAATAACCTATCATGAACATGATAATTGACTTCTTCCACCTAAGCACCATGAGTTAGTGATTCATCAACATCCTTAAAATCAGTATCTGCAACATATTGTTCTATATAAATTTCATGTGCAAAAGAATTGTTTTGCAGAATAATTAAAGCATTCAAAGAAGGTATTGATAACATATCAACTAATTTATTGGTGGTACCTTTCTTATATTAGATCACTAAATGAAATTGCTGCAAAAATCCCATCCATCTATAATGTCGAGATTGTTGCAACTTAATTTGTGATTGAAGGTACTGAAGTGGCTGATGTCTATATGAATCACTGTTTATTTTCCAAATAAATAAATTTTCAATGTTTTTAACACTTTCCACTAATGCATACAATTATTTATAATAAGTTGGATAGTTATCAACTTCTTTAGAAAAAGTTTCTGAATGAAAAAAAATAAGATTTCCTTTTTGCAATAATACTGCACCCATTTCATACCCACTAGCATCAGTTTCTATTTCAAATGGATTTTGAAGGTGTCGGGGTCCTGTGATTTGGAAGATTGGCATACCAAATGACAAGGCAACATTAGAACCACTTTGGAATCCTAGGATCTAGCCCTCCTGGATTCAGAGAGGGATCTCTCTATATGAGTGTTGGAATGATATGCTTTTAAAGCTTATGATATGATATTAGGCTAGTTATTAAACACAAGGGATTTGTTTGTTTTTGGTTGGGAATCATTAAATGAGAAGGTCATGTGAAGTGAAGGAGGAAACAAGTGGAAGGATGTTTCAGCATGGGAAGATAGGTCAAGAAAAAGTGTCAATCCATTGGGCTATGGAGTCATAAAGGGTTTACTTGCACAATAGCTATTCAAGGGTTTTCATAGGGAAAGTCATCTATATCAGAAGATCTTATAAGTTGAGTTTGTGGTATGGAACATTAAGAAGTGTGGTGAAAGAAGCAAACATATAAGAAAACAAAGGGCAGCCTAAGATCAGGTAAGGACTTTGAACCTATCCTGATTTTGGCATACTCTCAAAGGAAAAACATTTAAGATAAACATAAAAAGTAGCCTAAGATCAAGTAAGGACTTTGAACCTATCCTGCTTTCGGCATACTCTTAAGGGAAATCTTCAAAACAGCTGTTTAAGACTAAACAAGGGACAGGGCTAACCATAAACTTCCTTGATTAAGACTCTACTTAGCATGTAGTGAAAATATCATTCAAGAACAACATCTCAAGTTTTACTCAGCAAGACATGGGCTCACCAACATTCGTTGACTGGTTATAATCTATTGAAATCATTCCAAAACACACATTTAGAAGAAGACATAAAGATAAAGCTTATCAGTCAGAATTGGGGTACTTTTAGAAGTAAATCCTAATCTATATTTACTGTTCTTTATCAGAGAATATGAACAAAGTGGAAACATAAGGAGAATAAAAATTACATTAAGGATGACATCACGAATGATTTAGATCAGGATCCAGTGAATCTGCTTGTCTATTTGATGTCCAAGACCAGTTACATACTTTGAGTCCAATGGCTTTCTACAGTCCAATACTTCTCTTCCCAACCTACTATATTACAACTACTCAGCAACTCTTACTCAATAACAGTTCAACAAATTAACAATTTTCCAACCCTTTACAATGAGACTTCAATGAGTACTTATAGGTGAATGCGGAGGAGAAGTGAAAGAAGTGGTCTTAATGATCATTTAAGAAAGAATAGATGTGCATCAGATGCTCCATTCTGCTCAATGAATGCTATATTAACTTGTGAACCACTCTAGTTGCTTTTGTTGACCTTTGGGCTTTTTAGGTAGGCTGGAAATAACTTCTGAGCTGCATTTGGAAAAATATCTCTGACTGCAATAACTTTGCATGTATCTTTGAGAAAAATATGACTGTAGGTGTCATTTTTGGTTTCTGGAGGAGTAATTGCTTCAATGATCTGACATTTGAAGTGGTTCTTTGCTGATTTGTCTGAATTTAGTACTTTAAACACTGATATTAACTTTAATTGTGCTTTAAGGCTTCATCAGGCCTTCTCGAATCATCTTTGGCCTTCGAACTATGTTTTATCCTTTAACTAAGGATTAAGCTTTAAATATTCATACTGTGCGCTCTAATCCTTTTTCTTTAATCTTCGATATCTTCACTGTTTGGTCTTCATTTGATTGCTAACAGGTACTTGCGTTGGAGGGCTTTGCTGAATGACCAGTGTTCATGACACACTGGCTAAAATTGGAGATTAAATCCCTCTATGTCCCTTTCTCTGTACTGATTAGGCTTGGAATCGTCATCCTCAGCCTTTGTCACTGTTCCGTGACTGTGGGACGAATTTTATGACTACAGCCATGAAACCTGCAACAAAACAACAAACCTGTCATATAAACCTCCATTATATGGTAAAATTGCTTCAGAGGGCTCGACGAGGGGTGGAGAAGCAATGTAGAGGGGATAAATGCATAGAGGAGGGTTTCATGACAACAAATCAAAGAACCAGGGTTTAACTTTGCTTGGGCACAAAAATATGGATAGGCGGTTTTGGAAAACCGGAGATGGTTTTCGCATAGGGTCTGGACGGTAAGCGGTTTTACGCAGGGTGGACGCGATATGGTTTGGAGGGTGCCACGTGTTTCATTAAAAAACACCGTTTTTGCATTGAAAATGGGGTTTGGAAAAATGTGGAGAAACGGGTGCGAAAATGAATGTGGGCCGTTAGATCTAGGGGATCTAGATCAACGGTGGAGAGGGAGCATGATGGCACAACGTGCTCGGTGGTGGGACTAGGGGATGACATCATAGCGAGGGGACTGGGGGTACGGAGGAAAATCTCGGGGTGGGCCTCTGTAGTGAATCTCAGCCATAGATCTGAGATTTCCCATAGTCAAAAGAGTCAACTGCGGGGGCACTGGGGAGTATGGGCCACTTTGGTCAGATTCCCCCACAGTGAACCTACACCGTTGATCTAAGAGGAATGGATGGTCTAGATTGAATTAGGAGATCAGAGATTAAAGATGGTGGATGAGAGGTCAAGGGGATAGAAAAGTTACGATGAAGCGAGGGCCGTTAGATCTTGAGGATCAATGGCGGAGATTAAATTGGAGGAAAGGGAGCGGGGTAAAAGAAGAGGTGCGCTAGCCGTTGGATCAAGATGATCAACAGTGCAGGATGCATCGCAGAATCACACAAGGGGATGAATGGTGCGAGAGGAGGGGTGAATAGCGATGAAGCGATGACCGTCCGATCAAGGGGATCGATGGTCCAGATGAAATCGGAGTGTCGCAGGCAGAAGGGGCGAGGAACAGGGAAACAGGGATCACCGATGTGCGATGGCCGATGGGAAAGAGTGCATACCATCTGATCTGAGAGAGATCGACGGTCGGGATCTTATTGGCGGGGGACTCCATCGGCAGAAAAGGGAAGGAAAAATGGAAAATTCGAAGCGCGATGCGATGCGCCGATGCGATGGAGCGATGTAATGGAGCGCGGAGTGCGATGGCCATCAGATCTTGGAGATGGATGGTCCAGATGTCATCGGAGGATCGGCATATCGGCGGAGTAAAGGGTCTGGGAAAAAAGGATCCAGGATCGCCAATGTGCGATGGCCGATGGACTTAGCGCTCAGTCATGGAGCGCAGTCTTATGGCGGAGAAAGGGAAAAGGGGCTTAAGCCAAGGGGGCTTAAAAGCCTGAAAGGAGAGGAAAAGCTTATACAAAGGATTTTATGGGTTTTTTAGTGTTTTTTAGGTTTCGGGTAATGTAAAAAGAATTTTTTAAACCAAATGAAAAGGGGTTGAATGGTTTTTAAAGGGGATTTTGATGAAATGGAGTATAAAAGGGAAGAAAAAGTGGGATTTGACAGGAGGAAAGGGGATTTTCAAGGCAAAATGATGGAATGGGTGAAACGAATGAAAAGGGGGGCTTTAAAACAGTCTTTTATACCAGCAGGTTTCCTTGAAGGTTTTTTAAGTGAAGATAATAGTGAGATGGGTTATTTTGGACATGAGGCACAGTGAAGTTCTAAGAACTCACAGATTTGCAGAAATTTGTTTCTTGGAAACTTAGTGTTGATGGGAAAATCTGTCCCGGCCAACAGCAGGGGATCTCCCCGGTAAAAGGTCCCAATTAGACCTTGAACCATTTGGAATAGGGATCCCGTCCGGGGTGTGGGTCCGGCTACCACTGATTTCTCCTTTGCTTTGGGTCTCGCTTAAACTCTATAAAACAGTGGGTACACACCTAATCAATTGATACAAGACATATGATTGATGCATTAAATGTACATGCAGCACTATGAGTAGCAAGAGGAAATAATAAAGAATGAAGACCGAAGGAAGTGTCGATAGCAACACTTCATTAGGGTCATGCTTGCAAACTGTTCTGCCCGCAAGAGAAATAGTTCCTCATGACGAGAATACCCTTCACTTCCTAAAAGTTTAAATGATAACACAAACGCAGATAAACAAAGTCATCAACATTAGCTAATAAAGTGAAACAAACTCAACCACCATTAACATACTCAGAAAACTATTATGCAACTGTGATATGAATTGAAAATACAGTTCCCTTAATCTTAGGATGTTCAAAAACTGAAAATAAAATACTCGACAGTGCTGATACATAAGACAACACCAAATCCCATAGGAGAATTTTCAAAATGCTTGTATTAATGTTTCAGTGTATAATCCTCTGGTAATACAATATACTTCGCTCAAGTCCCAAACCAAAAGTCCATTCTTACAAGCTCCCGAAGGAGTATTTATAAAACAAAACCTGCCCTTTGGGTTTCCTGGACCTTTCATCTTCCTGACCGTTGGGCTGCCTTGCGACCCAGTCCTTTTGCGACCTGCGACCTGAGCCGCTGTTGCGACCTGCGACCTGGCTGCTGTTGCGACCTGCGACCTGGCTGCTGTTACGAGGTTGCAGATTGTAAGAAAATGTCCAAGGTGCGACCTTGCGACCTTGCGACTAGGTCGCTGGGTCGCGGGGTCGCAGATCGTGAAAACAGATGCACATGCGACCTTTGTGACCTTGCGACTAGGTCGCTGGGTCGTGGGGTCGCAAAAGGAGAAAAACTAAAGATATGCGACCTTGCGACCTTGCGACTAGGTCGCTGGGTCGCAGGGTCGCAAAAGGTGGAAAAACTGAAGATATGCGACCTTGCGACTAGGTCGCTGGTTCGCAGGGTCACAAAAGGTGGAAAAACCGAAGATATGCGACCTTGCGACCTTGCGACTAGGTCGTTGGGTCACAAGGTCGCAAAAGGTAGAAAAATTGAAGAGGTGCGACCTCGTGACCTTGCGGCTAGGTCGCTAGGTCGCGGGGTCGCAAAAGGCGAAAAATCGAAGATATGCGACCTGTTGGGATTTGCGACCTGGGGCAATGTGAGACCTGAGGTTTTATCCTTCTACATTTCTCTTTCAAAGATATCATAACCTTGTTCTCCGAAGGCCTGGCTTAGCCCTCGCCATGTGAGATAGCAGCCTCTATCTGCCGGCGGTGTTATTTCTGCATTAAGGGAATTTGCATGAAATGATATGTTACCTACAAGAAAACAAAATCAATCAACATAGTCCCTTTTTTCTTCTCATATAACTTGCAGATAAATGAATTTATATTAGCCCTGTACATACATATAATTATACACGAATGTCGGGGAATCAACACAAGAAATGCAATAATCTATCACAGCTAAAATCAGTTGGATCCCTGTGTGGTAAAATGTTGCGCCATTTTGTCATCAGGGAGAATGACTCAAATGGGTTTTCTTCTGTGTCCTTTCTCTAGCCCTGTATTACAACTGGGTAGCAACATCCTGGCTTCTTGATCTGGCATCAGGGATATTCAGCCAGGGAAGTAAGCCGTTTGTGAAATCTTTCCACGAGCTAGTCAGTTGATCACTAAGTCGCATCCTTCGATGGCTACATGGATCTGCGACCCAGCGACCCAAGGGGTCGCGCGACTTCATTATTCACAAGTCGTAGGTTTGGGTTCCCTTTTGGATTTTATCAATGCATCGAATGCAGGGTATTGGCGTTTTGATCCTTTTGAAAGGAGTCTGTCTTTACGGAAGCCAACACGATGGATCATGAGGTTCCTGCATGCAGCGGTAATCTTCGCTCCAACTGCTTTTACCCCTGCCTCTCTTGGACGCTGCCACACCGTAATAAAACATGTGCCATGCATTAAAAAAAACGGCATGATGCGTTGCGCTCGAAGCTCTTTAGCAGGCTTACAAAGCCAAACTAACAATTCAAACTACATGTGATTGTTATATAGTCTAGACGTGCAGGAGTTACGACATCTTAACCAAAGTTCCATCTGGGAAAGGCAACGACAGGCTTAGAGAAAGATCCTCATTCTTTAGTTCCTGTCAATTCTGATTCCAATGCATAGAATGTATGTGAGAGAGCGAACACTGTCTGGTGTAGGTGCCATGGTTTTTTCTCCATCGTTCTGTGAAAATCACGTTCCATAGTCGCTGTGTGTTTGTTCGAACGAGCGTTTCTGCTTTTCCCTGCACAAATCAATATTCAATGGCAATGACAGAGCTGTCACAGTGAAACTTACGCGCATGCATTCGACCTGGAATTATATTTCCACATTTTCATGCTGTCACCACTAAATCCGTGCTGCATTATGACACTCATTTCCTGTTTCCACCAAAACACTGGTCAGTGACACGGTTCATGCATGGAGAAAAAGACATTAATACGGTGGTTGCTAAATATTGTAACGCTCGGCACTGGGAAACCTTTTCCATCAGCGAGCCATTCCTAATTTGAAACAAACAAACAGCTGGGCGTTATGGCAACAGCTAGGTTTACGTGCTGGCATACAGAGAATCTGGTGGAAAGAACACGATTTCTTCCAGCAAAACTGTAACCTTGTACCCTTTAAAATCGCAGCTATAGATAGCCAATTCTACTGTCTTCAGGCCAGATATTGCGCCACCGTTATTATAACAGCGTCGTTAGTTGGCTCTACGTTTAAACGCAAGATTTGACCAAATATCATATAACATGATTTGAAAACCGCCCTTGAACCTTGGGCTCTATGCACGTGGCCATGTAGTTCCGTTGGCTCATCTGGCATGGTTTGACACGTTTCGCCTTATCCCTTTTGTGCTTTGGTTGTAACGCACCAGCGTTATTATGATATGTCACCATGTTTGTCATACACTCCGCCTCGTGCTTGAGTTGAAGAAAAATCGACCGCCAAGTATATATATCAACCTTACGTTTGTGTCCATGCAATGTGAATGTTGCACGTTGGTTCCATGCAACGAATTTGGAACGTTGAACATGTACATATACATCTGCTCCTAAATATTTACATGCCAATGACGTTGGACTCCATCCATTTGGCCACGTAGTTTCGTTGCTGCACCACTCCGCTCCACGTGTATGTATAAACGTTGAAAGGTTTAAGTTTGAAACGTTAACCACCACGTATAAAACGCTTCCATTTTAAACTCCAGCCATTGTATATATAAAAATTTACGTTTGGATCCATAGAACGCACACATTGAACATTTTGCATTCATGCAACGTAGACAAGGCTTTGGACATTCGCATGGCGCCATGTGTACACACAATTTTGGACCACTGAATATGTATACATATCTGCTCTAGAAATTTTAGCGTAGGTCGAAACTAGCCATCGAAATGTTTAAGTCCACGAAATGCAATTTTATATGGTTCAGATCCGTGTCTTACTCATAAAGTTGACCGCTGTAAATATATATTTGTTCCGAAACATTTACGTAAGTCGACAAACCTACCATCGAACATGTGCACCCCATGCACCGTGTCCATGCCATCCTGCACCGGGTTTCGACGTAAAGTTGACCGTTTCATATGTAAATTGCTCCAAACATTTGCTGAACCTTTGCGCCTACTCCACGTTTTACAAATAAACCTTGACCATTAGATATTCACTCGATATGTTTTAACAAGGTTGAAACGTTGACCGCCACGTATAAACATTTACTTTTGGCTCAATGCAACGTAACTATCGAACATTTTCTCCAAACGCCTTACTATATAATACGATCATCGTACATGTATGCTCGGCGCCCATATTGTAACCTTATATGGTTTGAAGAATACTGCAATCCGCACCACGACTTTGGATGACCACAAGTATGTATTTGCTCGAAACCACCGAACTTGGCGCCCATGAAATGTGCTATGTTTTAAAAAGAACCTTTGACCATTAATTATGATGTAATGTTTCCCATTTTATATATTTTGGACCCTACATGGTCTTGCACCTTGCGCCCTTTATAATGTTATCATTGAGTTTTTCTCCAAGATAACTTATGGTTTTAAAACCATGTGCTTCCGAGCCTAGTTTTAATTTGATCATTTAATTTTCCTCATAATTCGAAAGCTTCTCGTTTTGAAAGATCGAGAGTCGAACTATACTTCTCAAGCCAAATTGATAGCCCTTTTCATATTGACCTTTCTACCCGGCTACCAAAGGTGTATGCATTTCAACATGACCCTTTAGGTTCAATTTGAAATTCCCCGTTTCTTATGGTCTCGTTTAGAAAACTTTCAAAAGAAAATAAGACTAGGGTTTTAAGGCCTTTTCATTCCTCCACACGTACTCCTTGCAGCCTAAATAATGCCGCAGTATGTATCTCAAGATTAACAGATGTTGCTTCCTCAAAGGTGCGTTGCCATATTTGAAACTCTGCCGTCGACTTGCCACACCCATATGAGATTGTCATTTCTCTAGGGAGATCTCCTGAGTCGGATATGTTCACCGGGCTATACTTTAGGCTAGATTCATCGAAGTGGCGAAACATGTTTCTTTGCGTGTGCTCATCGACATTGAGATGGTATGATGCAAGATATGGACATTTCCAACGGAGCGATTTTAAGCCTTTGGTGCGCACTAGTGAAGAAAGCTTTTTTGCATCAGTGACATAGAAGGTTCTCTCCAATCAACATGTATCACACTATCCTCCTTTTAATAGTACTGGTCATTTGCTCCTCCTCCTCCCTGTTCCGCAACCTTGGCTTTGTTACCGATCTCAATTTTATTGCCCTCGATGTCATGACAAGATTGAGGAGTTTGTCACCCGTGGGGTCGACCTGCGTGGAATATTACAACATCATAATTACTCTTCAATAATGATGACCATAGATAACACATGAAACTAATAAGCTTAAGAGAAGTATTCAAACAACATGCTTAATGACCTACAGCAGGAGGGCTTTTACTCGTCAATACACAAAAGGTTTCCATTCAAACGTATGCATGGCGATCTCATTACACATGGCGCGACTGCGGTAAGAATGTTCGAGCGTATGCTAGATGATCCCTCCTACATATGGCATGATTGCAGTGACAACATCAAGTCATGGTGATGAGACAACTCGTGAGGGATTGGGGATAGGTCGGCGGGATGTCGTTGACTGCAATTAAGGTGAAAGACTTTAATGCCTAGGCGAGCAGAGGGGGAACCCGAAATTTTAAATATACCCAAAATTTTGGGTGGTGTTGTAGCGGCTACAACACTTAGGAACTTGATTTAGCCATTATTTTATATGACAAAATTTTATGGATGGCTAACAGTGGCTCCACTTGGGGAGGGCAGCTCCTTGGAGGTGTCAAGAACCTCATAGATAAATCTCTGGAATGTAGATCAATGCCTTGCACTTTATGCACCTTTTCTTCTTTGATCATGCTGCTTGAAAAGATGATCAGTATTACATCATAACAAATCAATTTCTCCCAAACAAATACCTACACAACCTACTTTCCTAACATTTTTTCTTCATAAGGTGCACTTGGACTTGCAAACCCTTTGACATCAACATTTTATTCTTTTATTGAAAGCAGGAAACTAATCTAAATCTACCCTTATAACTTCCATGAGTTCAGATTAAATAGTTGAACTCATAAATTCTCTACCTAATTACTATTTTCCAGGATTAAACTGTCTGACAGATCTTATTCTCTATTTTCTAAAACAAAAATTTAAATACAGGCAAACCAGGATTAAGCTGTCTGATTTTCCGTAAGACTATGACATAAAAACAACTTGCACATAGACTAAAATTTACAGAAAATTGAAACAAAATTGTGAAGGCTTAAGATCTGAAAATTACAAGCATCCTTCTTTCTTTCTTTCAGCTCTAGTTTTGATCTTTTTAGAGCTTTCTTCTTCTTTACCTGGTTCAAGTTTTCAGCATGTTAGAAACAGTTCTTTTTCTATATTTGGCTCAAGTTTTAGTCTCATTAGAGCCATTTCTTTCTATTCTAATCTATTCTACTGATAAGCCAAGATTTCATTGTTTGGAAAATCTTCTTCACTAACCTATCAGTAGTAAATTGAAATCTATCTAGTCATGATTAGGCTGTATGACTAGATAACATGCTTCTTTTGGTAGTGACATTTAAGCTTGCACACTTTAAGAGTTTCTCTTTTTTGGTATGGGGCTATACCTTTCTTCTTTTTATAATCTTCCCTCTTTTCTCTTTTTCTATTGTTTTTGTATTTTTTTTCAGTTTTTCTTTCAATGCAAAAAACAAAAAAATAACTAAATTCTCACAGGCTGAGATTTATTGAAATTCCTAGGGATACCTACCCTAATCTAACTCTAAAATATTTACATGTTTAGCTGACAAATTCTCTTTTCCAATACATCCAGTCAATCAGATGGTTCCATGAATGGTCTTTGCTCATCTCTTTGAGCATGCCAGACAGACAGGGCCACTCCCATCTCACTTGTTTCTTGGCAGCAGTGCTAAAAATTTTTCTTGCATTTGGTGATATACTACTCCTAACAATCTCTATCCCTTCTTCAAATGTCTTCAAAAAATGAGCGAAGGGGTCTTGAAATAATACCTGGTTGGGAGTATTTGACAGGTAAGTTTCAACCAGGATCATTTTTTCTTCCACTGGATCAAGAAAAATATTCTTTTCAGAAAGAAAATCTTCCTCATCTTCATTGTGATCTAAACTGGAGGTCTCATCATATTCGGCAGTGTTGTCCTCTTTTAGTCCCGGGGTATTTTGATTTAGTGGACTGAACTCAGTGAAGATGTCATTATATTCTTGAGCAGGGGTCTCTTTGATTACCTTAACCCTTTCAGGAGAAGGTTCTTTAATTTCAATCGGCTCAAGAAGTTCTTCATTGTTTTCCTCCTCAACGTTTGAGCTGAAAGGCTGTTGATTCCCAATCACATGAAAACTGTTACTGATGAGTTGTAATGAAGCAGAGAAAATATTGAGAGATTCTTCGCCCTCTTCTGTATTTTTAAAGCTTTCTTCATCAGTATCGTAAATAGCCTGCTTTGGCTCATTACTTTCTCGGAGTTGGTGGAACTGATCTTCCTCCCACAAATCTACTAATGATGGTCCTGCAAGATCAAATTCTATTTGGAGAACATCATCATCAGACAGATCAAAATTTGGAAAATCATTAATGTAAGTAATGTCACCAATCAAAAATACTGTATTATTAGCATTTCTTTATTTATTCTGATCTACAAGGGAACTTTCTAAATTTTTACAACAAAGTTCATCAGGTGAATGGGCAGGAGTGTTTTCTTTGCAAAAAATTTCAGAGGCTGGCTGTTTATTGGTAATATGATTGATTTCTTCTTCTGTCAAAGGAGGAGATGTTTCTGTGTTTCTTTGAGCAGAAGTACAACAGTTCTCTATCTCTTGTGAAGATTGAATTTGAGGCTGGATGTCTTCTTGAGCCTCAGCTAAAAGGGATGATGAATCATTATTTATGCTTGTAGGGATATCTTGAGGAATGTATTTTATTCCTTGATTGATTTCTTCCTCAACTGATTCATCTAGGTTATTGTCATAGTTGTCTTGGGTATGAAATTCATGAATGGCTGCTAAGAGATCTTCAGGATGCATATTAACCAAGTCCTCATCAATATGTAACAGATATTGTATGATGTTCTGAGATTGAACACAAAAATTTGCAGTCCATGATAAATATGAAGGGTTTTCTTTATATTTTTCATAGAATACTTGGTGCATGTCTTTTAAAGAAAAAAGCTCTTAGGTTCTAACCATTCATACCAATCCCTTGCCTTTCCTTCTAATTTTGCCATGAAAATTTTCATAAGACAGTCCTCATGCCATTCAAATTTTAAACTCCATACATGTATATGAAACTTGATGAGATGTAACAAGGGGTCATCAAACTTTTCATCTTGAAAAATAGGCAGGTTTTTCATCCAATCTATTTGAGGAATTTTGTGTGGGAATCTAGGGATATGATTTCTACTCATTGGGGAATATCTTTGTTGTATCCTTGGAATCATGTTTGTAAATCAGAAAAGAGGTCACTGTGTCTATTCAACCAATTCAGAGTCTTCTACCAGTGGAGTCATTTGGTCTTTTGGGAGTTGTGGAGTCGCCAGGTGGAGGATTTCAAATGTTTTAAGATGAGTTGTTGTCCACCATCAGCAATTGAATACCAATCTAAGGATGTTGTGGGTATTTTAAGGTCTTAAGGATGTATAATATGCAATTCACTCAGAATTCCCCAGTGGAGTCGCCATTATGTTGGGGTCCTGTGATTTGGCAGATTGGCATACCAAATGACAAGGAAACATCAAAACCACTTTGGAATCCTAGGATCTATCCCTCCTGGAATCAAAGAGGGATCTCTCTATATGTGTGTTGGAATGATATGCATTTAAAGCTTATGATTTGATATTAGGCTAGTTATGAAACACAAGGGATTTGTTTGTTTTTGGTTGGGAATCATTAAATGAGAAGGTCATGTGAAGTGAAGGAGGAAATAAGTGGAAGGATGTTTTGGCATGGTAAGATAGGTCAAGAAAAAGTGTCAATCCATTAGGCTATGGAGTCATAAAAGGGTTTACTTGCACAAAAACTATTCAAGGGTTTTCATAGGGCAAGTCATCTATATCAGAAGATATTTTAAGTTGAGTTTGTGGTATGGAACATTAAGAAGTGTGGTGAAAGGAGCAAACATATAAGAAAACAAAGGGCAGCCTAAGATCAGGTAAGGACTTTGAACCTATCCTACTTTTGGCATACTCTCAAGGGAAAAAAATTTCAGATAAACATAAAAAGTAGCCTAAGATCAAGTAAGGACTTTGAACCTATCCTGATTTCAACATACTCTTAAGGGAAATCTTCAAACCAACTATTTAAGACTAAACAAGGGACAGGGCTAACCATAAAATTCCTTGATGAAGTGAAAAGATCATTCAAGAACAACATCTCAAGTTTTACTCAACAAGACATGGGCTCACCAACATTTGTTGACTGGTTATAATCTATTGAAATCATTACCAAACACACATTTAGAAGAAAACATAAAGATAAAGCTTATTAGTCAGAATTAGGTACTTTTAGAAGTAAATCCTAATCTATATTTGCTGTTCTTTATCAGAGAATATGAACAAAGTGGAAACATAAGGAGAATAAAAATTACAGTAAGGATGGCAACACGAATGATTTAGATCAGGATCCAGTGAATCTACTTGTTTATTTGATGTCCAAGACCAGTTACATACTTTGAGTCCAATGGATTTCTACAGTCCAATACTTCTCTTCCCAACCTACTATATTACAACTACTTAGCAACTCTTACTCAATAACAGTTCAACAAATTAACAATTTTTCAACCCTTTACAATGAGTCTTCAATGAGTACTTATAGGTGAATGAGGAGGAGAAGCGAAAGAAGTGGTCTTAATGATCATTTAAGACATAATAGATGTGCATCGGATGCTCCATTCTGCTCAATGAATGCTATATTAACTTGTGAACCACTCTAGTTGCTTTTGTTGACCTTTGGGCTTTTTAGGTAGGCTGGAAATAACTTCTGAGCTGCATTTGGAAAAATATCTCTGACTGCAATAACTTTTCATGTATCTTTGAGAAAAATAGGACAGTAGGTGTCATTTTTGGTTTCTGGAGGAGTAATTAATGATCTGGCATTTGAAGCAATTCTTTGCTGATCTGTCTGACTTTAGTACTTTAAACACTGATATTAACTTTAATTGTGATTTAAGGCTTCATCAGGCCTTCTCGAATCATCTTTGGCCTTCGAACTGTGTTTTATCCTTTAACTGTGGATTAAGCTTTAAATATTCATACTGTGCTCTTTAATCCTTTTTCTTTAATCTTCGGTATCTTCACTGTTTGGTCTTCATTTGATTGTTGATAGGTACTTGCGTTGGAGGGCTTTACTGAATGACCAGTGTTCATGACGCACTGGCTAAACTTGGATATTAACTCTCTCTATGTCCCTTTCTCTGTACTGATTAGGCCTGGGATCGTCATCCTCAGCCTTTGTCACTGTTCCCTAAGTGTGGGATGGATTTTATGACTACTGACATGAAACCTGCAACAAAACAACAAACCTGTCATATATAACTTGCATTATATCTTAAAACTGCTTTAGAGGGCTCGACGAGGGGTGGAGGAGCAATGCAGAGGGGATAAATGCGTAGAGGAGGGTTTCATGATAGAAAAGAAAAGAACGAGGGTTTAAATTTTCTTGCGGCGCGAAAATATTGATAGGCGGTTTTGGAAAATCGGAGATGGTTTTCGCATAGGTTCTGGGTGGTAAGCGGTTTTACGCAGGGTGGATGCGATATGGTTTGGAGGGTGCCATGTGTTTCATTAAAAACCACTTTTTTTGCGTTGAAAATGGGGTTTGGAAAATTGTGGAGAAACTAGCGTGAAAATGAACGTGGGATGTTAGATTTGGGGGATCTAGATAAATGGTGGAGAGGGAGCGCGATGGCACAACGTGCTCGGCGGTGGGACTAGGGGATGAAGTCATAGCGAGGGGACTGGGGGTATAGAGGAAAATCTCGGGATGTGCCTCTGCAGTGAATCTCATCTGTCAATCTGAGATTTCCCATAGTCAAAAGAGTCAACTGCGGGGGTACTGGGAGTACGAGCCACTTTGGTCGGATGCCCTCATAGTGAACTTGTGTCGTTGATCTGGGAGGAATGGACGGTCTAGATTGAATTGGGAGATCGAAGATTAAAGATGGTGGATGAGGGGTCAGGGGGATGGCGAAGTTGCGATGAAGCGAGGACCGTTAGATCTTGAGGATCAATGGCGGAGATTAAATTAGAGGAAAGCGAGCGGGGTAAAAGCAGAGGCGCGCTAGCCGTTGGATCAATATGATCAACGGTGGAGAATGCATCATGGAATCGAAAAATGGGATGAATGGTGTGAGGGGAGGGGTGAACAACGATGAAGTGATGACCGTCAGATCAGGGGGATCGACGGTCAAGATGAAATCGGAGTGTCGCAGGCAGAAGGGGCGAGGAATGGGGCAACATGGATCACCGATGTTCGATGGCCGATGGGAAAGAGCGTAGACTGTCCGATCTGAGAGAGATCGATGGTCAGGATCTTATCGGCGGGGGAATCCATCGGCAGAAAAGGGAAGGTGAAAGGAAAAAGGCGAAGCGCGATGTGATGCGCCGATGCGATGGAGCGCGGAGTGCGATGGCCGTCAGATCTTGAGGATGGACGGTCCAGATCTCATCAGAGGATCGGCATATCGGCGGAGTAAAGGGTCTGGGAACAAAGGAACTGGGATTGCCGATGTGCGATGGCTGATGGACTTAGTGCTCGGTCACAGAGCGCGGTCTTATGGCGGAGAAAGGGAAAAGGGGCTTAAGCCAAGGGGCTTAAGCAAAGGATTTTATGGGTTTTTTAGTGTTTTTTAGGTTTCAGGTAAGGTAAAAGGATTTTTTAAACCAAATGAAAAGGGGTTGAATGGTTTTTAAAGGGGATTTTGATGAAACATAGTATAAAAGGGAAGAAAAAGAGGGATTTGACAGGAGGAAAGGGGCTTTTCAAGGCAAAATGATGGAATGGGTGAAATGAAGGAAAAGGGGGGCTTTGAAACAATCTTTTATACCATCAGGTTGCCTTGAAGGTTTTTTAAGTGAAGATAATAGTGAGATGGGTTCTTTTGGACACGAGGCACAGTGAAGTTCCAAGAACTCAAAGATTTACAGAAATTTGTTTCTTGGAAACTTAGGAACTTGATTTAGCCATCATTTTATATGAAAATTTTTTATGGATGGCTAACAGAAGGTCTGGTAAATCCAATATTGGAGTTGTAAACAAATTATTCTTTAAAGTATCAAATGATTTTTGTTGTTTTCCTCCCCACTAGAAGGAAGCTTTAGAAATTGTTAAAGCATGAAGTGGTGATGCAATAAAAGGGAAATGAGAAATAAACTTCCTCTAGTACTGAACTGCACGCAAGAAACTTCTAACTTACGTCACATTCTAAGGTCTTGGCCACTTGACAATCACATCAATTTTAGTTGGATATATTTTTAGCTGACCTCCTCCAGCTATTTAACCAAGATATATTAAGGAAGTTTTTTTAAATTCACATTTAGATAGTCTGAGATACAATTTCTCTTTTTGTAACACATCAAAAAATTGTTTAACATGCTTTCGTGTTCTTCCAAACTTGAATTTAAAATAAGTATATCATCTAGATAGACTATGAAAAAATTATCAATAAAAGGACGAAAAGCATCATTCATCACACTCATAAAAGTTGTTGGAGCATTGCATAACCGAAATGGCATAACCAACCATTCAAAAACCCCTGTCTGGTCTTAAATGAAATTTTCCATATATCATTCTCTGCAATACGAATATGATTATAACCACTTCTTAAATACAGTTTTGTATAGTAAATAGCATTCTTTAACTGATAAAGCAAATCTTCGATTCTAGGAAGAGGATACCTGTTCTTAATTTTGATTTTGTTTAAGGCTCTGAAATCAACACACATTCTCCAAGTTTCATCTTTCTTTGGGACTAATATGATCGGTGATCCACATGGAGAAGAAATAGGTTGAATAAAGCCTTTATCAACCAATTCATGAATTTTTTTCTTAGTCTCTTCGTTTTCTATGACCAACATACGATACATGCCAATGTTCGGGAGAGGGGCATCAGATTGGAGTTGAGTCTCATGTTGTATTTCTCGTTTTGGAGGTAAATATTTTGGTTCTTTAAAAAATTATTTATAATAATCTACTATTTCAACCAATTTTTCCTTAAACTAAGAATCACACCCTTGAAAATCATCATACTTATCTTTAGGTTGTTCTTTAACAATCTTGGGAATATAATTTTTACTTGAAATTATTAACCTTTTCATTTGGCTTGCGTTGATTAAATCCAGGTTTTTCTTGATTTTGTGTTCACTGACAACATATTCAATTCCACAGTTACAAATATTATACATATTCTTATTTCTATGAAATATGACATCTCTATCATAAAGATATGGAATACCCAACACAACTCCACATATATCCAAAGGAATCACATATAATTTAAATACATCAACAAAATTAGTTGTAATTGCAAACCTTAATCGACATTGTTTTGTGACATGCATCTAATTATTTTATTTCAACCATCCTAAAGGGTATGGTTTTGGATGATCTTTAGTTTGCAATCCCAATTTCCTTATTAGTTCCTCAGAAATTTGATTTTGCTATGATCCACTATCGAATAATGTGTCTATCTTAGTGTGTTTGGATATTATCCTTATGTGAAACAATTCAATTCTCTTCTGTTCTTCCATCACATTATTAGTTTTTGAAGAAGATGCAGACCAAGTAGAACTAGAGCTAGTTTAAGAAGGAATATTTGTCAGATCCATAGTGATAATATTCTTTTCATTACCAGAGTCAGATCCCAAATCTTGTGGGACTGCCACATTAGCTTTCATTTCACCCTTCTTCTTAAGGAACATCTTTGGTTTAAGTTCAGGATGAAGCTTCCAACATTTGGGGTCTCCATGTCCAACCCTCTGACAGTGATTACAAGTAGGCCTTTCTCCATTCTTCTTTGTTGTTGTCGATTTCTTCCCTTTAAACTTAATCTTTCCCTTGCCTTCTTTGGAATCTTTGTTTTCTGAGTGCTTGAATGATTTCTTTGAAAATTTTGACTGAAAAGGTCTGCCACCTAATTCAATATGAATGGATTGTACACACACTTCATCAAACTCAGTTGGATTAAACATAAGAAATGTATGTTGTAAATAAGAATGCAAACTTCCAATATACTTTAACAAAGTTTCCCATGTGTTTAATGAAACATCAAGTGCTAATTCCTTTTTCCTGAATTCATGTGTAAAATCTTTCACATCTATCCTTTACCTTGTCTTAAATGTTTCCAATCCATTACAACTTGTTGCATATATTTTTAATCATAAATCTTCCGGGAAATCACATAAGAAATTTAGGAACGACGCGTTTTGAACTACCAACTGTAGTTCATCATCAGGATTAAGGATATACCAACTGTAGTGCATATATCTTAAAGGATAGAATTGCTTTCTATGAGCTTTACCAAACTTAGACGATGAGGAGATAATTTTTCTTCAAATATGATTGAGTTTTACTTTCCCACCAAATCAAAGTTGTTCCTCCCATTCTAAGTGTAGCTAACTGAATTTTTGCAGATTCATCAACAACATTTTGAATTCTACATTACACCTCAAGTTTCTTTATCTATTTATGTAACTTTTCAGGATTCATTTCACCATCATATATTGGCAACTCAAAATTAACATCAAGCTTCAAAAAATGATATTTCTTTAGATTCTTTTGCGAGTCTGAATTTGAACTTGAATGAAAAGTGAATAAAGAAGAAGAAGACGAAGATGGAGGAGGAGGTTCATTACCATCAGATTTTTACTTTCCCTTTTTCTCTTTTGTGCCTTTAGAAGATGAAGTGACATCTCTTGTCTTATTGTATTCATAAAGTTTTGCAATCATCCTTTTCATATTAAGGAACATTTGCTAAAATTTCTCATCTCCAACGACATTTGTTTCAGGAGCTTCTCCTTCATTTGACTCTCTCATCTCCAAATTTTGAGAGACTTTCCTCTTTCCAATATTTGGATTTATCTTCTCAATTTTCCCTTTTCCATGTCGCAACCTGGATTTATTCAACATTCATATTGGAAAATATCTTGCTTATACATGATCAACCTCACTATGATACCAAAATATGATCCAAAAACAGTAGAATTGACTATTTGCTCAATTTATTCAAATATTAAATAAGGTTTTTTTTTTTTTTTTTTTTTAAGTTAATTAATAAGGAAAATGGATTTTATGTGCCTTAAACTTAAAAAATTGAAATCTGAAATCAACCTTGAACAACAGAAATAAGAATCAAACACAAAAATTTTGATGACGGAGTTTGTCCCTCCTGGACTACATATCTGGGTCCGCTTCCACTGGGCGTATGATGTGTTGAAAATTTTCATAAAGTCCTTTACATAAAAACTCCCCATTCTGGAATCTGTTCACAGCCTTCACTGGCTTCGGCCTCAACTTTCCAACGCAACTTTCAGATTACAAAAAGGCCCAATATTGGTTGAGATATGCCTGAAAAGGAATTTATAGGCACTGCTAAAACAATATTTTGAGCTTCACATTTCATCTCCCCTGGCCTTCGTGCATTGGAAAATCCTTTTAAATAACCCACAAGAAGGCCCCAAGGTTAAAACTGCGGGCCTCCTGGGATTTGATTGGTAATACATAGCCATACGTTACAACTATATATCATATATAGGATTGAAACTATAATATAGTTTTTGTAACAATATTCCGATGAATATGTGAATCTCCATGCATCATAATTAACATATGGTTATAACCACAGTTCATCAAAAGACCGATGGTGATATATAACTCAACCCACGTGGCATTTGGTTGCAAAAAATGTTAAATTTTGAATGCAGTCATTGTATTATGGTTTGAACATTGGCCATCGTGCTATGTTGGGAGGCCGCTTTTGGAATATGTTAAACAGTCTGAGGGTTTGGCAGGCAATAGAATATGGCAAGCTCTTCCAACCCTTCCTCCCACCATAGCACAAAAAAAACTAAAATATATATTTTCACCCATGATAAATAAAAACAAGCTCGAGGTCTATTGGTAAAGTTTTGTGTTGTCGGCTCGGTGGTCACGGGTTTGACCCACGACTCCTCCCCCTGGTTTGACTTGACTCTTGCCATGTGCCTTGCTCTAAGACTATGCTAGGTCCCTATATTAATATTATAGTCCCTTATTTTTGTTAGTGTAACCCCCTTATTGTTATTGTTGTACCCCTGTAACCCCAATATTGTTATTATTGTGCCCTTACATTATTATTGTTAGGTCGACTAGGATTATATTGTGACCCCATGGACTCCTATATATAGAAGGAGGTTTTTTCATTTGTATCATCCAATAATTGTTCATTCGTGTAATGTAAATGAGGTTTCCCCCTCGAGAATTCTAAGGCATTGATCTCTCTTTTATTTTATTTTTGGAGCTGGTTTCATAACTTTGGTATCAGAGCTTTGGATTTTAGGGTTGCACTGCTCCAAAGAGGTCACCTCGGAGTTTTTGTTATAAATTTTTTTCTACGAGGGTTCAGAAGATGAAATTTTTACAGAGCGAATATGAAAGCTGGAGGAAAGTCTTGTTAAAATTTCAGATCTAGTTCGCAAATTTTTCGGAGATATGATTTGTAGAAGTTAGGGTTTTTTCAGGCTCCTGAATTTCATCTCAAAGAGGTGACCGTGGGAAAATCATCATAATTCTCTCTCTGAGTATCAGATTGGAATTCGATAAAAAGTGGCTGCAAGTGCACGGACTTTAGTTTCCTGTGTATAAATTTCAGGGCTGAAGGAGGCAAGAGTGACCTGTGGCACACCGTACAAGTTCGCTCTACTGAACTAGTCCATAATTAGGTCATTGTGGGATATTGGGCATAACTTTCCTTGAAGAATCCAAATCAGGTCAGACCTATGGCATTAGAAATAGGATTCAGAGGGCTACTACAGGGCCTAATTTCAAATATTGAAGATCTGAAATCACAGAGATAATTTAGTTTCAATATTGAGCTCCTCAAAAGCAAGAAAAATGTGTGTATTTTTTTTCGAATTGCATAAGTCTTGTGTGAAAAATTAGTTTGAATTGATTCCAAGGGAATATTGTAGAATAGTTATCAGTACTGGGTTCTAAAATTCCCTCTAAAAATAATTCAACACCCATTAGGCCTTCAAAAGGCTCTACTATGACTCATGAAGATGAAGAAGTGCAACATGACATATCAAAATTACAAGAGAAAGTGTGCCAAATTTCGCTCTCGCAAAGAGCAACAAAAAATGAAATGTAAGTTTTGAAGAAAGGCGTGTTAGCTAAGATGGACGGTTTGAAGAAAGGCATGGAAGCTAAGATGGATGGCGTGGAAGCTAAGATGGATGGCATGGAAGCTGGCATGGAAGCTAAGATGGATGATCTAAAATCAAACATTGAAGATTTGACAAAGTTGATACAATAAATGCTTCCTAATGGTGAAAAGATAGTAGAAGAGCCTCATGATGAGAACAAAATAAATGTTAATCGTGATTTCATAAACTCTAATGTTGGCGGGAAGAACCACCATATTCCAAAAATGGATATGAGGAAGTTTGATGGAAAGGATCCTGTAACATGGATACTACAGATGGAGTAATATTTTGATCTCAATAATGTGCAAAACACACAAAAGGTACGCATTGCAACTTTACATTTAGAACAAAATACATTTGTATGGTATCGATGGCTTTGCTCCCGTAAAAAAATTGTCACTTGGTCAATTTTTACGGAGGAAATGATAGCACATTATGAGGATACAAGGAGCAACACCTTCTTTACCCAATTGATAAATCTCAAACAAAAGGGTTTAGTGGGGCAGCACATTGAGGACTTCCAAAAATTGAATATAAGGGTAACTGATCTTACAGAGGAACACAGGATTGATCTCTTCCTAGGCACTTTAAAGGATAACATCGAACATGAAGTTCACGTTTTGGAACCTGATTCATTGGAGAAGGCATTCAGGTTGGCAAGAAAAGTTGAATGTAAAATTATGGCGACAAGGAAGCCTACCACTCAATTCTATAAAGAAGGAAGTGTTGCTACGCCTAGATTTCCACAACCTACAAGGTTGACACCACAAAAATTGGAAGAAAAAAAAGAAAAAGGGCTTTGCTACAGTTGTGATAGCAAATACACTAAAGGTCATAAGTGTGCTGAGAAGAAATTATTTTACATAGATTGTGAAGAGGAGGAAGAAAATGAACAAGAAACTTCAAAAGAAGAGGATATACACCAAGAACCAACCCTAGAAGAAGAAGAAATGAGTCCGACCATATTGTGTAATGCATTGGCAGGAATTACCACTCCTCAAACTCTCAAGATAGAAGGACATATCAAAAAGAAAAATTTAATAGTGTTGATTGATTCGGGTAGTACCCATAATTTTATTCATTGTAAGGTAGCCACGGAATTGAATTGTTTCCTATACCCAACACCAAAATTTCAAGTGATGGTTGCAAATGGAGGAACTATAAATTGCTCTGGAAAATGCCATAATATCAAGCTAACCATGGGGGAATATGTAATGAATATTCCAATGCTTTCCATCACAATGGGAGGTGTTGATGTTGTACTAGGAGTACAATGGTTACAACCTTTAACGACTGTAGCTTTTAATTTTCAAGAAATTTTCTTAATTTTTTTTTTTAGAAGGAAAGGAAATCGAATTACGGGGTATCGCAGGGAAGCCAAGAAAGATAATAAGATCTAATATCATGAAAAATATTCTAAATAAAGAACAAATAGACGTAATTGCACAATTATGCTCACTAGAAGTTCCAACATAAAAATCATCTATTTCTCCAGATCTCCAAAAAGTCTTGGACAATCATTCCAAGGTGTTTGAAACTCCCAAAGGACTCCCACCTATTTGTGATCATGATCATGCTATTCATTTGATTCCAGGAAGTGTTCCTCCAAACATCAGGCCTTACGAATATCATTATATCCAAAAGAGCGAAATTGAACGTATGATTGCAAAAATGTTAGAGGCTAGTATAATTCAAACTAGTCAAAGTTTTTTCTCTGCTCCAGTAGTATTGGTGCACAAGAAGGATGGATGATGATGCATGTGTCTGAATTACAGGGAGCTCAATAAGCTCACTATTAAAGATAAATTTCCCATTCCTGTGATTGATGTATTATTGGATGAATTACATGGAGAAATTTATTTTACCAAGTTGGATCTTCGTTTAGGATATCATAAAATTAGAATGAATACTGAAGATATTCCGAAAACAACATTTCGAACTCATGAGGGTCATTATGAATTTTTGGTCATGCCTTTTGGCCTCACCAATGCACCTTATACATTTCAAGGGCTATGATGCCAAGATTCCTCTTTGAGCTGATCCTAGCATATGCAACATACTCACGAACCTTTTCCAAGAAAACTTGACTCAAAAATACTCATAAAAATCTACTTAGATTCAATGGCAGACTTATATAAAATCAATAACCAAGTTGCTTATATAAAATACAACAAGAAATATCAGATTTAAAACATCTGGTCGAATATTACAATGGATGGCCTCTTGGCTCTCAACCCTTTTAAAAAGGCTCTCAAACCATCTCTATATTCCCCACTTCCTCACTTCCTCACTTGCTCCCCTTTCTCACCCTCACAAGCTACATATTTATACATAAATATAATTTATCCCATTCCATAATTTCCTCCACACAAATCTCAACTTAAAATCTAAATTAGATTTATCTTTTTTTGGACTCAACTAAGTCCCGTTTTTGGAATTCCTCATCCTTAGATTATCTACCTAATCCAACTCCACTCATATCCTTAATTATTTAAGGGATATTTACAATAATCCTCACATTTATATTTTATCTCTTAATTAATTAAAAATGATCAAAATAATTTAAATAAATAATTAAAATATCTCACCCCCTAAATTACATAAAGGAATAATAAAAATTTAGCTTTGATGCTCCTGCATCAGACTCGCCATGTAGAGAAGTTTCCATAGACTCTTGTCTATGAGGTCCATCACTTTTTTGTAATAATGCGACAACCACAAGTCCTGATGACTTGCTCCCTCCAGGATTCCAAACTCTGTTCTGTTGCTGGTCCTTCAAAGTATCAACTCTATTTGGTAACTCATCACACACTCTGTCAATCGGATTCCATCGGCTTCTCCAACACTTTCTTTTGCCAATTCCTCGAGGTAATTCCTCTTTTTCGAATTATTTCATCTCCAACTGAGCTGAACACTCAAATTTCTGCAGTGAAGAATAATCAAGAATTCCTTCTTGATTACAACTATATTCTTTGATTGCTTTTATAGAAACAACTTTATCGTCCAGTGTTGTACCTGCATTCACCAATACACTTTTAGCTTTAAAAAGATAAGACCTTTCAGTCTCTTTTGATGCTTCAAGCACCAATCTCCCGTCATCGACTTTCTGGATGTCAGTAGATTCTATTTTGAACTACTGGTTGCTTCCATCTTTATCCTGTTGGATCAATATTTCTGTCTCCCTTATGTCTCTATGGACATAACTTTCTTGCTGTTCCTGATCTTTCATCTCAACGCCAAATAATTTCTGCTCAATTTATTTGATTTCGACATCATATATGTTAATTTTGTTTTCTGTACCTACAATTACATCATTATTTGAAAATTTATAACATTCATTCAACTCCATAAATGCTAAAAACATTTCATCCCTATCATGCATAGTAACTGCAATTTCTTCTGGATCAGGTTCTGCAATCTTTACTTCTCCCTCAGGTTCCTTAAGCCATCGTTCCAAAAACTCGATTTCCATATGAAATATTTCCAGCACTTCATCACAACTTTCCTTCCCAGCTTCATTCTTATTCTGGAAATCTTCCTGAGTTTTCCTGGTTCCTGTATCATCACATGGTAGAATTCTGTCATCAAATTCACTAAACAAATACATTTGTTTACCTCCTTGGAATATCTCTTCGGTATTTCCAGTATGCTTCTACTCCATAACAGCTTCAACTGGCTGTCTTACCCCAAACAAGAATTCATTTATGACTTCTTCCTGATGTAACAAACCAGTACCTTCCTTCTATGAAAGGCATTCTCCATCACACTCCACCTCAAGAGTTTCATTCTCCTTTTCAACAGTTTCACCAGACTGTCCACCATCTTTCGCACATCCTGCAAACATACATAAACTATGAGATTTAAAAATGAAAGGCTTCATAGCCCCATCCGCTTCTCTCGCCAACACATCTTCAGATTCTTTCGAACTATCCCAATAGTTCATGAGATCTTCCTCATTGATCTCTTCACCCAGAAGTTCACCCTGTTCTGGGCAACAAATGGAAACATCCATTTTTAACTCAGCCTCTCTGAGTTCTTCATAGCTCATCATCTGCTCGAGCTTCCTCATCTCTTCCGTTAACTGTACATTTACCTGCTTTTCCCTCTTTGCGTGTAGCCTTTACCACTTTACCTTCTTTCTCATGGTCCAACCATGTGTCTGGTCTTTCACATTTTCCTGCAACAATTCCATTAACAATTCAAGGTGAACTGTTATCTCAGCCTTCTCCCACTCATACTCTTCATCAGTCAACTGTTCACATATGCCACTTACCTTGGCATTTTCCTTCTTCTTCCTTCTACTGTGGTCTTCATCAGATCTTCTGAAATGACTATCAATAGTCATCTTCCCCTTATTTGTGAACTTCATCTGTTCACGTGTGGATTTCATTCAATCCTCTTATCAACAATCCTTCACACTTGCCATTCAACAATGCAAGATTTCTTCTGGCGCTTGACCTCTTTCGGTTCTCTGTCTTGAAATCAGTCTCTAGGAAATTCTCTTGCTTCACTTTGCTGCAAACAACGCTTTAGTAATTCATGTGTTACAATGACCAATTCTTTGGGTGCTGGGCTTCACCAATCCTGCACCCCATTACAGTCAGAATTTTTACTTAGCTTATGACTCTTTGACTTCAGACTTACACCAATTCTTCATCTTGGATGAAAATACTCAATCTTAACTCAAACTATCCAAACTTTCATTTGACTCTAACATCTGTTTTGACTTCAAGGCTTGACTCAATAATTTTACAATAGTGGATATTTTGACTTAATTCAAGTTATACAATCTTCCAACAAACATACACCCTTAATACATTTTAGGATGTAAAATCTTCACTCTCTTTCATACTTCATTCTTATGAAAGATCATCAGTTTCCCATTATCATTTCACATGATGCCGAAGTCTTTAATCGAAAGGAATTTCACTTTCCCAAGATTTATTTTATGGTGAAAATAAATAAACCATTCAATTTTCAACATTCAAAAATGCCTTTCTGAATTATCATACCTTATGCTCCCTTCAAGGTTGTTTAACAAACCTTCTCTTCGCAATTTCAATTCTCCGCATTTCCTTCATACCATAGTCTCTTCAACACACTTACCATCGTAAGCAGGCAGTTTTCCTGCACTTTTATGCAACTCATTCTTTGCAGTGACGGTTCGCATGCAACACTGTCTCTCCTCAGTGCACAAAACAATTCATTCATAAGAATTTCTCAAAACACTCTTTTAACATGGTGCCATTACCATATTTCTCCATAGCAAAAAATACAAACCATACTCAAACCATTATTGTACATGAATTTCTTGAATCTTCTTGTGGTTGAAATGATCCAACCCCTCTCTCTCATATTTCTGTCTCTTGTAGCCATCCCTGTAGTACCTCCAGTTGTACTTTCATCACTCTAATATCTCTTAAGATATCACCCTCTGCAACATTCTTTTTCTGCTTGTCAAAATGATGCAACCAAACCTACCTTTACTCACAATACGCATTAAATTTCTTATTTCAATTATGCCCAGGATGTTTTCTTTCCAAATTTGATGAAACCATTTCTATAACCAAGGTTTAGACTCTGTTCATATATCTTGATTCTAAAATTTCCTTATCCAGGAAACTATTTGACTTTTTACCATATGCGGAAGCTCTTTTCACATTACTTCAATTTCTGTTGTTAACCAAAAGTCACCCACCTTGACAATTTCATTTGTAAATTCAGACCTTTGTTTAAAAACCCATATTACCAATCATATCCACTTTGTGATTTTACTTTCTATGGTTTCGAACTTGAATAGAAATGCTAACATATATGTTTGGGCCACGCTTTCTATTTCGCATCGACGGTTTAAAACTTAAGTGCCACCATATATATAGAATTTCACCATGCTTTTTCAACATACCTTTTACAACGATCTATTCGCACACCATAACTCCAAAGCGCCAGTGACAGGGAATTTATGCAGTTGCATAGTCAGGCCTGCACGTCGGCCCCGTGTGCAATATTCAGTACGCGTTCTGCCTTACAATGTTATCTCCAACATTTCAGGCATCTACACGAAGAAGCGTTGATCCACACTGCTCTCTCTGACTCATACTGCCTTCCAAACTCCTGATCCAAGTGTCCACGCCAATACTAACACAGGCACGTTGTTGGCATGAAGGCACCACCACGAACTGATGCAGCTCCAAACCATTTCATACTTCATGCATTCTATGATTCCTTTCCTTAGCGATTTTCCCACTCCAGCACTTAATTTCTCCAAAAAAATCAATTCCGACATTCAAAATTTGCACACAGGATGGGAAAAGAGATCTTCAGAAGCAGGTATGTTCCAGAAAACTACAAAATCAACGTTGGAAACACATCTTAACTCTTTAATAACACTGGATGAATCGCTGCTCGGATCTCTCAATTCAAGTCTCTGTCCATTCAATCCCTCAATGCCGCTTGGATCCCTTGGTGCTGTAAATTTCCAGGGAACGGTGCAACGACACATATTTCTTTCCTCACACAAAATTTTCACAACTTTGACGTAGTGAGAACCTTCCAAAACGCCTTCAATTCCTATTATCTAATTTCAGTGCTGCAGATGCATTGCGACTTACTGGTATTGGAAGGAATAATTTTTTTTTGATATCATGAATAAGTGCAGATCGAAGAAAATTATGTGGAAGCTTAATAAATCAATGGTAAAGAGTTTCTTCCACACAAATCATCACACAGGAAAATTAAACAAACTGCAATCAAATAATAAGATGGAAAACTGGCTGTGTAGACATATCGAAAGTGCATTGCATATTATATATCTCTGTTAACAAAAACTGAATGTTGGCTTATACCATAATCTGATAGGTCCCTATATTACTAGTATAGTCCCTTATTGTTATTAGTGTAACCCCCTTATTGTTATTATTGTACCCGTGTAACCCCCATTTTGTTATTATTGTGCCCCTAAATTATTATTGATAGGTCGGCTAGGATTACATTGTGGCCCACTAGGATTACATTATGGCCACATGGACTCTATATATAGAAAGGAGGTTTTGTAAATTGTATCATCCAAGAATTGTTCATTTATGTAATGTATTGGAGGTTTCCCCCTTGAAGTGGCTTATTTCTAAGGCGTTGATATCTCTTTTCTTCTATTTTTGGAGTTGGTTACTCAACATTTGGTATCAGAGCTTTGGATTCTAGGGTTTCGCTGCTCCAAATAGGTCATCGTGGAATTTTCGCTATAACTTATTTTATAAGAAGTTTCAGAAGCTGAAAATTTTAGGGTGCGAATCCGAAATCCTGAGGAAGATTGGCTAAAAATTTCAGAGCTTGGTTCACAATATTTTCGTAGATATCATCTGTGGAAGTTAGGTCTCTTTTCAGGCTCCTAAACAGGTCATCGTGGAATTTGCACTATAATTTTTTTTCTACGAAGGTTCAGAATCTGAAATTCGTAGAGTGTGAAGCTAAAATCCTAAGGAAATTCGTCAAAATATTTCAGAGCTTGGTTTGCAATATTTTTGGAGATATGATCTGTGGAATGTAGTTATTTTTCAGCCTCCTGAATTTCATCTCAAAGAGGTGATCGTGGGAAAAGTTCAATAAATCTCTCTTTGGGCATCGGATTGGAGTGCCGTAAAAATTAGTTGCAAGTACATGGACTTTAGTTTCTTGGCTATCAATTTTAGAGACAAAGGACGAAACAGTGACACGCGAAAATTCGTACAAGTTCACTATACTGAACCAGTCCAGAATTAGGTCATTGTGGGAGATTGGACACAACTTTGTCTTGAAGAATCCAAATCAGGTCAGACCCGTGGCATTCGAAAGATAATTCATAGGGATAATTTGATACTGAAATTAAAATATTGAAGTGTTGCAATCATAGAGATTATCCAATTTCAATATCGAGCTCCTCAAAAGCAAGAAAAAGGTGTGTATATTTTTTTTTCTTTCCAAATTGCATAAGTCTTCTTTGAAGAATCAATTTGAATTGATTCCAAGGGCATATTGTAGAATATATAGCAGTATTGGGTTCTAAAAGATGCCCCGTAAAAATAATTCCACACCCATTAAGCCTTCAGAAGTCTCTACTATGACTCATGAAGATGAAGAATTGCAACATGATCTATCAAAATTACAAGAGCAAGTGCAACAAATTTCACTCTCGCAAAGAGCAACAAAAAATGAAATGGAAGTTTTGAAGAAAGGTGTGGAAGTGAAGATGGATGGTTTTAAGAAAGACATGGAAGCTAAGATGGATGGCATGGAATCTGGCATGGAAGCTAAGATGGATGACATGAAAGACAACATGGAAAACATGAAGAATGATCTCAAAGCAGACATCGAAGGTTTGATAAAGTTGATACAAGAAATGTTTCCTAATGGTGAAAAGATAGTAGGAGAACCTCATGATGAGAAAAAAATAAATGTTAATCGTGATTTCATAAACTCCAATGTTGGCGGGAAGAACCACCATATTCCAAAAATGGATATGAGGAAGTTTGATGGAAAGGATCCTGTAACATGGATACTACAGATGGAGCAATATTTTGATCTCCATAACATGAAAAACACACAAAAGGTACGCATTGCAAGTTTACATTTAGAACAAAATACATTTGTATGGTATCGATGGCTTTGCTCCCGTAAAAAAATTGTCACTTGGTCAATTTTTACGGAGGAAATGATAGCACATTATGAGGATACAAAGAGTAACACCTTCTTTGGCCAATTGATAAATCTCAAACAAAAGGGTTTAGTGGGGCAGCACATTGAGGACTTCCAAAAATTGAATATAAGGGTAACTGATATTCCAGAGGAACACATGATCGATCTCTTCATGGGCACTTTAAAGGATAACATCCAACATGAAGTTCGTGTTTTGGAACCGGATTCATTGGAGAAGGCATTCAGGTTGGCAAGAAAAGTTGAATGTAAAATAATGGCGACAAGGAAGCCTACCACTCAATTCTATAAAGAAGGAAGTGTTGCTACGCCTAGATTTCCACAACCTACAAAGTTGACACCACAACAATTGGAAGAAAAAAGAGCAAAAGGGCTTTGCTACAGTTGTGATAGAAAATACACTAAAGGTCATAAGTGTGCTGAGAAGAAATTATTTTACATAGATTGTGAAGAGGAAGAAGAAAATGAACAAGAAGAGGATATACACCAGGAACTAGCCCTAGAAGAGGAAGAAATGAATCCGACCATATTGTGTAATGCACTGGCAGGAATTAACACTCCTCAAACTCTCAAGATAGAAGGACATATCAAGAAGAAAAAGGTAATAGTGTTGATTGATTCAGGTAGCACCCATAATTTTATTCATTGTAAGGTAGTCAAGGAATTAAATTGTTTCCTATACCCAGCACCAGAATGTCAAGTGATGGTTGCAAATGGAAGAACTATAAATTGCTCTGGAAAATGCCATAATATCAAGCTAACCATGGGGGAATATGTATTGACTAGTCCAATGCTTTCCATTCCTATGGGAGGTGTTGATGTTGTACTAGGAGTACAATGGTTACAATCTTTGGGGATGGTAGCTTTTAGTTTTCAAGAAGTTTTCTTGAATTTTTTTTCAGAAGGAAAGGAAGTTGAATTACGGGGTATTGCAGGGAATCCGAGAAATATAATAAGCTCTAATGTCATGAAAAAGCTTCTAAAGAAAGAAAAACAAGGCGTAATTTCACAATTATGCTCACTAGAAGTTCCAACATCAAAATCATCTATTTCTGCAGATCTCCAACAAGTCTTGGACAATCATTCCAAGGTGTTTGAAACTCCCAAAGGACTCCCACCTATTCGTGATCATGATCATGCTATTCATTTGATTCCAGGAAGTGTTCCTCCAAACATCAGGCCTTATAGATATCCTTACGTCAAAAAGAGCGAAATTGAACGTATGATTGCAGAAATGTTAGAGGCGGGTATAATTCAACCTAGTCAAAGTTCTTTCTCTGCTCCTGTAGTATTGGTACACAAGAAGGATGGATCATGGCGAATGTGTCCAGATTATAGGGAACTCAATAAGCTCACCATTAAAGATAAATTTCCCATTCCTGTGATTGATGAATTATTGGATGAATTACATGGAGAAATTTATTTTACCAAGTTGGATCTGCGTTCAGGATATCATCAAATTAGAATGAAGACTGAAGATATTCCAAAAACAGCATTTCGAACTCATGAGGGTCATTATGAATTTTGGTCATGCCTTTTGGCCTTACCAATGCACCTTCTACATTTCAAGGGTTGATGAATTCCATTTTCAAACCCTTCCTTAGAAAATTTGTGCTAGTATTTTTTGATGATATACTAATCTACAGCAGGTCTTGGAAGGATCATGTTGAACATGTTGACAGGGTGCTCAAACTATTGCAGGAGAAACAATTACATGCAAAAACATCCAAATGTTTCTTTGGAGTACAAGAGGTGGAATATCTGGGTCATATTATATCTCACGAGGGTGTTAAAGTAGACCCTAACAAAATTAAAGCCATTAAGGAATGGAAAGTCCCCACGACCATAAAGCAGTTGCGAGGATTTCTCGAGTTAACAGGGTATTATAGCAAGTTTGTTAAGAATTATGGGAGAATAGCAGCACCTCTAACAACATTATTGAAGAAAGATGCATTTTCATGGACTCCTGAAGCAACTAAGGCCTTTGAACATCTTAAAGAGGCAATGTGCCTAGCACCGGTCTTAGCTACTCCAAACTTCACAAAAGCCTTTATTGTAGAATGTGATGCCTCAGGAAATGGAATTGGTGCAGTTTTAATGCAGGAAGGAAGACCCATTTCTTTTGAAAGTCGTCCAATCAAAGGAAAGTATTTACAGAAGCCTATTTATGAGAAGGAAATGTTAGCAATACTACATGCACTAAAGAAATGGCGAACTTACCTAATGGGAAGACACTTCAAGGTAAAAACTGATCATGATAGTCTTAAACACTTTTTGGAACAAAGACTATCTTCAGAAGAGTAGCAAAAATGGGTCACAAAGATGTTGATTTATGACTTTGAAATAATCTACAAAAAATGGAAGCTTAATGTTGTTGCAGATGCACTCTCAAGAAAGAATGAAGAGGTGGAAGCATTGCTTTGTGCCATTTCTATTATCCAACCAGATTGGATAACCGAAGCAAGAGATGAATGGAAGAAGGACAAAGATGTTTGGACACTCATTCAAAAGTTGCAGCAAGATCCTAGTACATCTGATACATTTAGTTGGAAAAATGATTCCTTATGGTACAAAGATCGCTTATATCTTTGTAAGAATTCCCAACTGAAACAAAAGATTCTTATGGAATTGCACACTTCTCCTTTAGGAGGACACTCAGGATTTTTAAAAACTTACCACAGGGTGAAGAAAGATTTTTTTTGGGATGGCCTTAAATCTGATATTCAAAAGTTTGTG
>CM076581.1:1687839971-1687910956 GCA_034641835.2 Pinus albicaulis | reverse complement strand
AGTTTTAGATAAAAACATGTGCATGAAACATCCTAATATAATTTGAAATTTATTCACCTAATAAGAAGTCCTAGCACAAACAATTCATTTACACTTCATCAATTTACAAGTCCCGGTCGATAATTTATGAAGTAATTTGACATCAATTAAATTACCAAACAAGTGAGTCACAAGACCTTTCCACTCTCCACTGACACAAGTTAGTCCAGAGGTAGAACCTCAGTTGATCCTAGATCAAGTTGTTGAACACCAAGCATCCTAGTCATAGGGAATACGATAATACATGATGCATCCATCGTTAGTGTTATTGTACCTAACCACTTTTACCAACTTATTTCCAGATGAGAGGTACTTCTCCTAGACTACATGGGTAGGATGTGTGCTGGAGCATCAATAGGAGAAGGTGAACCACTCATCCTTCTCATACGCCATAGGATAAGGTGAACCGCTCATTCTATGGACATTTCAATCATAGGGGAAGGTGAACCACTCACCCTACATACACATATCACAACCACACATAGGGAAAAGATAAACCACATCCTACACGGATGCACCATCGAGAGTAGGGAAAGGATGAACCACATCCTACATGCATGCCAACCAATCAATAATAGGAAGGATCCTACTCATGGGGAAAGGATGAACCACATCCCACCGAGTAGGGGAATGAGCATCCTACATGTGGGGAAAGGGTGAACCACGTCCCACTGACATGTCCACATGCAGATGCCTAAATGCATCTCTCATTGGGGTATCCGCAAGAGAATGTGAACCACTCATCCTATGCATATGTCATCAATAGTAGGGGAAGGTGAACCACTCACCCTACATACATGTATTTGCAATCATAGAGGAGGTGAACCACTCACCCTACACACATGTCAACCATCATGGGGTATCACAGGGGAAGGTGAACCACTCACCCTGCACATAATACACCACTAGGGGAAGGTGAACCACTCACCTTGTACATAGTACACCACTAGTGGAAGGTGAACCACTCACCCTATGGTCACTCATAGCTCCAATAAGTACCCTAAGCCCCCAGGATGTCCCAAAGCTCAGTGTACAACTCATGCGGGACCCGCCTAGGAGGGTCTTTCCACAACTCCAAATCTCTCACGAAAGGTTGATAATTTGACCTTCCCTAAGGGCTTCGTTAGAATTCTTGCGACCTTCTCATCAATCCTGATGTGATGGAGCCTTATTTATCCCTATTGTACCATATCCCATATAAAGTGGTACCTGATATCAATATGCTTGCAGCGGTCGTGGAACACGAGATTATTTGAAAGGAAATTCCCACTTTGGTTATCACAGTAGATCACAGTGGTATCCAATACATGCTCAAGTGGCTCACTAAATAACTTCCTGTTGAAGCCTCAAAATTCCGTTGCAACAACATGGGGGATAACCACCCGGTCCAAACCTTGAAAGAAGCTCCTTTTCCATTTGGTATAGTGGCTCTGGCTGGGGATAATGGGACCAGTTTCCCAGTAAAGAATCGATATGATGATGATGGGTTTGATACAAGGTGAATTGGAAAATGATTTTAAACTAATGAAAATAATCTATTTAAGTAACAAACACATGCATCTATTTAATATAATATTTAACTTAATCTATACCCGAGAATAAATTTAACTTATGCGATCTACAAATATATCTTTAAAGCAAAAGATAATAGAGATCATTCTTTTGCTAAAAGAGGTGAAACTGTTTATAGATAATTATTTTGACTAAATAGTTAGGCAAAATAATTATGAATCCATATCACATATATCGATTGATTATATACTCAACAAGGAATTACAGCTGAAACTTCATGCAATAGTGCTTTAATGAAAAACTACAATCCAAATCTCATACACAATACAATATAAAGAAGTTTATTGCTAAATCATAAATTAATCTCAATCATAAAGATAATAGTACCAGATATGAAAAGGTTATATTCATGAAATCAACAATGTTGACCTTCTCTTCTTTTCAACCAAATACACTCTAAGAGTACATAAATTCAAATTTAGTAGAGTATGCTTCGATATTCAAGAAAATCAAGATCTTGTTCCATGTATTTCATCAAAAGAATCACAAAAGTACATAAATGCAAGCTTTTGTAAAATGTTTTTGATAAAATCCTGGACCCCTCTCTAAATACATGAGAGAGGTTTAAATAATATTACATATGTATCAAAAATAGAATATTACATAAAAAGCTGAAGAGGTTTCAAACAACCGTCCTCAGAATACTGAAAATAAAAGATAAAAACTAAAAGAAAGATAATGACATGCTTGATTAGGTTGAATGGTATTTCCTTTCCATTGAGCTTTTTAGTTCGCAGATATCCAACATAGGCTTCAGTTGGGATGGCTGGCCGACTTTGGATCTTAGTTGTCCCGTGAATACGACATCGGAGAGAGGTGGCACCATCTTTTGAGTGGAATTCGTTAGACAATGTAAAGCCATATGATGACTGTATGGTTTTGCTAGAAACTACCAATAAATTCATGATCAAGCTTAGATAGCTTTTTGACTGCTTCAATTTTATTTTTGGTGGTCTCTTTCCACTATCCCTCTAATTATTTGATATCTGGAAAAACTCCAGGCTTGCATTCTTTAATTAGATTAATATTATAAATATTTTCATTCACAACTTCACTTATATTAATTGTTATATCATTTGCTCTAGTTGTTGCCCTTTCTGCCTGCTTTAATTGCATATCCCAATTTGTAAATAGAATATCTTTGTGGGATTCTTCAATCTTCGGAAAACCTATTTTTCTTCCTTCTTCAGATTCTTGCAAGGAGATAAACTCTGAGATCTTCTTATCAACTTCTTCATATTCCAATCTCTGATCAACCATTTGATGTACCAATGCACTTGTTTCACAATATGGTTTGATTATTGAGATTCTTTAACAAAATATCTCTTGCTGTTTTGACAATTGAGTATTTAGATCAAGTGTTTCTTTGATGAATTATTCTGTCTGTTACTGATTTCCAAGTTTATCTACTTAATTTTGTATCAACTGAATCTGTGTATCTTTTTTTGTGATGCTCGCTTACTGATGTAATTTCATTTTCTCAAAATATTTATGAAATTGTATCATCTGCAGCTTTGTTTGCTTATTGACATTCTCTCTTTCCTGTTCAATTTGTTGCTCTAACAGTTGAATTCTTGCATCTTTTTTTTTAAGCAGAAGACTAACATCTTTTGCTTTATCAATTGTAGTTGTTGCATAAGCACTTGCGAATTGTGACAACCTTGTCAAGTTTTCTGATGGGTCAATGGGGTTGTCTTTCCAGAAAACCTCCATTGATTCATTCTCTAGAGTTGTTGATAAATCAAGTTTTCTTTTCTTTCTCTGTCTTCTTACCACTACTTTGTGTGCTGGACTATAAAATATATCTAAAGGGGGTATCTCTTCAATTCTCAAAACAATTTGTGACATTGTGTAGTCCGAGATGATTTCAACATCTGCTTCTGGATTTCCAACTTGTAAGGTCTGTTTAGGAGTTTGAAAATTAGAAGTTCCTTCAATTCCTATTTCTGTTTGTGGTAGCTAGATATTTTCTTTGAACTACTCCCATTCTTTATCCATGCCATTTATTATGATTGTCTGTGTCTGATCATGTGTAGAATTAATGTCCAATTCTTCTTCAACCAAGGTTTCTTTGGTTGTCTCTCCAATATTTCCCTCTGTATCCTTTTCAAAACTTTCCTTAGGGTCCTATTCCTGATTTTGAGATTGATGCTCAGAAAGTTTTGAACCTTGTCTTGATTTATCTAGCATTTCTTGATCAGAATTGTGATCAGAATTTTATTCTAAACTTACACTGGGAGTAGGTTCTCTTGCTTCCTCAATCTGTAATAGGTCTAATGGAACCCTTGTCAATATTTTGTTTATGTAAATATAAGAATGATTGAGGTCGGCTGGATTTAATTTGATTGATTCAAAATGCAAGAATTGTGAGAAAGTCTCGACCTTTTCAAATAGGTCATCAAATTCATCTTTTTCATGCATGAATTGTCTAATTTTAACCAAAGCAGTAAAGTCTTGAGCGACTTGGTTGGGATCATATTGTATCCTTGACATAGTAGCCAGGTTCAAGCATGTAATATTCTGCACCTCTTTAACTGCATGTCCAAAATCGAACAAGGCAAAAGAACCATAGTGTACCCGAAAATTTGGCCAGATAGATTTCTTCATGTCCTTTAGGGTTTTGGTAAGACCTTCCCCTACTGTTTGGTATGCAATTTCTCTCACCAATAACTTATATGGAACAGAATAAGGAAGAACATGGGGAGCAAAAATACTCACAAAAACTCTGATATAAGTAAAATTTTCTTCTCCAAAACATCCTGTTACTGGAAAATATCTATCTTTGCTTCTTTTGAAAGTCTGGGGGCTTTTGTATCAGAAATAGTTTGATAGATTGGAAGCATAATATTTTGACAAATGTTATAAAAATGGGGACGAAATTGAGATTCCCATAAAATCCTATGATACACATTGATAGGAGTAGGGTCTTTAAGAGTCCAATTCCAACCCATATTAGGAAGTTTTGTATAGAAACAGATGTCATCCATCACATAAGCACTCATAAAAAATAGAGGGATGACCCGAGTAGAGACAACTCTATACTGTCTATACTGTCTGATAGCCATAGCCAAATTGTCAGGTAAAATGTTACTCCAATTCATAACCGTGGAGTTGACAACTGCATCAATTAATGGAATCCATTCCATAGAAAACTTGGTTCTATCAGCTTTCCCAAAAGTCCTACACATACTAATAGCTACATACCAATTTTATCCCATTTGAATTTGCTGGAGCTGGACCTCCAAGTCTGCATGGCATCTATTGGGTCTTCATTATCTTTTTTGAATTGCTCGATGAAAGCTCTATCATAGGTATTTTGAGGTTCTGGCAGATGATATATCTTGCACAAATCGTCTGTAGAAAATGACCCCATGACCTCTTGTCTTGAATTCCTGAATGTCCTGTCTGAGATATCTACATTATCAATAATCCACTTCACCATATCTGTATATGGCAGGATTTTCGGCCACACAACTATTATGTGTAAGAAAGAACATGCCGCTTCAAAATATGAAGCTTCAAAAGAGACTTTAGCATCAACCGTTGCTCTGATTACCAGCACCTTTGGATTTTTGTCCTCTAACAGATTATACATGGCTTCCCACGACATAGCTCCACCATATTTGTTGCATGTAGTATCACTAAAGAGCGGCTACATGTCTGAGTCCTTAGATGTAGAAGGTTCGACTGTCTTTTTTCCTTTCTTCATAATCTCTGAACGTTATTCCCGGAGATTGAATAATAGAGAAATCAAAATGAATGTAAAGTAGAGATAATAGCAGAGGTTTAATTAAAACAGTAAATTCGATAAGGATGGGACTTTTATTGCAAGCATGAGTAAACATATACAAATCTCCTCAAGCCTTTAAAAGAGTAAATGCAGTTGATTTCTAATAATTACACATTATGGCTTTCATGTGATTCTTTTCGGTCTCGACAAAACATCACATCGCAAACCCAAACGATATTTTGAAATGATAAGATTTAAGTGCAATGCCGAATTGCAATTGTGATAAATCACAATATCGTGTTATCGCAAAATCGCAAGACCAAAATATTCGCCACGTCGCAGTATCGCAAAATTGCAAGATTTAAGTTATGGTATTTTGAAAGTTATTTCAGTCTTTGTGATTTGTGATGCGCGATGTATTCTTTGAGTGGATTTTTCCTGATACGAAGCATGATCGAAGCGCTTTATGAAATTTTTAGAAATATTGCAAGGTGCTTTAAGTTATAAAGAGTTCAACATAACATTTGATCTTAAAAAGGGTTTTATTGATCGCATATCGCAGATTCCAACTAATGATTATTTGCGTTACCTTTGGCTTGTGAGATCTAAGATAACGCGAAAAGAGCTTAGTCCTAAGTGACTTAGCTCAATGATTTAACACTTTCTAAAGGCAAAAACTCTTACCTGCTAGATTCTTTGGAAAAAATTAAAAGGGTCCCCATTTATTATTACAATATTGATTACTATAAAAATGAAAATGGGTGGGTTGTTGAATAGTACAACAATTGGCGATTCACTGGAAGAACCAGTTATCTCTGATAATTTTGAAATTCCTAAAACTTTCAAAAAATAAAAATAGTTCAAAAAACAGAAATTGGATGAAAGATTAAATAAGTAATATTCCTCTGAATAATAAAATGAACTCACCTAATTATAATTCATTTGATATCCTCTTAAAGATGAAATTCATTATGCCTATATCAATAATTACTCAAATTAAAGATAAAGTGGCAAGCTTTTGTAGATTAGTTTTTTAAATAAAATCGTTTGTCATAGGTAGAGCTTCTGCTACTAGCAGTCGTCTATAGCCTCGACAGGGTTACCTTTAAACCAACAATGATTATGTGTCACATCCCTGTAAGAATGCAATTTTTAAAGATAAATCCATAATAATATACTTTTTCTTATTTTTTCTAAAATAGATCTTCTTTTTATTACTTAAAAGCCATTGCCTTGGTGTAACAGTCAAATGGTGACAATGCCATTCATTGGTTGTAATTCATTTGAACAAGCTGGCTCATGATGAGACCCCTTGTCTTTTGATTAAGATAATCTCAAGCCATTACCCTGTTTTGGTTTACAGTATTGGTAATGTCAGTTTTATTATTTTCCTATGAATATGGTAAGCAGGCTCTTGATGAGACCTCTTATCTTTTAAGCTTTAGTATATTATTTAGGAGTACACTCTAAAAAGAGAAAAGTTTACTGGACAGGGAGAATCATTAACTCTTTAAGAGTTATGGATGACAATATATAGAGTTAAAGATGCTTATCTACAAAGAGTCTTTTACTTGGTTAAAAATATTTTTATTGACTGATAATAGAACATAACTTTTATGAAGTTGGAGTTTCTCAAAGAATAAATAATCTTGGTAGAAAAAGAAAATTTTCAGAGAGATATAGCTTAATTAATTTTCAAATCTCTTAACTATTTTCTTAACAATTTCCATTTATGAAAGAAAAAAGTCAAATTATTTCAAGAGATTTTTATTTCAAGGTCAACAATTATATTATTTAACTTTTATTTTCATAGGAAAAGTAAAGACAATAATGTACAAGGGATAGAAGAGGTTATCTCCTATGAGATTATTTTTTCAAAATTTTCCCATTCACAGGAGATAATATTTCTTGTCTGATAAATATTGTAATAGAAATGTTGATGGGCCTATTTGCTTTGCAATTTGAAATGGTCCAAGCCACGTTATTTGGAATTTGGTATGCTTACCTTTTTCCTCATGTGATTTATCCCATTTTAGTACAAGGTCTCCAAGTTGAAATAATTTTGAACTAACATAATTTGCATCAAAGGAAGATTTAACTAACTCTTGATGATGAGCATGGGTTATTTTGGCTTTCTCTCTCACTTCTTCAAGTTTGAGAATTTGTGATTGTCTTAACTGCAAATAAGCATAAGGAGTTTCTTCGATAAATTGAATCAAGGATAAAGAGGGAATAACTACATTTATAGGAAGAATGACCTCTTTCCCATAGACTAGATTAAATGGAGAAGTACCTATAGAGGCTTTATATGTTATCTGATATGCCCATAGAGCAAATGTTAAAGATTTATGCCAATTTCTTTGACTCTGATCAATAGTTTGTTTAATGATCCTAATGATATTTTTATTAGTTGATTCTGCTAAACCATTTCCTTGAGGATAATAGTTAGCTGAATATTTAAGTTTGAAACCTCTTTTGAGAAATAAGATGCATTGTCAAACATCAAGGAAGTTGGTAATCCAAATCTGGTAATGATAAATTGATCAATAAATTCAATAATGTTCTTAGAATTGGTTACCTTTAGTGGAATTTCTTCCAACCATTTAGTAAAGTAATCTGTTGTTGTAAGGATATATCTATGTTGCTTTGAATAGTGAGGAATGATCTCACTTATTATGTCCAGTCCCCATTGCTCAAATGGTTGTTCAATATTGACTGGATGTAATGGGAATGGAGGTTTCCTTTGTCTTCCAACAACAGTTTGACAGATTTTGCATTTCCTTACATACTCGTGTGCATCTTTGAATAAGTTTGGCTAATAATAGCCAACATGCGGGATTTTATGTGATGTTGTTTCTCCTCCGAAATGTCCACCAACTAGTCCATCATGAATTTCTTGCAAAACCTTCTCTGCCTCATATTTTTCAAGGCATATCAGTAAAATGTAATCATAATTTATTTATTTATTTATTTTATTTTATTTTTATTTTTAATTTTTTCAATTTTTAGTTTTATTTATTTATTTGTTTATTTTTATTTTTCCTGAATAAAAATTCATCAACCATTTGATATTGCTTTGCTTTCAATCTCAAAGCTCTTTTCTTTTTGTAACTGAGTTGCATAGGGGCATATCCATTTTTACATAAAAAATGAGATCAACATATTGAGATTCAGTATCGTTGAGGCTTACCTGAGATATTTGAATGTCATCCCCTGAATGTTCTTCTTCTAGTAAGTTGGATGATCCTGATAACATTCTGCAAAAACCTTGACCTCTAACAATTTTAACTGGTCTAATTTCAACATCATATTCTTGTAATGCAGTTACCCAATTGCTCTTTTTTCTCCTACTTCCCTTTGCATCAGTAATTGCCTTACTGCTGAAAATGGAACTATGATTTTAATATGAGTTTTGAGGAGAAACGATCTGAAATGTTTTATTGAATTGAAGACAACAAATGCTTGTTTTTCCATAGCAGACTAATTTAATTCAACACCTTGCATATTCTAACTAAAGAATGAGATGGGTGCTTCTATTTGTTGATCATTGAGTTGTGTTAAAATAACAACATATGATGTTTCTGATGCAAATGTGTATAAAACAAAATGATTAGAAAAATTGGGAGTTATCAGGGATGGAGCATTAATAATAGCTTGTTTGATCAAGTCAAAAGCTTATTTTTCGTTGTGACCCCATTTGAAAACTAAAATTTTCTTAATCATATTCTGTAAAGGTAAAACTATTTGTGAAAAGTCACAGAAAAACCTTTTTACAAAATTTATCTGTCCAACAAAAGACTGCATTGATTTCTTATTATGGCGTAAAGGTATTTTTTCAATTTCCTTAACTTTTTCTGGATCATTATAAATACCCTTTTTTCGATACAATGAATCCTAAAATCTTACCTTCGCTTAAGGAAAAATAAGACTTTTTCGGATTTAACGAGATCCCATATTTCATACATCGTTCAAAGCTCTGTTTAAGGTCGTTCAAGTGGCTGCTTATTTTCTTGGAATAAACAGTGATATCATCCAAGTAAATAGCAATTGATTTGTTAATGAGTCCTTTAAAGGCTGTATCCATAGATATTTGAAATGTGGCGCCTGCATTAATTAAACCAAAAGGCATTTTTTGATAAGTATATGTTCCCCATTTAGTTCGGAATGTGGTTTTCAATCTATCATCTAGATGAACTAGGATTTGGTTATATCCTGAAAATCCATAAAGAAAAGACATGAGCTTAGAACGAACTACTGATTGCAGTACTTGTTCGATGGTTGGCAATGGAAAATTGTCTTTCTGACATGCTTTATTCAAATTTCTAAAATATATGCATATACGAATATCACCATTCTTTTTCCTAACAAGCACTAAATTGGATACCCATTTTGAATGCCTAACTGGAAATATAATTCTAGCCTAAGAAGTTTATTCAGCTCTGATTTAATTTGATTCTCAAGGTTTGGATGATTTTTCCTTAGTTTTTGTTGCACTGGTCTATCATTAGAAATCATGGGTATGGTATGTTGTATAACAGAGGTATCATAAGTTTTGAGATCAGAATAATCCCAAGCAAAGATACTCTTATATTTCTTTAACAGTCGAATAAATGATAATCTTTCATCAGAGGACATATCTAGACCTAGATTGATATTTTGAGGCTTGTCATCATTTCCAAGGTTTACTAATTCAAATTTCAAAGTTGAACTTCGAATTTTGGCATTAGTTACCTTTTTAAATATGTCTTTGAGATCATACAAATCTTCCAATTTGACTACAACTATGGGTATTGCATTTTCATCTTCAATGTTATGTCCTAACTATATGTCATGTTCATTTTCATCTATGATTTGATCATCGTATGACCCTTCTGATGTTAGAAAATTCACAATATCATAGTAATCATTGAAGACTCGCCAATTCGTGACATTATCAGGAATGGATGGTCTAAAAAATAATTCTATAGAAAATCTATCAAGACTAAAATTTTCAGATGGGATGAGTTTTGATGCAACGCTCGCTAACAAATCAACACTAGCGTTTTGCAGTCTAGGTACAAGAGAAATATTAAATGCCAAAAACATGAGATGTAAGCTCTTGGAATAATGATTGATAATGTATAATGTGTACAAAAAGGAAATGGATAGTATTTCTTACTTGTCTAATGATGATTTTTGAGTCTCCAAAAACCTGCAAATATTTGATATTGAGGTCAATTGCTTTGTATTATCCTTGTATTAACGCCTCATATTCTGTGGTATTATTTGTACATTCGAATTCTAACCTGCAAGCTAACATGGTATTTTCTCCTTCTGGGTAGATTAAACCACAACCATCTCCTACACCATCATTAGATTTGGAAACATCAAAGTACAAAGTCCAAAACAAATTTTTAACTACTGGTTTATTTACAAAAGTTTTGCGCTTGGAAGTATCTTTTTGTGAAAAGTTTTCGATCTGTGAGATGAAAGAATTGTCCAGAAAAGGAGACTTTTGTGCATTAAAATTCCCTAAAAATGATTCAGATGAATAATTCCAAATAATATTGTTATTGAATTCTATTGGCTCATTATCACCTTCATATTCAGTCACTGTGTGTTTCAAGTGTTTTTATCGGTCAACTCGAATTTGATTTGGCTTCCCATTGTAAGGAAGCCACATGTGAGACCAATCTGTAGCAAAATATCCATGGATTTTTTTAGACCAGTCTTTACTTAGAATTAGACCGTAAAATTCAGGAATGTCAGCGACCAAAATATCTATTATTTGACAGACTTTGGGATTTGATGAAAGTCTAATGTTGACAGAATTGATTTCTCCTAAGAATTATACTTTAGTTATGTCAAGATGTACTATGTGAATGGCAAAATTTTTTGGAGTGATGTTTAGCTTGGCACAGACTGTTGTTGGCATTATATTGGAAGAGTGATCAAGAGTTCATAAATTTTTCTCAAAATTAAAAGTTACAGGATTGGGTTGAAACTAGGATGGTTGCATAGATCTCATCTTCTTGATTCCGACGCCAAGAACGGTTTAAAAAATGATGTTGTATGAGGAAAATATCATGTTATGATTGAAATGCCAAACAGATAAATTGCGACAGTTTGACCAGGTTTGACTGGGATGCATAGTCAGCGAAGTGGGTGGATGTACAGTCAGAAAAAATGAATATTCCTCAGAATATTCCTTTCCATCGGGCCAATTGCAAGTTGACAAGTGTCACAATTTTCTTTGATGTACGGGTTTGGAGGGCCAATGAGAAGCTGCCACATGGCCAACCACGAGAGACATCCATTATTTTCTTATTTACATCTTCAAATTTTGTGAGGTCTGCAGGAATCGACCCCTATACCTCCCGCCGGGCACGCACAGATCTTACCACCCGCTCTACGCTTTGTTACTAAACATCTTATGGTGACGGTTTATACTTATGGTTTAATGAAATAGCATTTGGGGGTTGGGAACCGCCGATGGTCCTAACCTGTCAGCCATAAAATTTTCACATGGCAAACAATGATGTCAACTCCAACTGCGTGGTTTATGCGCTAACCAACCTTCAATCCGCAGTTCAATTTTCAAACTGCAGTTTATAACGTGGTTTTCGCCTGACGGTTATGCCCCACAGGTATGGGGGTGCGCATGTGGCCACCCCCAACAACAAACATTTATCGCAGTGGTCAAGTCGATGGACAGTTAGTGGGCATGCCATTTTTGGGTGGCCTATGATATTTTAACTCCAGTTAACTGGAATTCTCCATTTTTAGTGGAGCTTTTCTAGGTGAAACTAGGAAAAAGTGTAGGAGGCCCAATTTTCTCTCGTTCTGAGTGAATGGGGAGTCATTTTTGACTAATTGAAGAATTATGGAGCCATTGGTGCAGATAAAACAACCATTAGAGCATTGTAACTACATGTAATAGCAAAATTTTGAGCATAATGAAAGATGGAAATGCCATTAGGAGCTGGACTAGTAGATGTAGCCCAAGAGGGGTGAATTGCTTCATCATGCCTGCTGTGTAAATTTCATGTGTGACTTATTTCTCTGTTTTACACTATTTTTCAGTGTTATTTGTGCTTATTTCATGCTTCTAATTCACTAAAATTCATCTACAATTCATTGACAAACACCTCAATCCCTCTGCAAACTAATGAACTAATTATGCACATGTTTTTAAACCGAAAAGACACTTAGCACAACAAAACTAATAGAGTCATTTCAGATCAGGTTGGTACCAGAGCTAGAGTTTATTCTCTGGTGTTTTTTAGTCTAAAGAATTGTTTAACTGTTTGCAAGTTTTAGATGCTTACAAGGCTTAGGCTCAAGAGAGGAGAAGGCAAATTGGTGGAAGCAGAAAGGTATCAAGAAGAGCAAAAGAAAAGGAGAGAAATATTGCCACAATCTCCACCACCTAGTTCACCTCCTAAAGAAGCAGCAGCTCCATTAAGCATGCCCCAAGAGGAAGTAGAAATCCATGAAGAAGTTGATCCCAAAGAGGAAGAAAGAGTGTTCAGGAAAGCATTTTCTGACATGGCTGAGATGGTTAGAATCCTTTATCAAGAAAGGAATGAGAGAATGGAAGGAGAAGGATCTAAGCTTCACAAGGAAGGACAAGGATCTTCAGGAGGTCACCATGATGAAGGTAAGTCAAAGAAGGGAAATGGAGGAAATGGAGGCAATGGAGAGCCATCATCCTCACCCTCATCATGATCATCCTCTACTTCTTCTTCAGTACATTAGCCACACAAGTCAAAGAACACTGGTAAAAGTCCCTTTTTAAAACTTGATGTTAAGTTTGAATTGGCAATGTTTAATGGTGGAGTCAATGAAGAAAGTCTTGATAATTGGATTAGACAATTGGAGGTCTATTTGAGAATACATAACCTTCAAGATGATGATACAAAAATTCAATTAGCTTCATTGAGAATGGAAGGTGCAACAATTGTTTAGTGGGAAGCCAGGACAAAGGAGGAAATCAAGAAACATGGTAAGATTATTCTATCATGGTCAGATTTCGTTACTGCTATTAAACAATAGTTTTATCCATTACCTCATATGAAGAAAGCTATCATGAACTGGCAGAAATTTAGGCAATTAAAGGGACAAAATGTCCAAGAATATACCCAAGAATTTAGGAGAAGAGCTCTCTTATTAGGGGTGGATTTGCAAAGCCAAGATACTTTTCTCAAGTAAATAGGAGGCTTACATAGCTGCCTAAAACATACTATTCTCATGTTTAACCCCACCAATATAGATGAATTTTGTGTTCAGACCACACGTCTAGAAGCTAGAGGGAAGAACATTTCTGAAGAGGGTAGAAAGAAACCTTTTAAGTGTAAATCCAAGGAGAAGACATCAAAAGGTAAAAACAAAAAGAATGCATCTGTTAGGAAAGAGGGATACAAAGTGGTTTGTAAACATTTTTCAAAAGAAGGCCATGATGAAACTCATTGTTGGAAATTACATCCTTAATTGAGGCCAAGGAAACCCAATAACAAGGGGAAACATAAAACTGTTGTTACAACTCAACATGATTTAGGATCTGATTCAGGTGATGAATCTAAAATTACAGCCATGGGATTGAGGAACATGAAGGGAAAAGAAATTGAAACTAAACCCAGTACATCAACTATCACATAAACACTCCAAATGAAGAAGAAAGAATAGAACTGTTTCATGTGAGGGTCATATCCAAGCATACCAATATTGACACATTGTTTGACAATGGGTCACAAGAAAACTTAATCTCTGAAGACTTGGTCAAGAAAATTAACCTTGAGACCATACCACATCCAAAAACAAATCCATTAGATTGGATTTGTAAGGATGCAAATCTACAGGTTTCAAAGAAATGTATATTGAGGTTTGCAATCACTGCAAATTTTGTTGACACAGTTGAATTAGATGTGGTTCCGCTTGACATCACTGGTATTGTATTAGGGAGTTATTACTTGTATGATAGGAAATAAATCTTCTATCTCCATGAGAAAAAGTATCATTTATTCAAATATGGAAAGGAGTTCATTGTTAGAGCACATTGTAAGAAGACAAACATTGCTATGGTAAATACTGGACAGGTAAAGAGGCTGGTGAATTCAAGTACAAATTTTGTTCTTCTTATGATTAAGCCTAAAGCTGTTATTAATCATGAATCATTTGAGGGATGTGATCCTAAGTTGAAATCAGATTTATATGATGTAGTTAATGCACATCATGAGATGTTTCAGGAGCCGACAAAATTGCCTCCAAAAAGGGAGATTCAACATGAGATTCAGTTGCAGCAAACTTGTCCTCTTCCAAACATCGGTATGTATCGCATGTCGATGATGGAGAATGCTAAAATAAGGAGGCAAATCAAAGAGATGTTGGATAAAGGAATCATAAGGCCAAGCACCTTGCCGTGCGGTTCACCCATAGCCTTGATACCAAAGAAAGATGGGACTTGGCACATGTGTGTAGATTTTCGAGCTTTGAACAAGATTATGGTAAAAAATCGTTATCCACTCCCAAGAATAGATAATTTTCTTGATCAGCTGAAAGAAACAAAGTTTTTCACCAAGTTAGATTTACGAAGTGGATATCATCAAGTAAGAATTGCCAAAAGTGATATATAGAAAACTTCATTCAAAACCAAACAAGGACTCTTTGAGTGGCTAGTTATGCCTTTTGGTTTGTGTAATGTACCGAAAAATTTCATGCATTATGGATAGTGTTTTACGTCCATTCCTTAATGAATTTTTTATTGTGTACTTAGATGCCGTTTTAATTTTTAGCAAAACAAGTGAAGATCATGTCTTGCATGTGAATAGAGTGCTTGATATTTTGAAGAAAGAGAAATTGTTTCTAAGATGTCAAAGTGTGAATTTGGAAAGACTTCTTTGGTCTATTTGGGACATATTGTAAGAGGAGGAGAATTGAGGATTGATCCTTCTAAAGTGGAGGCCATTGTGAATTGGCCCACACCCAAAACAGTTACCGAGGTAAGAAGTTTCTTAGGTACAACTCAATATTGGGGAAAATTTATAGCTAACTTTTCTTCCATTGCAGCTCCTATGCATGCAGTGACAAGTGTGAAGAAAGGATTTCAATGGGGAGGCAAAAACCAACAAGCTTTTGAAGCTTTAAAAAACAAGATCAGTTCAGCTCTAGTCCTTGCATTTCCAAATTTGAGACAACCATTCAAAATTCAAACTGATGCTAGTGATTATGCCATGGCACAGTACTTTTGCAACATGGTAAGCCTATCACTTTTAATTCAGAAACTTTTAATGGTGCTCTAACTAATTATGCTACATATGAAAAAGGACTATATGCGTTGGTACAAACTGTCAAGAAGTGGAAACACTACTTGATGGGTAAAGAGACTATTGTACATACTGATCACCAACCATTATAGTACTTGCAGCCACAAACAAAATTGCATCAATCAAGACATTTCAGGTGGATGGGATTTCTTCAACAGTTTCACTTGGTTATAAGGTACAAGAAAGGTATATTCAATAAATTTGTAGATATGCTTTCAAGACCAATCATTAGTGCTTCTACTTTAATAAAAAATGATTATGTTGTACATGAGAGTTACATAGAACAATATGCACATGACATTGATTTTCAAGATGTGTATGCTAGTTTGAGTGAAGGGAATGAAGTTGAAGAAAAATATTATCACATGCATAACAATTTGTTGTTTCATTTGGGCAAGCTATGTATTACACAAGGAGAGAGGCTAAGTTTCATGGGAGAAGCTCGTTCATCTCTTATTGCTGGACACTTTCGGGTAAACAAAACAATGGCAGATCTACAGAGGTATTGCTATTAGCCTCACATGATAGATAGTGTTTCACGTTTTATAAGAGGTTGTCCTATGTGTGCAACAAGTAAGCCTAGTAATAGGAATCTTGGATTGTACACGCCACTTCCGATACCATCAAGGCCATGGGAGAGTGTCTCCATGGACTTTTTTGGAGGTCTACCTATGTCAAAAAAATACCATGATTATCTTTATGTAGTTGTGGATAGATTTAGTAAAATGTGTATACTTATGCCATGTAAGAAAACCATTACAGCTAAACAAACTGTTGAACTTTATTTTCAACATGTTTGGGTTCATTTTGGATTGCCAACTTCTACTGTTAGTGACAGGGATTCCAGGTTCATTAGGAATTTTTGGTCAAATCTATGGAGAATGATGGAAACAAAGTTGAAAAAGAGTACCGCTTTTCATCCACAAACAGATGGACAAACCGAGGTGGTGAATAGAACAGTTGTGCATCTATTGAGAGGATATTGCAGCAAACATCCTAAGTTGTGGGATGAACAACTACATTATATTTAGCACGCTTACAACTGGGCAAAGCACTCTTCAACACAAACCTCATCTTTTAAAGTATGCTTTGGGCATTTGCCAAAATCGCCATTAGACTTCATCTTTGGGAAGGATGTTGCAATTTATGGCCATAGTGACATTGATAACGCTCATAAGTTCATTGAGAAAATTCAGATTATACATCAACAAGTTCAAGAACAGCTTGAGAAAAGTCAAATAAAATACAAAGAGAAGCATGACAAACATGAGGTTGATCACAAGTTTCAAGAGGGAGATGAGGTATGGTTGCACATTAGTAAAGAAAGGATGCAAGGGGGAGGTAAAAAGTTCAAACCCATTTGCTATGGTCCTTTCAAGTTCATAAAAAAGTTGGTAATAATGCATTCCAACTTGACTTACCCTCTTATATGCAAATGTATTCAGTTGTTAATGTTGAAAACTTACGCTTGTATGAGCCACTTTTGATCGATGATCAAGGAAGTGATGTTCAACTACCTTCTATTGAAGATTTCTCACTAGAATTTCTGAACGAGCTCAAAGAAGATACAATTCTTGACAGGAGGACAAGAGCATCAAAGATGGGAAGTGTTGACTACCTTCGAGTTGGAATCAAAGGCACTAAACCAAGAAAGGAAAAATGGATGGATGTTGGAGATGTGAAGGAGTTGTACTCTCATCTACTGAACAGGTAATCAAGTATTTTAGGGTCCAAAAGCTTCCCAATGGGGAGGAATGACCAGGAGTTCATAAATTTTGCTCAAAATTCAAAGTTACAGGATTGGGTTGAAACCATGATGGTTGCGTAGATCTCGTCTTCCTGATTCCGGCGATGTGAATGCTTCGAAAAACCAATATCGTATGAGGAATATATCACGTTCTGAGCAAAATGCCAAACATGTAAATTGCGACAGTTTGACCAGGTTTGACTGGGATGCACAGTCAACAAACTGGGTGGATGTAAAGTCAGAAAAAAGGAATATTCCTTTCCACCGGGCCAATTGCAAGTTGACAAGTGTCACAATTTTATTTGATGTACGATTTTGGAGGGCCAATGAGAAGCTGCCCTAAGGCCTCCATGTGGCCCTGCAACTGCATGCTAAAATTTTTGTGAGGGTCTGTAGGAATCGACCTCTAGACCTCTCGCCAGGCACGCATAGATCTTACCACTCGCGGTACACTTTGTTACTTAACATCTTATGGTGACGGTTTATACTTATGGTTTAATGAAATAACGTTTGGGGATTGGGAACTGCCGTCGGTCCCAACCCGCCAGCGGTTCCATAGCATTGTCACATGGAAAAAAATGATGTCAACTCCAACCGTGTGTTTTACACGCTAACCAACCTTCAACCCATAGTTCAATTTTCAAACTGCAGTTTATAACGTTGTTTCCACCTGACGGTTATGTAACCTTCGAGTTTGGGGGTGCGCATGTGGCCCACCCCAACCACAAACATTTATTGTAGTGGTAAATTTGGTGAAAAGTTAGCGGGCGTGCCATTTTTGGGCGGCCTATGCTATTTTAACTCCAATTAAGTGGAGTTCTCCACTTTTAGTGGAGCTTTCCTAGGTGAAACTGGGCAAAAGTGTAGGAGGCCCAATTTTCGACCATTCTGAGTGAATGAAGAGTCATTTTTGACTAATTGGAGCATTATGGAGCCATTGGTGCAGAGAAAAAATCCATTAGAGCACTATAGCTACATGTAATAGCAAAATTTTGAGCATAATGAAAGATGGACATGCCATTGGGAGCTGGACCAATAGATGTAGCCCAGGAGGGGTGAACTGCTTCATCATGCCTGCTATGTAAATTTCATGTGGTGAATTATTTCTCTATTTTAGACTTCTATTCAGTGTTATTTATGGTTAGTTTATGCTTCTAATTCACTAAAAAATCATCTACAATTCATGGACAAACACCTTAATCCTTATGCAAACTAAAGAGGCAATTATGCACATGTTTTTAAATAGAAAAGACACTTAGCAAAACAAAAATAATACATTCATTTCAGATCAAAGAGGCTCCTGATTCAATCAAACAATTATGAAGGTTTTTATTGAAAATTTCATAAGTTAAGAGAAAGGGAGGTGTATGTGAATTAGGTCTATCATCGATCAGGATGACATTGGTAGGATCGACTTTATTTGAAGAAGTTGGGGGTTTTACCATGCCTTTATCAGCCCGATATACAATAGTAGCAGGTAAAGGTGATACAGGAATTGCATTAAGTTCTCTAAGTAACATTTTATGTTGTTGTTTCAGTTTGCTAAGTTCATGTAATGAAATGTTTTCCCTGGTCTTCTTCATATCTTCCACAGTATTATACTCCATAGTATCAGTGACTACTATGGTCTTTGATGTAGATGGAAGATTTGATGAATTTGGGTTTGGATGTGAATTTTTGGGAGAGGAATTTTTACTGCTTGATTTTTCCTTAGTAGGAAGAGTTTGAGTTTTCTGCTTTTGATTCAAATGAGTTGTATTAGCAAGTCCTTTACTTCTGGTGCTATCAGGAAAATATTCTTGTTCTTCTTCACTTGGAAGAACAAAGTCCCATATTCCATTTAGTTCAACTATTTATTCATCTCTAGTTTCTTTGTCTTCAGTTTCTTGTTCCTCTTCTTCCAAGTCGGACTCAACATTATATATTGTATTTGGTGGCTGAGAGTTAGAAGATTGAGAACGTCGTAGGGTTTGCTTGCTGCTGCTGCTCTGGTGTTGTGGTTGCGACCTGAAGACAACGCTGCCCTGCTCCTGCATTCACCAGCGCGCATGGCCCCTTCGGAGTCCATCCCTGAAGCGACCCTTCAACCTAATCAGGCCCAAGATTTCTTGACTCTGATCAGTTCTTTAGATCCTCCTCGCCCTAGACCAGCAATCTCAAAATTTGTCAAGAAACTTGAAGGTATTTAGGAAGTCTCTATTCCTACGACTATCCCTCACATGGCTACTCTTTCTCTTGTTGAGAAGGGCCACATTGGATAATTGACTGGTCTATGGTCCTCTCCAAAGACTGTTCAAAAATGGGTTGAGCGGAACCGGGCAGACAAGATCAGTGGAAAAATCTGAATCAGATTCTGTGGGAGAGTCTATTTCACTTTCCATTTCAAAACAAAAGAGGACAAGGATTTGATATTGAAGAATAAACCTTACTTCATGGATACCAGAGGGCTCTATCTCAACAAATGGACTCTGGAATTTGACCCTAAACTTGACGTGCCAAACACTGTCCCAGTTTGGGTGCGGCTACCTCATATCCCTTTACATTGTTGGGGGGATGACTTCGTCTGTGCTATCGGTAACACAGTAGGAAAGTTCATCGATTGTAGTTAGCCAAAGGACAACATGCAAGCTTGTGCCAGGATCTGCGTTGAAGTGGATCTGGGTAAAGGTCTTCCTGAAGCGATCAAGCTTAAAGTCGAAAAATGGACTCACATACAACAGTTAGACTACAAGAAAATCCCATTTGAATGCAAGGTATGTCACGAATACGGTCATTTTGCTAATAGATGCTCCAAAGTTATTGATATTGAAAAACCAGATCCAGAAACTCAATGGGAAACCATTAAAAAAAGGAAGGCTGCTTTGAACCCTAGAAGCATCGGAAATCCTTCGGCGCACTCTACCCCTCCCCCCAAAGCTCCCTCCTCCAACCCTTCTCCTTCCTCCCAGCAACCCTTTGACCCTTCCCAACAACCCTCTAACTCATCCCTCATCCCCCCTTCCATTCCCTCCCTTGCCTCTTCCAATCCCTTTTCCTCCCTCGCCCTTTTTGAAGATTACCCTCCCCAGCATTCCATCCCTATCCACCCATCACCCTCTCAGCTCTCTCCCTCTAAATTCCCCCCCACCACGTCTTCTTCAGATCCCTCTTAAGCTGGGATCACTAGAAACACTGCAAAAGAGCACATAGTCATTTTGGAGATCCTTAAAAAAACTGGCCCTGGAAGGAAGTCCTCCAAACATCACAGGGATGAAGCTGCCTAAAAAGATATAGCCCTTGGAACTCAACATCCTATCGAATCCTTCATTCTAGGGAAAAACAACAAAGAAGCAAGTCAGAATGAGCAAGGAGGGAAGACAGGTTCACACCTTGCATTCTTGAAATGATGAAATCCCTCTCTTGGAACTGCAAGGGTTTAGGGCACCCCTAAAAAAACTTAGCTCTAAGAGACCTTATGAATCAAGAAAAACCTGATATCATCCTCATACAAGAAACTAAACAAGGAGATCAAGACATGGAAACAATTATAAGCAGAATGAAGAACTATACGGGCACCCACATGGAATCTAGAGGTGCCTCAGGAGGAACAACCACCATTTGGAACAAAGTATTTGGGAGAAAAAAAGAGATGTCAAAACACAAAACTGGATCAAAGTAAAGCTTCAGAGTATTAAAGAGAACATTGAGATCATTATATATAACATTTATGGGCCTAATCATTACAGGGATAAAGAAACTTGCTGGAATGCAATGAAAATTGATATCGACAATGAAGACAACAATAATATCATCATAGGAGGGGATCTCAACTTAACCTTGCATGCTAATGAAAAAAGGGGCGGAAGCTTCAACTTAGATCCTTCAAGAGATCATCTCGAAACCATCATCCAAGATCATGATTCGGTTGACGTCGTCCCTAAAAATCGCAAATACACTTGGAGTAATCGAAGGATTGGAGTGGGAAACATCATGGAACGACTTGAAAAATTCCTTGTGGTTGTCCCTCTCCTCTCTTTCTTCTCTGTTGCCTCCTATAATATCCTTTCTTCCACTACCTCTGATCACTACCCTATCACCCTCTCCCTCGGTGAACAACCCTCCCTCGGTCCCCTTCCTTTTAAATATAACCATCTATGGAGTGACATCCCTGATGCAAGACATATAGTGCATTATACCTGGCAGCAACATGTCAAGGGGTCTCCCTCGTACATTTGGGAAACTAAGTTGAAGAATATTAGAATGGCTTTGAAAGAATAGGCCAAGCTACATTACAAGGAACCCGACAAGGTCAGAACATAAATAAAAGAAAAGTTGGAAGCTGTCCATAATGATATTGATACACATGGAGTGAATCAAGAAAATTCAGATCAAGAGAAATATCTCTACTGGCATTTGTATAAAATCAATATGAAAGAAGAGGAGAAGTGGAGGATAAAATCTAGAAACCTGTGGCTTTAGGCTGGTGACAAAAACACCTCTTTCTTTCAAACAAGCTACGGTGCGAAAGACAAGAAATAATGTATCTTCCATCATCGATAATGAAGGAATAATCCAGATAGATCGAGAATATATAAAAGCTGCTGCCTCAAATCACTATAAAAATCCACGCACTGAAATAGCTGAGCCTGAAGACTCTTCAGATCTCTTAAGTCACTTGCCAAAGCTGATCACAGAGGAGACAGACAACATCTTAAAAGAGATATAGAGGAGGCCGAAATTCAAAATGCCATATGGTCTTTGCAACTACATAAGTCTTTGGGTCCTGATGGCTTCTCCATCAGTTTTTATAGGACCTACTGGGACTTAATAAAAAAGGACTGAATCAAAATGATTTAGTGGGCGTAAAGGAAGAAGAAGATTAGGGGATTTACTAACTCCACCTACCTTTCCCTTATTCAAAAATAAAACTACCCCTCCTCCTTTTCAAGGTTCAGACCTATCTCCCTATGCAACTCCTCTTACAAAATAATCACTAAAATACTTGCCATGCGCCTTAAAACCCTCCTTCCCAATCTCATCTCGGAAAATCAAGGGGGATTCATCTCTCAAAGGAAAATCTCAAACTCTATTCTCCTTGTCCAAGAAGCCATTCATTCGAGTATGATGCGCAATGAGAAAGGCTTCATCCTTAAGCTCAACCTAGCCAATGCCTTTGATAGGGTGAGACATTCCTTCCTCATTTCCGTCCTCCAACAAATGGGTTTTGAAAAAGACTTCATTTCCCTCATCAACGCTTGTATCTCAAACCCCTAGATTTCTCCCCTCATAAATGGCAGGCTAACAAAATTCTTTCAATCCTCCTGAGGTCTTAGACAGGGCTGTCTCCTCTCTCCCTTTCTTTTCATCCTTATGGCTGAATCTTTCAGGAGGGCCATGGATCAAAAGCGAAGAGTTCTTCTCATCATTGGAATCAAATTCGACAATGGAGTCAAGAATATGAACCATTCTCAATTTTCAGATGACACTCTCCTAATGGGTGGTGCCACCTGCATAATTGCCCAAAGATTTAAAACTCTTCTTGACAAATTTATGCTTCACTCTGGAGGGTTGATAAATTATCACAAAAGTTGTATTTATGGGTGGAATACTACAAACCAAACCATACACAACATTGCTTAAATTTTTGGAGTCTCTTATAAACTGAATTGGGCCTAATTCAATTATCTTGGGATGCCAGTCAGTGCTAGGCCTTTGAAGTCTGAAGTTTGGAACATCACAATCGAAAAAATGAAAAAAGAGTGCAGCAGTGGGGATCGTCCTGGTTAAACTTGGCTGGGTGGGTAATCCTGCTCAAATATGCCCTCTCATCTCTGCTCTTGTATCATTTCACCTTGCTCAATGCTCCTATTAGCATACATCTTAAGATTGAAGCAATTTTAAGACAATTTCTCTGGCAAGGGGGGGAAAACAAGAAGAAGAAATACAACCTTGTCAAGTGCAGACAAGTCACACAAAAACAAGAAATTGGAGGGCTCGAAATTCATATTCCAAAACTCTTGAACAATGCATTTGGAGGAACGATCGTGTGGCGCTTGATCAATGGACATCAATCATGGTGGAAATTAGTTCTTGAATTCAAATATCTCAGCTTCCCTAGACAAAATCTTCTTGATCACGAAATTCCAAGAAGACCCTGCTCTAGAATCTGGGCACTATGCAAGAAAGACATTCCTTTTATAAGCAGAAATATTTCCAAAGTTTTGCACGGGGGAAGCAACATTAATATCTGCAATGACAGGATTATGGGGCAAGCTCCTCTTTCAGAAAGGCTGGGCACCCATCGAATTCTATCCAACCTTCAGAATCTCGATTTAAAATTTTTAGACCAAATTTCAAGGTGGGATGAGCATACCAACATCTGGATTGAATGGGATTTCCCTCCTATCCCCTCTCTTCTGGAGGAAGATCTTAAAAATCTCAAAATAATGCTTCATGGTGCAACACCTTGTTGAAAGGCAGTGAAGACAACCTTCGTTGGGATTCCTCTGGGTCCGCTTACTCCATCAAAACAACTTACAGTCAAATCCTAAAAGAGCAGTTCCCTTTTCCGCAATGGCCAATATGGAAGCTCATTTGGAAGTCTGAAGCCATTCCAAAGATCAAATTCTTTATATGGAATCCCTTCAAAGGTAAGATCTTAACCTCTGAAAATTAAAAAAAAAAAGGTGTTAATGGCCCTTCCAGATGTCCCAACTGTCAATGTGCAGAAGAGACAGCTTTACACCTCTTTGTGAAGTGCCCATTTGCAATCCAATGCTGGAAAGGTCTCACTCCTTTTTCTCAGATTCATTTAGACCCCATCAACACTGCTCCTAACTTGATAAAAAGTTAGAATAAAGAATACCCATGGGGGAAAAAGAGTAAGAACATAACCAAAAGGATCTGGGACACCCTTCCTTATGTGCTTCTCTGGAAAATATGGCTTGCTAGAAATAAGATGATCTTTAACAATAAAAAACCTTCTCTTCGAAAAGTCTGTAACAAGACTTGGAGCCTCACCATAGAAACTATTCTCTCCAAAAGCACAAGTAATATCAACTTCAGTAATCTACAAGTGGATGAAAGAATTTTTTTGGGCAAAATATTGGACACTCCTAGTCATTTCAAATCTCCAGTTACTCAACCTCATCAAACATAAAACTGGAACCTACACCCTCCTCCAAGGTCTTCAATTGCTAAAAATAAACAACATGACAAATGCAATGGTGTTTGGGGATTAAGCTATTATCATTAGCATGATGATTAAAGACGTACCCATTCAAAACATAGCTCTACATAGGATTACTAGCAGATGCCGCACTTTGACAAAGGATATGAAAGATATCTCTTTCCATCACATTCTTAGAGCAAACAACAAGCTCACTGACAACTTGGTTAACAAAGGATGCAAAGGACCAGCTGGTAAAATATATAGTCATGATGGCCTATCCTTCACATCTCTGCCACGATCTTATCACTGCAAAAAAATCTTCCTCGTTGGATCCTCTGTAAGAAATTATCTGAACTCAACAGGTTCTCTCGTATCTCCATCTTCTTCCCTCTCGTGATCTTATCTCCTCATTCTCCCAACCTTTCCTCCATCCTCCTCCTCTCCCGAGTTATTTATACCTCTCTCCTCTCTGCATTTCCTCAGCTCCTCCCATAGCACGCCTTCTCCTCTGTCTTGTGCCTCTTATCAGCTGCTATCATCATCCTTGTCACGCTGCTCCTTAGCCTCTCGTCACTCATCTCTTCTTAGCTTCCCTCGTCCAATTTATTTTCGCTGCTTCCCTCCCTTGCATTCCTCCCCCATTCTCTTATCTCCCCTCCAACACCCCCTATCGCCCTCACCTCACTCTCATACACCATGGGGCGTAGTGAAGACTACTTCCACTATGCTGATCTGTAGGCTGAAATGGAGCAGATCTGTGCCCAACACAGGATCTTGGATGAAAAACAACAAGTAGATATGAATCTTCTCCAGCACAGGGCATCGTCTCTTCAGAATCAATTCAATGAGCTCTCCAATCACTACTCGCACGTGGAAGAATCTATTCAGATTCTGAAATACATTCTTGAGAAATGGTCATCTCCAAGCTCCAACTCCAAAAATGTGAGAAATGCCGGTCCTGAAGATAACACAGATGCATCAACTGGATGACCAATAAGGATCAAGTTATCCTCACTCCTCCTCTCTTCTTTCTACATATGTATTTTAAGTTTTTTTTTCCTTCTTTTACAGTTTGTCAAAATATATCCAGAGTCTGTAATACAGTATAACGTGAACAATCGACTAAAAGGAGGCTTAGCATTTTGTGTCTGCTACCTTCTCTGTTTCTCCACAACGACATCGGATTGTAACAAGGAAATATTTCCTTCTATTTTTGGAATATAATATAGCACCCGACCTTGTTAAAAAAAAAGAGAGTTAGAAGATTGATTTCTCTTAAAGGATCTAAATGGGCTTTTGACATTAGAATATTCAACAACTTGTTTCTTCATTTCGACCATTTCATTAGAAATATTCTTTAACACTTTTTGCAGGCCTTCAAGATCAAAAGGATCTTTCTGGACTTTCTTTTTTCATCTTTGAAGGACACTTTCTTAGATTTTCTATCCTCTTGTGAGATTTAATTTTCAAGAGCAACTATGCATTTTTCCACAAATAAGGCTTCCTTCATGTTTTTTTCTAATGTGGCTAACTGCGCTCTATCTACAAAAATGGCTATATTAGAGGGAAGAGAAGATATATACCACTCAATTTGAACATCAATGCTAGGAGCTAATGCAGTTGGAATGTTATTGAGTAATTTATTGAATCTAGAATTGAGGTCTTTGATATTTTCTCCCATTTTAGCCTTGAGATTGGATAATTCATTGTTGAGTGATGCAATGGTTCTTCTATCATCTCAAAACTTAGCTAATAATTGTTGTTCAAACATATCCCAACTAGTTATAGAGCGAGGGGGTAATGAAAAGTACGAAGACCCTACAGATCCTATAAGAGTATACGGGAATAATCTAACCACACAGTCTTTTTCAGTGTCTTCATTTAAATTGATGGCTAACATATAGTTGTGGAGATGTTCTTCTGTTGGTAGACCATCATCATGATTAAATTTTGGCAGCCATATTTTAGGATGTTTAGGAAGAGGATGAAGAGGACCCGACATTGCTACAGTGTCTGGATTATTCCATGGTTGTATTCGCGGTGGTGGTTGTTATCCTGCCATGATGATATAAGTATGAATGGATGAAGATATGAGTGGGATGTGAGTCAAAGAATAGACAGGTTGACTACCTGAACTAGAAGAACTAGTACCAGTAGTTAGAATGAGAGTTGTTAAAACGTGTGGAGGGAATGAATGGATTTGAGATGGCGAATTGGACAAAACCTCACTAATAGATGTTTGTGATTTGTATTTCTTGGTATTCCTTCAGAAAGAAGCAATGGGAGTCACTTATTCCAGTATTTTCACTTAGAGAATGAGTCAAGATTCATCTATGTTGTAAAACAGACGAAACACTTTCTTTAGATGGTTGAGAAATTACAGGTTTTCAGCTGAAATAGATATTTGTTCTAACTTCTCTATTAAAGTATGAACTTCTAGTGATTCTGATTTATGATCTGAAGAAAGTAATCTTTGGGATCTAATAGGATATTTTGGAGTATATTTTTCAACTTCTGATCTTAAAATGGTAGTTTTGGATGGAGATCCAGAAGTTGGAGGGGATCTAGAGGGAGAACGAGTATTAGGATGACTTCTTGATTTTTTATGAGTTTTCCTTGCCATTCAAAATTAGGCCTCCTTCTAAGCACAAAAATGTTGAAGCCCCTGAATTCCATTGAAACAACATGGGGGATAACCACCTGGTCCGGACCTTGAAAGCAACTCCTTTTCCGTTTGGTATAATGGCTCCAATTGGGGATAATGGGACCAGTTTTCAAGCAAAGAATTGATGTGATGATGATGGTTTGATACAAGGTGAAATAGAAAATGATTTTAAACTAATGAAAATATTCTATTTAAGTAACAAACACATGTATCTATTTAATCTAATATTTAACTTAAAATATACCCGGGAATAACTTTAACTTATGCGATTTGCGAAGATATCTTTAAAGCAAAAGATAATAGAGATCATTCAATTACAAAAAGAGGTGAAACTATATATAGATGATTATTTTAAATAAATAGTTAGGCAAAATAATTGTGAAACTATATCGCATATATCGATTGATTATATACTCAACAAGGAATTACAGCTGAAACATCATGCAATAGTGCTTTAATGAAAAACTATAATCCAGATCTCATACACAATACAATATAAAGAATTTTGTTGCTAAATCATAAATAGAACTCATTCGTAAAGATAATAGTACAAGATTTGAAAAGGTTATATTCATGAAATCAACAACGTTGACCTGCTCTTCTTTTCAACCAAATACACTCTAAGAGTACATAAATGCAAATTTAGTAGAGTATGCTTTGATATTCAAGAAAATCAAGATCTCGTTCCATGTATTTCATCAAAAGAATCACAAAAGTACATAAATGCAAGCTTTTAAAAAATGTTTTTGATAAATTCTTGGACTCCTCTCTAAATGCATGAGATAGGTTTAAATAATATCACATATGTATAAAAAGTAGAATATTACATAAAAAGCTGAAGAGGTTTCAAACAACCTTCCTCAAAATACTGAAAATAAAAGATAAAAACTAAAAGAAAGATAATGACGTGCTTGATAAGGTTGAATGGCCTTTCCTTTCCATTGAGCTTTTCAGTTCGCAGATATCCATCATAGGCTTCACTTGGGATGGCTGGTTGACTTTGGATCTTAGTTTTCCCGTGAATACAACATTAGAGAGAGGTGGCACCATCTTTTGAGTGGAATTCGTTAGACAATGTAAAGCTATCTGTTGACTGTATGGTTTTGCTAGAAAATACCAATAAGATTCATGGTCAAGCTTAGATAGCTTTTTGACTGCTTCAATTTGATTTTTGGCAGTCTCTTTCCACTATCCCTCTCATTGTTTGATATCTGGGAAAACTGCAGGCTTGCATTCTTTAATCAGATTAATATTATAAATATTTTCATTCACAACTTCAATTATATTAGTTGTTATATCATTTGCTCTAGTTGTTGCCCTTTCTGCCCGCTTTAATTGCATATCCCAATCTGTAAATAGAATATCTCTATGGGATTCTTCAATCTTCGACAAATAAGATTTTCTTCCTTCCTCAGGTTCTTGCTTTGAGATAAAATTTGATATCTTCTTATCAACTTCTTCATATTCAAATCTCTGATCAACCATTTGATGGACTAATGTATCACTTGTTTCACAATATGGTTTGATTATTGAGATTATTTTACGGAATATCTCTTGCTGTTTTGAAAATTAAGTATTTAGCTCAAGTGTTTCTTTGATGAATTCTTCTGTCTGATGTTGATTTCTGAGTTTATCTACTTCGTTTTGTATCAACTGAATCTGTGTATCTTTTTTTGTGATGCTCGCCTGGTGCTGTAACTTAATTTGCTCAAAATATTTATGAAATTGTATCATCTGTAGCTCTGTTTGCTTATTGACATTCTCTCTTTCCTATTCAATTTGTTGCTCTAACAGCTGAATTCTTGCATTTTTTTTTCTTTAAGTAGAAGACTAACGTCTGCTGCTTTATCAATTGTAGTTGTTGCATAAGAACTTGCGAATTGTGACAGTCTTGTCAATTTTTCTGATGGATCAATGGGGTTGTATTTCCAAACAACCTCCATTTATTCATTCCTTGGAGTTGCTATTGATAAATCAAGCTTTATTTTCTTTCCTCTCTTCTTACCACTACTTTGTGTGTTGGACTATACAATATATCTAAAGGGGGTATCTCTTCAATTCTCAAAACAATTTGTGAATTTCGATAGGCCGAGATGATTTCAATAATCCAATAATCCACTAGATTATGAGATATCTCCATTATCAATAATCCACTTCACCATATCTGTATATGGCAGGTTTTTAGGCCTCACAGCTATTCTGTGTAAGAAAAAACATGCCGCTTCAAAATATGAAGCTTCAAAAGAGACTTTAGCATCACCCGTTTCTCTGATTACCAACACCTTTGGATTTTCTTCGTCTAATAGATTATACATGGATTCCCACGACATAGCTCCACCATCTTTGTGGCATGTAGTATCACTAAAGAGTGGCTGCATGTCCGAGTCCTCGGATGTAGAAGGCTCGACTGTCTTTTTTCCTTTCTTCGTCATCTCTAAATGTTATTCCCTGCAATTGAACAATAGAGAAATCAAAATGAACATAAAGTAGAGATAATAGCAGAGGTTTAATTAAAACAGTAAATTCGATAAGGATGGGACTTTTATTGCAAGCACGAGTAAACAGATACAAATCTCCTCGAGCCTTTAAAAGAGTAAATGCAGTTGATTTCTAATAATTATGCATTATGGATTTCGTGTGATTCTTTTCGGATCTTGTCAAAACATTGCATCACAAACCCGAATGATATTTTGAAATGATAAGATTTAAGTGCAATACCGATTTTTTGATTACGATAAATCAAAATATAGCAAAATCGAAATATCGTGTTATCGTAAAATTGCAAGACCGTAATATTCGCCATGTTGCAGTATCACAAAATTGCAAGGTTTAAGTTATGGTATTTCGAAAGTTATTTTAGTCTTTGCGATTTTCGATTTGCGATGCATGATGTATTCTTTGAGCGGATTTTTCCTTATACGAAGTATGCTCTAAGCGCTTTGTAATTTTTTTAGAAATATTGCAAGGCGCTTTAAGTTATAAAGAGTTCAACATAAAATTTGATCTTAAAAAGGGTTTTATTGATCACAAATCTCGGATTCCAAATAATGATTATTTGCGTTACCGTTGACTTGTGCGATCTGCTATAAAGAGAAAAGCGCTTAGTCCAAGTGACTTAGATCAATGCTTTAACACTTTCTAAAGAGAAAAAAACTTGCTAGATTTTTTGGAAAAATTTAAAATGTTCCCCATTTATTATTACAATATTGATTATTATAAAAGTGAAAATGGGGGGGGGGGGGTTATTGAATAGTACAATACTTCCTCAACCAAAAATTCTTAGGGTGTCTTGAAGTCCAATGCTTGATGTGGGCATCTATTTTTAACATATACGGTAGTGTTGGTCGATTCTCCCCATAAGAAATTTGGTAGGCCTTGGTCATGAAGCATGGCACAAGTAGCTTCTATGATTTTTCGATTCCTCTTTTCAGAAACTAATTTTTCTAAGGAGTATATGTAGTAGTGGTCTCCCTCTTAATGCCAACTTCTCTACAATAGTCATTGAATTCATATTTGGTCCCATTATTGGTCCTCAATATTTTGATCTTCTTCCTTGTTTTATTTTCAATCAAGGCTTCGAAAGAGCAAAACCATTTGAGTATTTCATCTTTATTCTTCAAGAAATAGATCCATGTTTTGCGGGAGAAGTCATCCACACAAATTGCATAGTACAAGTATCCTCCTAGTGATTTTATGGGAAACATACCAGGTAGATAAGAATGGACCAATTGAAGAATGTCAGTAGATTGACTCTCACTTGAGGGGAATGGTCCCCTTTTATGTTTTCCAACTGCACAACCCTCACAAACAACTTCATGAATGTGAGAAAACTATGTGGCGCCATAATTCAGATTGAAGAGAGGTTTCACAAGTCATAGCTCCCAAAGAAATTCCTCTGACCTGATAGATGCCTTCAACCCTAAATCCAAGTGTAAATGCATCTTTTAGGATCCTTTGCCAAGCACATACCTTCCCATCAACGAATGCTACCTTGAAGCCCTTGTCTTCCATCGCATAAATATATACGAGGTTTTTTTTTCAAATCAGGTACATACAATACATATTGTATATGAAGGATTTGACCTTGATTCAAGTGACAGAGTGACAATCCTTATCCCTTTCACAGAGTAGGTGGCATTGTCCCCAAGTATGATCTCCAAATTAGTCTTCCTTTCAATCAAATTAGAGAGGGCCTCTTTGTACCTAGTGAAGTGCTTTGAGGCACCACTATCAATCAACCAATTATCCAAAGTGTCTGGAGGAGAGGTAGAAGTGAGGGAAGAAATAAGATAAAATTCTTTTTGCTTTTCTACAACATTGGATTCCTCATACATGGAGTTTCTCGACCTTTTGTGAGGTCGACCATTTCCATATCGAGCAGCAGGAGCATTCATTTTTCCTTTGTTGTTGAACCTGTTATTCCTTTGATTGTCATTTCCTTTGAATTTGTTACAGTTGTTGTGGTTGTCATCATCCCGTGGTGTATCCTTCTTATGAGGAATATCTATAGCATAATGGCCAAACTTGTCACAATTGAAGCATCTTCCCTTTCTTCCTTCTTTCAATCCCTGCTTGAATCCTTGACCTTGTCTCTTTTGACCAACCTTATCCATCTTAACATGAGCAGATAATGTAGTGGGCTCATTACCATTTGAAGGCTTGTCTCTCTCCTTCATCCTTATCTCTTCTTGAGTGCATCTAGTCAATAATTCATTGAAACTAGGAATCCTGTCATTGTTAAGAATAGTGGTGTTAAGCACATCCCAAGCTTGGGGGAGACCTCAAAGGGAAATAAGAGGGAGTTTTCTATTAGAAAAAAATTCTCCAATAGATATAAGATCATTCTTGATTTCGGTAATCCTCATGAAGTACGATTGGATAGATTACCCTCTATCCATCTCGATGTCCTTCAACTTGTTCTTAAGAAAGAAGATTTGGTTTGCATTATTAGCTTTGAACATCCCAACCAACTTGTTATACATCTCCTTAGATGTGCCAAAATTATAAATGTAAGCAACCAAATGTTTTTGAATGGAGTCTCTGATGATATTCTTAGCTTTGACCTCACCTTTATTATACTTTTTCTTAGTAGACACCGGTGCATTTGAAGGAGGCTCCACCACATTTCCCTGCATATGATCCATGACATAATTTTCTTCCAAAGTCAAGTCCAAAGACATCTTCCATGCATGATAACCAGATTTATGATTGATCTTATCCTCAGATTTGAAGTAAGTTGTAGAAGCCATTAAGGATTTATCTTCACCTGGGCTTTGATACCATGTTAATTGTAGTTAACAGTGGTATGCTCTATGCTTAACACAATTTAGTTCAATGTTCCTTAGCATCCCAATAACAATATCCAATAATTTTCAGTAGCAATCACATTAACCATTAATTACATTGATAGTAAATGCTGATAGAACAAAAAAACAAATGCCGAAGACAAGCCAAGACAAGAGAACATTGGATTTGGTGGATGCTAGGGAAAAACCCCAATGTGGGGAAAACCCTTTGATCAATTATTCTTATTATTATTCAATATTTCAGCACAGAGAATACAAAAATCAAATTCACTTGCCCAATACATAGTCAAATTAGCCTTGGAAAATTCTACAGTCAACTGCAGTCAAATAAGCCCTATCAAGTTCTATAGTCAACTGCAGTCAAATCAACCCTAACCAGAAAGTCAACGTTGGTCAAAGCATCAATAAAATTTCCTCAAAGTAGCTTAGTATTCTCCAGTCCAACTCGGCCTGATCAAAAGGTCAAAATCAACCCAAAAAATTTCATTCAAACTCGGTCAAAGGAGAGAAAAAAACTGCTATAATTTTCTGTGGTCAACCTGCAGTTTGGTCTGCGGTCAAAGTGCTAATAAAACCTCGGTTTCTATGCCAAAATATGTGGCCTGCTGAGACAGAAATTTCCCCAAAATATCGAAGTCAAATGATGCATGGAAGGTCTCGGTCAATGCTGGTCAACAGTCTGAAATTTTTGCAATTTTGGTTCCATGATTTAGCCCAAAATTTCTCAATTTTTGTGCCCAACTATACAACCTATAAAAATCAAACTTTTCCACCCAAAATCGAAGTCAAACTTGGTCAAGATCACCTTGGTCAAACTGTCCCTGAACTCTAAAATTTTTGGCCTGCAATTCAATTTTGAAATTTCGTCCTTCTTGCCACACGTGTGAGAGAAAGAAGCTGCCCATAAGGTGTACAACCCAATCATAATAAGATAGAGAAGAATGTGTGAGTGAATGATGTCCAAATGAGGTGAGAGGTCACTCCTATTTATACAATTCGTTGTGGGTGAAGAGATACGTCTATTGGGATTCTTGAGCCTACATTAAGATGAGGCCGACCTGAACAATTTTCACATGTGAGGGAACAAATTCAAAATTACACTTCTGCTTGTTTGAATGAGATGATATTTAGATCAATATTGGTCCTATCGAAAAGAGGAATTTAATGCAATCATAATCTCCATCAAATGAGTTGTCACAATGTGGAATTTGGCCCTAGTTTCCAATTTTAACATTCACAAACCATCACATTGCAACACATGATAATACATATCCTCTTCATTAGTGTTGATACACCCATTATCATGTAATAACATTAATCATCATTCATATTGCACTAACATGCACAAGATACAAGTATGAAACTTATTGTAGTAGTTGGATGGCTAGCAAATGAGAGAGGGACTTCCTTATAGTTAGCCACCCCCAAGCCAGATTCAGAGCTTGTGGAGTGAATTGCTCAAGGGAATTTCACACCATTAAAGTCACAGCACTTGGAAATCTAGAGCACACAATGTCTCCACCTGATAACCAGAAGTCCAAAGAGCATAACATCTCCACACAAATTGCCACTTTTTGGAATCCAGAGCATGCAGTGCTCCACCCTACAATCACTACAGGAATATAGAGCCCATGGTGTCTCCACCTGATTTACACTACAAGAATCTAGAGCCCATAATGCCTCCACCTGCTATCCAGAGAACACCATGCCTCCACCTGATATATTCCATGAGAATCTAGAGTCCACCTTTAGGGTTTCCACCTATGAGAACACAAAGAGACATCCTTGAGTTCCCAGTGTCTCCACCTGCTAAGCAGGAGTTCATATTCCACTAACAATTTATCTTCTCAATCACCACAACTTTCCACACGCTTCTAATGTGTAATCTTTCTTGCTACAATGCAAACATCGTGATTTTATCTTCTCGTACACTACTCAACATGCTCTCTCCACTCGGTTGCTCTTCTCTTCTAATATATGTTGGATTACCCTAGTTAGAGTGTCTCCTCTCCTCTAAATGCCTTCCTTGATTTCCTATTGCATGTTGACCAGTGCCCCCACCCCACAAGACTGAATTTTCCTTTACTTAGGCACCCATATGCCAATTTTCATGCTTGTACAACTTTTGTTTAATGTGATAGGGATATAAATGAGGATAAATTTCAACATTCAAAGTTTGGTTATTTTCCTAAGTCATTGCCAAGGAGCTTCTCCTCCTAAGCTTTGAATTTGTGTCCTCTCTCTCAGTCCAGTCATCATTCATAATTTACATCAATTTACATTATCAATTCATACAATAATATATACATTAAGGGTGACAAAAAGGGTTGGTATAGTTTCTTCCATTTGATGAGGTACCCAATTATTGCTCGATTTTCTTGTTGCTTAATCCTTGTTTCTAGGATTATTTCTATTTCTAATATGATTTCCCCTTCTTTACTAATCTTTGGTAAAATAGCTTGGACTAAGATCTTGTCATTGAGTACCTTATTTAACCAAGAAACATGGAACACGAGTTTTACACATGAATATGGAGGCAAATAAAACCTGTAAGCCATAATTCCAAACCTCTGCAACACCTTATAGAGGAAATAATACCTTGGCGCTAATTGTACTCCTTTTGTTTCTTGAGGGACCTTTGTTTATATGGTTGCAGTCTCACAAATACCTAATCCCCCATTCAAATTATCCTTCACTACGATGTTGATATGCTTGTTGTTTTATTGTTAGGTCCCTATATTACTAGTATGGTACCTTATTGTTGTTAGTGTAACCCACTTATTGTTATTGTTGTACCCCTGTAACCCCCATATTTTTATTATTGTGCCCTTACATTATTATTGTTAGGTCAGCTAGGATTACATTGTGGCCCCATGGACTCCTATATATAGAAAGGAGGTTTTGTCAATTGTATCATCCAAGAATTGTTCATTCATGTAATGTATTGGAGGTTGCCCCTTCGAAGTGGCTTATTTCTAAGGCGTTGATATCTCTTTTCTTCTATTTTTGGAGCTAGTTTTACAACATTTGGTATCAGAGCTTTGGGTTCTAGGGTTTCGCTGCACCAAACAGGTCATGTGGCATTTTCACTATAACTTTTTTTCTATGAAGTTTCAGAAGCTGAAATTTTTAGAGCGCGAAGCCGAAATCCCGAGGAAGATTGTCGCAAAATTTCGAGCTAACTACAATATTTTCGAGATATGATCCGTGGAGCTGAAGTTTTTTCATGCTCCCTGAATTTCATCTCAAAGAGGTGATCGGGGAAAATATTCATAACTCTCTCTCTCCGAGCATCGAATTGGAATTCCGTAAGAAGTAGAGGATAGTGCCACGCTGCAGATCGTAGTTTCCTTGTCTATCAATTTTAGAGCAGATGAGCAAATAGTGACAGTGGCAAGTTGTACAAGTTCGCTTCATCGAACTATCCATAATTAGGTCACTGGTGGGAGATTAGAGATAAATTTTCCTTGAAGAATCCAAATTAGGTCAACTATGGCATTTGAAAGAGAATTCAACAGGCTACCCTGGGGCCAAATTTTAGATATTGAAGATTCCATAATCATAAAGAGAGATAATTCAATTGCAATATCGAGTCTTCAAAAGCAATAAAAAGGTGTGTATTTTTGAAGAATCAATTTGAATTGATTCCAAGGGCATATTGTAGAACAGATATCAGTATTGGGTTCTAAAATGCCCTCTAAAAAGAATTCAACACCCATTAAGCCTTCAGAAAGCTCTACTATGGTTCATGAAGATGAAGAAATGCAACATGACATAACAAAAGTACAAGAGCAAATGCACCAAATTTCGCTCTCGCAAAGAGCAACAAAAAATGAAATGGATGTTTTGAAGAAAAGCGTGGAAGCTAAGATGGATGGTTTGAAGAAAGGTATGGAAGCTACGATGGAAGGTTTGAAGGATGGTATGGAAGAAAAAATGGAAGGTTTGTCAAAGTTGATACAAGAAATGATTCCTAATGGCGAAAAGATGGTAGAAGAAACTCATGATGAGGACAAAACAAATGTTAATCGTGATTTCATAAACTCTAATGTTGGATTGAAGAACCATCATATTCCAAAGATGGATATGAGGAAATTTGATGGCAAGGATCCCGCAACATGGATACTACAGATGGAGCAATATTTTGATCTCAATGATGTGAAAAACACACAAAAGGTACGCATTGGAACTTTACATTTAGAAAAAAATACATTTGTATGGTATCGATGGCTTTGCTCCTGTAAAAAAATTGTCACTTAGTCAATTTTTACGGAGGAAATGATAGCACATTATGAAGATACAAAGAGCAACACTTTCTTTAGCCAATTGATAAATCTCAAACAAAAGGGTTTAGTGGCGGAGCACATTGAGGACTTCAAAAAATTGAATATAAGGGTAACTGATATTCCAGAGGAACACATGATTGATGTTTTCATAGGGACTTTAAAGGATAACATCCAACATGAAGTTCACGTTTGGGAACTTGATTCACTGGAGAAGGCATTCGTGTTGGCATGAAAAATCAATGTAAATGAAAATAAAGAAGCCTACCACTCACATCTATAAAGATGGAAGTGTTAAGTTTCCAGACTTCCAAAACCTACAAGGTCGACACCATAAAATTGAAGAAAAAGAGCAAAAGGGTTTTGCTGCTGGGCCAGATAGAAAATACATTAAAGGTCATAAGTGCGCCGAGAAGAAATTATTTTACATATATTGTGAAGAGGAGGAAGAAAATGAAGAATAAACTTCAAAAGTAGAGGATATACACCAGGAAGAAACCCTAGAAGAAGAAGAAATGAGTCCCACCATATCATGTAATGCATTGGCAGGAATTACCACTCCTCAAACTCTCAAGATAGAAGGACATATCAAGAAGAAAAAGGTAATAGTGTTGATTGATTCGGGTAGTACCCATAATTTTATTCATTGTAAGGTAGCCAAGGAATTGAATTGTTGCCTATATCCAACAACAAAATGTCAAGTGATGGTTGCAAATGGAGGAACCATAAATTTCTCAGGAAAATGCCATAATATCAAGCTATCCATGGGGGAATATGCATTGAATATTCCAATGCTTTCCATCCCAATGGGAGGTGTCGATGTTGTACTAGAGTACAAATGGCCATAATCTTTGGGATGATAGGCTTTTAATTTTTCAAGAACTTCTTCTTTGATTTTTTTTTTTTTGTTAAATCGAATTACGGGGTATCGCAGGGAATCCGGGAAAGATAATAAGCTCTAATGTCATAACAAAGCTTCTGAAGAAAGAACAACGAGATGTAATTTCACAATTATGCTCACTAGAAGTTCCAACATCAAAATCATCTATTTATTCAAATCTCCAAAAAGTTTTGGACAATCATTCCAAGGTGTTTGAAACTCCCAAAGAACTCCCACGTATTCGTGATCATGATCATGCTATTCATTTGATTCCAGGAAGTGTTCCTCCAAACATCAGGTCTTATAGATATCCTTATGTCCAAAAGAGCAAAATTGAACGTATGATTGCAGAAATGTTAGAGGCTGGTATAATTCAACCTAGTCAAAGTTCTTTCTCTGCTCCTGTAGTATTGGTACACAAGAAGGATGGATCATGGCGAATGTGTCCGGATTATAGAGAGCTCAATAAGCTCACCATTAAAGATAAATTTCCCATTCCTATGATTGATGAATTATTGGATGAATTACATGGAGCAATTTATTTTACCAAGTTGGATCTTCGTTCAGGATATCATCAAATTAGAATGAAGACTGAAGATATTCTCAAAACAACATTTCGAACTCATGAGGGTCATTATGAATTTTTGGTCATGCCTTTTGGCCTTACCAATGCACCTTCTACATTTCAAGGGTTGATGAATTCCATTTTCAAACCCTTCCTTAGAAATTTGTGCTAGTATTTTTTGATCATATACTAATCTACAGTAGGTCTTGGAAGGATAATGTTCAACATGTTGACAGGGTGCTCAAACTATTGGAGGAGAAACAATTATATGCAAAAACATCCAAATGTTTCTTTGGAGTACAAGAGGTGGAATATCTGGGTCATATTGTATCTCACGAGGGTGTTAAGGTAGACCCTAACAAAATTAAAGCCATTAAGGAATGGAAAGTCCCCACAACCATAAAGCAGTTGCGAGGATTTCTCGAGTTAACAAGGTATTATCGCAAGTTTGTTAAGAATTATGGGAGAATAGCAGCACCTCTAACAACATTATTGAAGAAAGATGCATTTTCATGGACTCCTGAAGCAACTAAGGCCTTTGAACATCTTAAAGAGACAATGTGCCTAGCACCGGTCTTAGCTACGCCAGACTTCACAAAAACCTTTATTGTGGAATGTGATGCCTCAGGAAATGGAATTGGCGCTGTTTTAATGCAGGAAGGAAGACCCATTGCTTTTGAAAGTCGTCCAATCAAAGGAAAGTATTTACAGAAACCTATTTATGAGAAGGAAATGTTAGCAATACTGCATGCACTAAAGAAATGGCGAACTTACCCAATGGGAAGACACTTCAAGGTAAAAACTGATCATGATAGTCTTAAACACTTTTTGGAACAAAGACTATCTTCAGAAGAGCAGCAAAAATGGTCACAAAGATGTTGGGTTATGACTTTGAAATAATCTACAAAAAAGGAAAGCTTAATGTTGTTGCAGATGCACTCTCAAGAAAGAATGAAGAGGTGGAAGCATTGCTTTGTGCCATTTCTATTATCCAACCAGATTGATAACCGAAGCAAGAGATGAATGGAAGAAGGACAAAGATGTATGGACACTCATTCAAAATTTGCAGCAAGATCCTAGTACATCTGATACATTTAGTTGGAAAAATGATTCGTTATGGTACAAAGATTGCTTATATCTTTGTAAGAATTCCCAACTAAAGCAAAAGATTCTTCTGGAATTGCACACTTCTCCTTTAGGAGGACACTCAGGATTTTTAAAAACTTACCACAGGGTGAAGAAAGAATTTTTTTGGGATGGCCTTAAATCTGATATTCAAAAGTTTGTAGCGGAATGTTTGGTTTGCCAGCAGAATAAAGTGGAGACAATTAAGACCCCGGGACTTCTACAACCTTTATCCATTCCAAGTCAACGTTGGGAGGAGATTTCAATGGATTTTATCACAGTTTTACCTAAGTCCGAAGGAAAGAGTGTCATCATGGTGGTAGTTGATAGACTTACCAAGTATGCACACTTTTGTGCATTATCCCATCCATTTAAAGCAAGTACAGTTGCTACTACATTTATGGACAGAATTCAAAAGCTACATGGAAGCCCAAGGGTTATTGTGAGCGACAGAGATCCCATTTTTACTGGAAATTTTTGGACGGAGTTATTTTCTTGTTTTGGTACTCAATTAGCTCATAGCTCATCTTATCATCCTCAATCTGATGGTCAAACTGAGATAGTAAATAAATGTTTGGAAGGATATCTTCGCTGTTTTGTATATGATAAACAAACACAATGGGTCAAGTGGTTACCTCTCGCTGAATGGTGGTATAACACTTCCTTCCATACTGCAGCAAAAATGACCCCATTTATGGCACTTTATGGATATCATCCACCATCCATCACATCATCTTTAAGGGAAAATTCGAAGGTTCAAGCAGTGGAAGATCACATCGAGCATTAGCAGGAAGTTCTCCGACTCTTAAAGGATAACCTGAATTTGGCACAAAATCGAATGAAACAACAGGCAGATCAACATCGCAGCGAGAGAAGTTTTGATGTAGGAGATTGGGTATTTTTACGGCTGTAACCATACAAACAAATGTCCCTCAAGCAAGCTAAGAAGGATAATAAATTATCACCAAAGTACTATGGTCCTTACAAGGTGTTGCAAAAGATTGGTTCTATGGCATACAAATTCGAGCTTCCTGCTTCTTCGCGAGTACATCCAGTTTTCCATGTTTCATGCTTAAAGAAGGTTATAGGTGAAAATCTTCCAGTTCAAACAATATTTCCAGAACTTGATGAGGAAGGAAAAATCATATTGGAACCTGAAGCGGTCACGGAAACAAGAACTCTATAGCTACGAAATCGATCAATTTTAGAGTATCTCATCAAGTGGAAGAACTTACCCACCGAAGATTCTACATGGGAGGATGAGAATTTTATACAGAAGCACCCAGAGCTACTCAAGCGGTGAGGAAAACACTTTTTTGAAGGAGAGGGGCATGTTAGGTCCCTATATTACTAGTATAGTCCCTTATTGTTGTTAGTGTAACCTCCTTATTGTTATTATTGTACCCTTGTAACCCCCATATTGTTATTATTGTGCCCTTAAATTATTATTGTTAGGTCGGCTAGGATTACATTGTGGCCCCATGGACTCATATATATAGATAGGAGGTTTTTTCAATTGTATCATCCAAGAATTGTTCATTCATATAATGTATTGGAGGTTGCCCCCTCGAAGTGGCTTATTTATAAGGCGTTGATATCTCTTTTCTTCTATTTTTTGGAGCTGGTTTCACAACATTTATCCTATTTTTTCTTATAATCAAGTTGTCCTTCAATAGTTTGAAAAACTCTTGTTGGTGTTGTATATGGTCCTCTACTTCTTGAGATTTATAGTCCCTTTCGAGGATGATGATGGATTGAGCATGATATCCATAAAGTACCACATGTGGAGACATATTTGATGAAGTATGGAAGGATGTGTTGTACCATCATTATGTCAAGGGAAACTATTTGACCCATTGTGTCTATTTATCAAACGCAAAGCAAAATAGATATTATTTTAAACAATTATTTACATTCTCGACTTACCTATGAGATTGGGGATGGTAAGATGAGCGGTGAGCCAATTAAGTATCCAAGCAAGAGAATAATCCAATCCAAAAATTTCCATAGAAAATTGTATCTCTGTCACTTGGAATAATCTTTGGTATTCCTTGTAGCTCTTGGACCATTTCCATGAATGATTTTGTCACAACACTTGCTTTAAAAGGATGAAAGGGAGAGAATAAGCGGACATACTTTGTCATTCAATCTATCATTACCATAATGAAACTTTTTACTTCACATTTAGGTAAACCTATACTAAAATCCATTGAAACTTCTTCCCAACATAGGCTTGGTATAGATAATGGTTGAAACACCCCAGGGTATTGATTGTCTCTTCCTTATTTTGTTGGAACACCACACATTCAACCACAAAATTTTTCACATCTACTTTAAGACCTTCCCAATAAAAATATTTCTTTATTCTATGGTATGTCTTCAAAAATCTTAAATGTCCTCCTACTAGATAAGGTTGTAAATCCAAAAAGACCTTATGTTTGAGTTGGAAATTCTTACATAAGCAATCTTCATATCACAACAAATAATTCTTCCACATAAAAGTTTCTACTATATATGGGTCCTCCTATAATTCTTGAATAATATTTCATACCTCCCCATCTTACATCCATTATATCCTTGCTTCTTCCACCCAGTCATATTTTTGAATGGAAATAGTGCATAGTCAATCCTTTATGTCCTCATCTTTCTTCAAGAGTGCATCTACCACAATAGTTTGTTTTCCTTTTTGTAGATAATTTAAAAGTCACAACCCAACATCATTGTAACTCACTTTTGTTGATCTTTTGAAGATAGTATTTGTTCCAAGAAGTACTTCAAACTATCATGATATGTTTTTATATTAAAGTGTATTTTATTAGATATGGATGCCCTTTCTTAATTACATATATGCTAAAGATCGCAACAAGAAAACAAGAAGGAGGCATCCCCGAAACATCTTTCTAACTTGAAGTTGGAGTGATCACCAAAACTAGGTGGGGGCCACATGTGTGAATTTTTGGCGCAAAGTCTATTTTTAGACTATGTCTATTTTTAGACATATGGATCATGGTCTATGAGTTGCAGGATGTTATTTATGGATGATTGGTCGAGTTGGTAAAAATAGATGGACCTATATTTTTAGACATTGGGCGGAGTCTATTTTTAGACTGCCAGTCTAAAAATAGATCAGTCGAATATTATTAGCCCTTAATAATATTTGGACTATAAACATTATCTTATCCTCTTAGAGCACTTCAGTCCGAGCTACGGATGTGGCACATGCAGCTGACAGAATGAAATATGCTTTTCCTAGGGGTTAGTTGAGCTATTGCATGGTTGAATTCAGTTAGAACTCATGTGGCAGAGTTTGGTGGAGTTGATGAGACAGTTGGTGGAGTTGTGTTCGGTTTAACTTAGTTGAACTAGTTGTATTTAGTCTAATTGAAAAATACACTAGTGATGAGTGGTGTGAATTAATTATTAATTAATTCACTAATTATTAACTCATAAATCAACAAAAGAATACATCATTTAACTGCAATGCATGGATAGTTCAGTGGAGACCAGTGTTAGAGGTGGGTGAAAGGGTGGGGTCTACTATCAGTTGTGACTATAGTGTGCATGAGATTTTCACAATCATTGGAGGAGATTTCCAATGAGGATTGCGCAGTTAAATCCAAGGGAATTCGAATTCATTCCATCCATTCTCTCATCTTGGATTGTGCAGTAGAGGCAGGCAAACAGTGGAGGAGTTTTGAACCCGTGACTTGTTCAAAACTGAGCTAGTTTGTGTGTAACTTTTGGAGACAGTACTGAGTACTTGTGAGGAGTATTGTACCGAGATTGTTACATGATTCTTCTTCATTATAATATACAGACAGTAGGGGGTTTTCAGCTGTAAGATTTCCCCGGTATACATACTATGTTATATGTGTTGAATTTCTATGTGCACATGTGAATGTTTTCAATACCGCTTGTTGTTTTTATTTCCGCATGTGATGATTAATGCGTAGAAGAGATTATGTGTTATGTATGAAGCTCAAATAGTATGTGACCAGGATAATCTCGGTGAATAATTCAGCTATTATTCAAATTTCTACATGATATCAGAGGGATATTGATCATCAAATCTATTATTCAGAAAGTGATTGCATTTTATTTCTTCAAGCAGAGTCTGCAATCGGGCCAGGTAGCCTCCAGATTCATCCTTCTTTGAAGGTGAAAGGTCTGGTAAATTCCCATGCAGTCGATCTCTGATTTGGAAATAATTTGTTTTCACGAATTTTAGATCGGAAGCGGTGGAGTTCGGAGCTGTTGGAATTCGAATTGCAGAATTGTTTTTCTTGGTGTCAAAAGCAAAGATGTTTTTCGTTGGATTGCGATTGGAGTATGCCTTGGAAGTCAGCTCGAATTATATTGCATGGAAATACAAGATGGAGGCAGTGTTAGATGACAATGGGCTGTTGGAATTCATAGAGAAAGAAATTCCAAAGCCTACTTCTACGGATGCTGCTGTGATTGAAGCTTGGCAAAAGAAGATAGCAAGGTGTCGAAGGATTCTCATGGAAGGGCACAAGGACTGATAAGATCTCACCGCATAAAAGCTTCTCCATTCTTGATGTGGAAATATTTGACAGATCTGTTCTAGAGCAAGAGTGACCAAAGGAAGTTGGTGCTCAAGGATAAACTCAGAAAAATAAAGATGGAGAAGAATGACACTATTCCGGTATACTTGACAAAGTTTGTCCACTGCAGGGATGAACTTGGGAGTGTAGGAGTTAGTGTGGAGGATGAGGAACTGGTGAGCTTGGCTCTCCTCGGGCTTCCGAAAAGTTGGCATGCATATTAGGACAGTGTCAATGGCTTTATAGAAATTGCCGTGGATGGGAAAAGACTCCAGGTCCTCGACCAGCAAGAGGAGATGGCGATGAGTACCAGGACATATCTTCATAAAAGGTATCTCGATGAAGAGGATCGCGCTTTCGCTACCAAAGCAAGGAAGCGGAAAGGGCAAGCAGACGATTCTCAATTGCACATGGTAAAGAGCGTGACATGTCCAAAGTTGTTTTCACCGTCACGATCATGGACATTATGCCACGAATTGTCCACAGAAGAAGAAGAACAAGCAGGCCGCTGGAGCTGCAGCTGGTGAGGCTCTTGCCTCGCAATTTGAGCTGGACTTCTCATTGATCGCATGCATGGTGTCTAATGCATTGGGATCGGGGTGGTATTTTGATAGTGGCGCTTCCTTTCACATGACGGGAGATGTGAATCTTTTCAGCGACTTGGTGGAGAAAGATCTCCAGTTGCATGTTGAGTTGGGCAACAATGGACGATACAATGCGACCGGCATTGGTACCATAACCTTTCAGAGGGAGTCAGGTAAACTCATTCTTTTACAAGATGTAGTGCATGTTCCAGGTTTAAAGAAGAATTTGATCTCAGTCGCAATGTTAGAGGATAAAGGGTATGAAGTTGTCTTCAGTGAAGGAAAATTTTTCCTTCGGCACAAGGCAACCGGACAAGTCAAGAAGGTTGGGATTCGAGCAAAGAATCTCTACAGACTTGAAGTAGATGGGATGTCTACAGAGCTTCCTACTGTCGGGAAGTGCAAGAAAGACATGCAATTGAAGCTTCAGAGGGAGCAAGTTTTGCATGCAGGTAACAGTGAACCTCGGGATGTGGAGCAGCCACAAGAAGAGGATCATGGAGTGGAAGAAACCACTCATGCAGAGAAATTTCGTGCCAGATGGGCAGAGGGAGTGCATGCAGCTATACCACCAGGTGAGAGGTGGGGTGACATGCATGATTAATCCCAAGAGGATATTTCTGGGCAGGATTCATGAGATGGTGTGGATCTCATGAATTGAACCTGGCTACGAGGTGCCCACAGAGCAGCAGTAGCATGATCAGTTGGATTGATGCAGGCAGATCAAAGTGACAGTGTCGAATACTGGGGCGCGAATCAGAGTTGACAGCAAGTGCAGAATGCATGGGTGCAAGAGTTCAACAGCGCAGTGGTTCCTGATGACATGTGCAGTTGGTACCAGCAGAAGTCGAAGACTTTGATGATAGATGCATGGAGTTGCATGGCGCATCAGACTGATTGAGTTGTTTGGAGGCCTTTCTGTTTTGGAGATATTGCATGCAAAGGGTGCATGGTGCATGCATGGAGTTGCATGGTGCATGCATGAGTTTTCATGGCGCAAGTAAAGGGTGCATGGCGAATGCATGGAGTTGCATGCCGCATGCATGGAGTTGCATGGCGCTTGTGAAGGTTGCAGGGCGAATGCATGGAGTTGCATGTCGCATGCAAAGACAGTCCTTTCTTGTTGAGAGGGAGTGTTGAAGATGGCAACAAGAAACAGTGAAGGAGGCATCCCGAAACATCTTTCCTGATCCTAGTTGGAAAGTGATCACCTAAACTAGGTGGGGGGCCACACAAGTGATTTTTGTCGCAAAGTCTATTTTTAGACATATGGATCATGGTCTATGAGTTGCAGGATGCTATTTATGGATGATTGGTCGAGTTGGTGAAAATAGATGGACCTCTATTTTTAGACATTGGGCGGTTTCTATTTTTAGACTACCGGGCTAAAAATAGTACAGTCAAATATTATTAACCCTTAATAATATTTAGACTATAAACATTATCTTATCCTCTTGGAGCACTTCAGTTTGATGCTTGGATGTGGCACATGCAGCTGACAGAAGGAAATACGCTTTTCCTAAGGGTTAGTTGAGCTATTGCATGGTTGACTTGAGTTAGAACTCATGTGGCAGAGTTTGGTGGAGTTGATGAGACAGTTGGTGGAGTTGTGTTCTGTTTAACTTAGTTGAACTAGTTGTATTTAGTCTAACTGAAAAATACACTAGTGATGAGTGGTGTGAATTAATTATTAATTAATTCACTAATTATTAATTCATAAATCAACTAAAGAACACATCAGTTAACTGCAATGCATGGACAGTTCAGTGGAGACCAGTGTTAGAGGTGGGTGAAAGGGTGGGGTCTACTATCAGTTGTGACTATAGTGTGCATGAGATTTGCACAATCATTGGAGGATATTGCCAATGAGGATTGCGCATTTAAAGCCAAGGGAATTCGAATTCATTCCATCCATTCTCTCATCTTGGATTGCGCAGTAGAGGCAGGCAAATAGTGGAGGAGTTTTGAACCCGTGACTTGTTCAAAATTGAGCTAGTTTGTGTGTAACTTTTGGAGACAGTACTGAGTACTTGTGAGGAGTATTGTACTGAGATTGTTACATGATTCTTCTTCATTATAATATACAGACAGTAGGGGGTTTTCAGCTGTAAGCTTTCCCCGGTATACATACTGTGTTATATGTGTTGAATTTCTATGTGCGCATGTGAATGTTTTTCAATACCGCTTGTTGTTTTTATTTCCGCGTGTGATGATTAATGCGTAGAAGAGATTATGTGTTATGTATGAAGCTCAAATAGTATGTGACCAGGATAATCTCGGTGAATAATTCAGCAAATTATTCAAATTTTTACAATATAATATGGCCACCATTTATTTTTCATAGATGGGTTTGAGTAATTTATTTCCTTTAAGTTCACTACTTTCAAGGCAAGGGAATTCCTTCTTGCATCATCATTGCACCAATGCTATAACCCGAGGCATCACACTCACAATGAAGGATTTTGCGAAGTTGCGTGTTTCTAGGATGGGAATTGTACACATATTCTCTTTAAGTTTTTTAAAAGCTTTGGTTGCTTCTTTGGTCCAAGAAAATGCTTCCTTCTTAAATAATTTTGTTATATGTTCTTCTAATTAATTGTAATTCTTAAAAAACTTGCTTTAATTTCCTCTCAATTCTAAGAATCCTCTAAATTTCTTCAAGGTATTTGGCATTGGCCATTCCCTCACAACTTTGATTTTTTTATGATTCATTTTGACACCCTCATGGGAAACAATATGACCCAATTATTCAAATTTTTGAACCCCAAAGGCACACTTGGAAGGGTTTGCATATAGTTTTTGTTATTCCAATAATGTTAAGTAATTGTCAATAGGTTATACATGTTCTTCCCAATATTTTTTGTAGATTAATATTTCATGAAAATATACTAACAAAATTTTTCTAAGGAAGGGTTTGAAAAAAGAATTCCTCAAGCTTTGAAATGTTGAAGGTGCATTTTCAAGTCCAAATGGCATAACCAAAAACTCATAATGACATTCATATGTCTAAAGGATGTTTTGGGAATGCCTTCTTGCCTATTTTGATTTGATGATATCCCAAATGGAGATCCACCTTAGTAAATAAAATCGTTCCATGCTCGTCTAATAATTCATCAGTGACAATAATACGAAGCTTATCTTTTATTGTCATTTTTTTTGAGTTTATTTTTATTAATCTTTTTAATTATAACAATTATTGATAATAATAACCATCTTAAAAATTTAGGGTTTTTATTTAGTTAAATGAATATTTTATCCCTATTATAAATCCTAAATTAAATAAATCAATTTAAATAACTGGAACTATTTAATAAAATAAATAATTATTTACTTGATTAAAATCTATTTAGTAAATAAATATTAATATCAATAAATATTTAGTTTATTTTATTAAATACTATTGAATAATAATAATATATATTACTTTTGATTGCTCTTATTAAATATTTTTAGGGTTTTTTTGGTTTTACACCTTAGGAATATGATTAAGAAAAAATTAGGTCATTTTGGTTTTATTTATTCCGGCTGCCCGAACATGACCTAGCCGGCGCCACCTCTGCTCTTTTCTCTCGGGATTCGGCTACGTGGAGGCAGGGTGAGAGTCATGGAACCTACCACCTAAAGATTTAGTTTGCATTCAAGAAGCTCATCGCTGGATCTCACAAGAGACCAATATCCGAGGCACAACAGAAGTTTGTTAAAAAGCTAGACTGCATCCCAATTGTAGAACTGCCAATAGCAGAAACTTGCAGATCTACATTCAATCTAGCAGACAGAGGGCTCATGGGACAATTTATCGAGCTCTGGCCCTCTCCCAAATCCGTTGAAGCATGGGTGTAGAGAAATTGGACGCCGCTCGTATCTGTAGGAATCAAGAGCCATTTTGTTGGAAAAAGATTCTATGTGTTCGTGTTTGAAAGCTTGGATGACAAAAGTCTCATTTTCAGAAATGGTCCTTACTTCATGGGGCCTCAGGGTTTATACTTGAACAAATGGACCCTTGACTTCGACCCAGCCAAGGACGTTTCGTCTGCTGTTCCGGTCTGGGTCCATCTACCTCATCTCCCATTACATCGCTGGAATAAAAAATCTCTGTAGGCTATCGGCAAATCGCTTGGAAGGTATATCGATCAAGTTGTTCGAAAAGATCAATACTCTTGCGCACAGATTTGTGTGGAGGTTGATCTGGAGGAAGGGTTACCAGAGGCAATCAAACTTATAGTAGCTGAATGGACGCACATCCAGGAGCTAGATTATGAGCAGCTACCCTTCAAATTCGGGCACTGTCACGGCTACGACCACTTCGCAAGACACTGCAAAAAAAAGGAAGGAGAGGAGAGCAAGAATGCGAAAGCAGAACAATGGACCACAGTGCAGAAAGCAGGGATAGCAAAACCCAAAACTAAAAGAATACCAAAGGGAAATAAACCCGAACCAACGGGGAAAGAACAAAAATATGGGACCACCATCCCCTCCTCGAAATCAAGAGGTCAAAATGCAGAGTCCAACAAGGCCATAGAAACTCCGGAAGAAAACAGGAACAACAACAATCATTCAAGACCCTCCCCTAACGGGAAAGGAGGAGAGGAGCAACGGAAAACCCCCAAAGTAGCTCCCTCTCCCTCATATGCCGACGTAGCAAGAAAGAAAGTGTATGATTCACCAAGCTCCTCGGAGGACGAGATCATAGAAAGGCTTGCCAAAAGAGCAGGAAGAAAGTCTCGCAGAGAAGCAAGGGAGGAAGAAGCAGAAAGACAAAAGACTCAAGGAAGTCAACCCACTATAGAAATGTCAATTGGCAGAAACACAAGGACAAGGCCGCCAAAAGGAGGAGGCCCAACTACCCCGAACAGTAAGTAATGAGAATCGTCTCTTGGAATTGCAGAGGGCTTGGGAACCCAATGAAAATAGAAGCGGTCAAAGATCTTATGAAAGCGGAACCTGCAGACATCCTAATGCTCCAAGAGACAAAAATTGAAGGGGAAGCCCTTCTAGAGATCAGCAAAAAGAAATGGCAGAAGAACACAGGAAAAGCAATAAGCGCAAGAGGCTCCTCGGGTGGAATAGCAACCTTGTGGAAGGAAGATCACTTCAGGCTCGTCAATTCACACAACACACAACACTGGTGTTTCACAGAGCTGAAGCATATATCAAGTAAGTTAACCATTGCACTATTCAATTTATATGTACCGGTATTGTATTATGAAAAGAAAGATTGTTGGAAAACATTAAATGAGTTTTTGCCATTGAATTCTCCAAACAATATAATCATAGCTGGAGATCTAAACATAGTAATGAATGAAAAAGAAAAGAGAGGGGGCAGGAACAGCAAGGGTCAGATGATCCAGGTAGTAGAAGACATGATACAACAATGGGATCTATTGGACTTTAAACCAAGAAAAGGGCTCTATACCTGGACAAATAACAGGACAGGGGAAGACCATATATCCGCCAGACTGGACAAGTTCTTGGTCCAAAGCACCATGTTGATGGAAAGGAAGCTTATCTCAACCGCCATCCTTCCAAAGCTCACCTCGGATCATAAGCCCATCCGACTAATGCTAGAGGAGGAAGAGAATTTGGGCCCAATCCCATTCAGATTTAGCCCACTGTGGAATGGAAAGAGCAGCTTTGTAGAGACGGGCTGAATGGCATGGAACACCTCAGTCAATGGCTCTCCCAATTATGTATGGGAACAAAAATTAAAATTAACAAAAAAGGCACTCAAGGAATGGAGTAAACTCCCAACAAACACACCCAAAGACCAAAGAATCAAGGCAGTGCAACACTTGGAAATTTTGCAAAGCGAAATGGACACAATTGATATAAACAAAACAGAATTAGAAAAGGAGCAAGTAGCCCAATGCAACACATTCCTCTCCTTTAGAAATGAAGAAGAGTATTGGAGACTAAAGTCCCGGAGTCTCTGGCTGGAAGCTGGAGATAGAAACACATCATATTTTCATCGACAATGTAGAGCTAGACTCTCCAGGAATCACATCTCAGAGATCACTTCCTCTGATGGGAGGCTCTGCAAAGGAATAGAACAAATAAAATCTGCTGCAGTATTACATTTCTATCATCTTTACAGCAAAGAGAAAGAGGATTGTGAAGAAGATAAAAAAGAATTCCTGAAGAACATTCCGGCATTGGTCACCATAGAGGACAATACAGCATTATTGAAGCAAACAAATGAAGAAGAAATCAGCAATATAATTTGGTCCATGAACCCAGACAAAGCCCCTGGGCCAGATGGGTTCACTATTCACTTCTACAGGATATGCTGGGATATAATAAAAACAGATCTAATTAGAATGATAAAAGGATTCTTGAAGAAAGAAAAAATGGGGGGTAGCACCAACTCAACATTCCTCGCTTTAATCTCGAAAGAGACAAACCCCTCCTCCTTTGATAGGTACAGACCAATCTCTTTGTGCAATGCCTCATATAAAATTCTTGCAAAAATTCTTGCAAATAGAATAAAGCCACTGCTGAGCAAACTCATATCAGATTCACAAGGGGGTTTCATCAATGGGAGACATATCCTAGACAATGTAATCCAAGTCCAGGAAGCCATGCATTCCAGCAATCTCAGAAAGGAGAAAGGTATGCTGATCAAGTTAGACATGGCTAATGCCTTCGACAGAGTCAAGTTGTCCTATCTATATCAAGTTCTAATCTCCTTTCGATTTGATCAAGAGTTTGTAAATCTGATCCAAGCATGCACCAGTAGTCCATGGATAGCACCTTTGGTAAATGGGAGGCCAGCTGATTTCTTCCAAGCCACGAGGGGGTTGAGACAAGGATGTCCCCTTTCTCCTTTCCTCTACATCTTAATGGCGGACACGTTGAACAGAAAGCTAGAGCTTGATATGATAACAGGAACAGCCCCAGGTTTAAAAATAACAAAGGACCTTAAAGAAATAAACCATGCACTTTTTGCGGATGACTCCCTCATGCTGGGTGGAGCTTCATCTAGAATAGGATCTTCATTCAAAAATACTCTTCATGCATATTGTAAAGCATCTGGAGCTCTAATCAGTGAACGAAAAAGTGTAGTTTATAGTTGGAATACAAAGGAGGAAGAAACTCAAAACATAGCAAACAACTTGGGGTTTAATGGATATGAAAAATGGGAAAAAATCAACTATCTTGAACTGCCACTAACACTGGGCACAAACAGAGTCAATCTGTGGGAAGGAGTAATTACAAAAATCAGAGGTAAAATCACTGCATGGGGTGGTCAATGGCTAACTCATGGAGGAAAATTAACCCTTATAAAATCAGTGTTGTCATCGATGCCAATTGATCAAGCATCATACCTGATGGCTCCCAAGTTGATTTCAGAACAGATTAATAAAATCATTAGGGACTTTCTGTGGCAAGGAGGCAAAGGAAATCAGAGGAAATTTCATCTGGTGAAATGGGAGATAGCAAAGCAAACTTTGAAGGAAGGAGGCCTTCAAATTCGAGATCCGGACTCTGCCAACGTTTCTATGGGATGCAAAATACTCTGGAAACTTCACAGCGACCCTAATCATCCCGTCAACACAAATCTAAGGCATAAATACCTCCCAAATGCAAATCTAAGAAACTTGCAGATCGCAAACAGTAAAAAGAGCTCACTGTTATGGCAGTTATGTACTAAAGGGCAGAGTTTTTTCACCCAGATTTATATCGTATCCCAGGGAATGGGAAACGCATCAAGCTGCTGACTGATAGTATAATGGGACATTCACCATTAGCCACACAAGACAGACTGCATGAGATATTTGAGTATTTAGAAAACAGAGGGGACAAGACGCTCTATGATATCTCAAAGTGGAACGAGTCTGGGCTCTGGATTGATTGGGAATTCAGAGATATCCCAACCCACCTATTGCAGCAATTAGAAATGATCAAACAGGAACTTCGCGAGGCTGCCCCGGTGCATAAATCAGAAAAGGATAAATGGGGATGGGGACCTACAAGAGCATACACCTTAGCCAAAGGATATGAATTGATGCAAACACACAGAGACCGAATTCAACGAGAAAAATTTTGGAAAGAGGTATGGGATCCAATGGCGTTGCCCAAGGTAAAATTTTTCTTCCAGACTCTAATGCATAGAAAGATCCTGACCGGTGAAAACCTTATGAAAAGAAACATTGCAGGTCCGCATAGGTGCACACTTTGCAAAGAAGCCATGGAAACCATGGATCATTTATTTGTTGAATGTCCATATGCAAACAGAGTTTGGACCCATACTCTTCAAGGATTAAAGGCTGTAATCCCCACTAAAACTTCAGTTGTGAAATTATTCCTGTCATGGAAAGAGCGATACCCGTCGCTCTCCCTAAACTCATCATGGGCCAAGATCTGGATCACTCTCCCCAAGCTAGTGTGTTGGAAGCTTTGGCTAGCTAGAAATGAGCAGATATTTAACAATGTAACTTGGACCCCCAACATGGTAGCAGTAAAAGCTAAAGGACTCCTTCTAGAAATTTTGAATTCTCAGAAAATCAAAGAGGACAATTCGATGCAATAAGAGGAAAATAATTGGCTTGGCATTCAAGCATTCATCCAATGGATACACAGCACAAAAAAACCCCTCAGAAATCCTGAGTGGAGGCTAAGAGAAAAGGATGAAGCTTTTCAAAATTGGTGGAGGAAGCAAGGAATAACAACAGCTTTTTTTTACGGTGCCTCTAAAGGCAACCCTGGGACAGCAGGTGCTGGAGGACTCATATACTCTTTTGATGGAGGCATCATAGAAACCTTCAGTTGGGGTCTAGGACAACGAACTAACAATCAAGCAGAAATCCTTAGCTTGATAAAAGTATGCCAAATAGCCAAAGAAAGAGGACATTGGGAGCTGCAAGCATTCGGAGACTCAGAAATCCTGATCAAAATAATACATACGCAAGGCCAATTCAATAAAGCTGGTTTAAATAAGAATCTGCAAAGGCTAAGATATCTTCTCCAAGACTTCACTTCCTTCAAATGCTATCACATTCTCAGAAAATCAAACAAAGAGGAAGACTTCTATGCCAACAAAGGCTGCCTCTTGGCCCAAGGAGACCTTAGCACAAATGGCGGAGATCCAGAAACAATCTGTATACCATGAAAATAGAAAATTGCTGGAAACAGAAAATGTGAAAGAATTGCACTGAAAGATGTAAGGTTGCGGCCATTCGGAGTTCTCTACTAATAAAATCATACCGTTTCGATTAAAAAAAATAAAAAATATTTAGGGTTTTTAAGTTAGTTAGATTTTATATATAAAAATGGATATTATCACATAATATTAAATTAAATTAAAATTAGTTCATCTTATTAAAAGTAATTATTTTAAAATTAAAATAAAATTATTAAAATTGGAAACATTCCTATTGTTTTTTTGGAATAAATAAAATAATAAAATAAAATATTTATAAAATAAAAATTTATGACTATGGTCGGCTCTTTTCATATCCTTCTTCTTTATTAATGGCCTAAAAACCCTTCTTTCAATCCTTCATTCAAATGTCCTGAAGATGGATCCCTGTTGGGATTCGAAACGTCGACAAATGTTCCTTAATACTGTGGATAATCCAAAAAGCTCTTCAATAATTGATAACCAGAGGAGCTTAAAAACCAATTTTTTTTTTTGAGTTTTCAATAATTTGAAACATATTCCATGAACCATAATTTTTTATAAACAACCCAATTGGTGAATAAAAAGCGCTTCGGCTAAGTTGAATGCTACCAATCTCTAACATTTCTTGAACCATATGCTCAATCTCACTCTTCTATGCATATGGATACCTGTGAGGCCTAAGGTTAGGTGGCACACTTCCAACTTGCAAATGAATACCATGTTCATGATATTGAGTAGGTGGAAGACCCTTAGTTATCCCTCCAAGTACCTTAGAATGATTGTTGAGAACTTTTTTGGAGATCCAATGGAGTAGAGCATATAAATGTTTGAACATTTAATGAACAAAATTGTGCAATTACACCATGGTTCCCCTTTTTTTTTTTAATCAAATTTTCCATGCCATTAGAGATTATCACTTTACTGGGTTTTCCTTAGATACCTTTTAGCTCAATTTCCTTTCCTTATGAGGAAAATGTTATGCAAATATATTGAAAATTAAGGACCATTGTTTCCAATGTTTGTAACCAATAGACCCCCATTACAAAATTGGCACCACCCATTTGGATTGCAATCATGGGAAAATCCAACAAATACTCCTCCATATTCAAATTAATACTATGGAACTTCCCTAGAAAATTTATGGTAGCTCCATTTGCAATTATTACATGAAATTTTGATGTTGGATATAAAGAAAAATTAGAAGTTTTTCCAATTTGTAATTGATGAAGTTATGGGTACTACCTAAATCAATTAATATTTTTACCTTTTATTTTTGATATATCTTTATATCTTGACAGTTTGTGGAGTATTGATCTTGGCCAATGCATGACAAGGTATCATTGGACTAATCTCTTCAAGCTCTAGATCTTATTACTGTTCGACTTCTTGAACTTCTTCATCTTCATAGTCTATGTAGAATACTTTATTCTCACTACATTATGCCCCCTACTATACTTGTTGTCATAGTTTAAACATAGTCCCTTTGCTCTTGTTTCATCCATTTTCTGATGAGTCAACCATTTTGGTTTAGGAGAGGGAGCATGATTTTCTCCATAGTTATTAGTGACCTCATGTTGGATGTTTTCCTTTAAAGTTCAAATAAATAGGTCTAACACACTATCCTTTGAAATGTTCTTTACCATGAGACCTAACTTTTGGAATTGTATAATGTGCTTTCTAATTGGACCTTTTCGTTGAAGATTTTCCAATTTACTACATAATGCATTGCTTTTAGTATTGCTCAATTGTGCTAGCAGTTCCTGTGTGAAAATGGACCAAGAAATAACAAAGTATTTTTTCCTTTCACAAAGCCATTGATACCATACATGTTGTACTTGTTATAAAAACATGGATGTAACATTTACCTTTTGTAGGGCTACCACTTGGTGTAGATCAAGGTATTTCTCCATATAGAATATCTATGTTATAAGATTGTTACCATAAAATTTCCTCATATGAATCTTTGGAATGTAATAGTTCCTTGGTGTTGACTTTGTTACATGATTCAATATTTGTGCTGACCAGTTGTGACAAAATACTCCCCATATGTAATTGAGTCTCAACACCATGCTTCTCCTTATGATTATGATTTCCTTTGATCTCCATATGATTTTAGAAATATTCTTTAACAAAATGGTTTGTAATTATTTTATGGATTTTTATATCTTTTCCATTTCATCCACCATTTCTCTTTTAAGGTTTTCTTAAGACCTAATAAATCCACCTTTTGCAACATACAACCATCCATTTCATTAAATTTCTTCTCTAATTGGGAGAACATAAACTCTAAGTCTTCAATTCTTCACAGGTCTTGGATGAGCCTTAAAGAGGTTTAATTAGTGTAGTAGCTTCTGGATATTTCTCTAGAGCCATGTGAGAAAAAAATAATAGTACTTGTCTTTATCACAATTTCCAATCACAAAAAATGATCTTCTAACAAAATCTAAGCTATTTGCAACTTATGTACCTTTGAAACCTCAATTTGGAGAATATCTAAATGGACACAATTTTTCTTCATATATCTGTCATATTTGAGCCCTTCTAAACTTGAATTTTTTTCCATAATACTATGATATTTCTTATTTGAAATTCCACAATTCTAACTAGAGTTTGATGTGCCAAGTGAAATTTATGGTAACATGTCCAAAACTTGTTGATTTTCGGCCTCTCTCAACTAACAAACTTGTATAGCATGCCACATGTTCAATTTTTCAAAAAAAATTATGAAACCTTTACCCGAGGTAATTTTCTATATCTGTTAAGATCTTTGAAAATTTACTAATCTTAAAAGTCCTAGAAATAAGTCATAGCAAAAATACCAAGTTAACTTGTTTTAAATTGATTTCAGGACCAATAAAAAATCCTCACTTCCATAGGGCATATATATATGAAAGTATAGTGAACCAAATAATGAAATTTTTACCATAGGTATGCAGATATCTATCTTCTGTCTCCTCAAATTTTCATGATCTAAAACATATATGAAAATAAGTTATAGTGAAAATTCCAATCTAACCTATTTGAAACTGATTTAAAGAGCATTAAGGAACCCTAACTTCCTCATAGCATATATTCAAAAGTATAGAGATTTTATTTTATTTTTTTATTTTTATTTTTTTATCACAAGTACCTATCATTTCACCTTTGTCCGCTTAAAATACATAATTTTAAACATCCCTGGAGCATTAAGGAACCCTGAATTCCTTGACATATCTATGAAATAATAACAAAATAAAATTGGAAATTTTAATTAGATGTTCCTCGATATTTCTTTTAAATATACTCCAAATTACACCATTTGAAGTGTCTGAGAAAATAAGTTATAGAGAAAATGCCAAGATGACTCGTTTTTAGCAACAAAAACCTAGGATTATAAGCTATAATACCAAATGTTATGAACCGTGCGCTTTGGAAATGACAAGAAACCAATAATTATAGTCCTCTTCAAGGGGGTACCTCATTTTACAATGAATACAATGTACAAGACATGATTTGATGATCCTGAGACTAGGTAATCTTAACATAGATATAGGAGACAGAGGGTGAAATTATAATAAAATGGGACCAAAAAGGTTCTAGCCTACATAACAATATAAAAATAGAAATGCAATCGCTCAATATATAAGGTTTCATAATAGGTTTTAAGGTTAACATGGGGCTTATATAGGGCTTACCACCTAAATCCTACTCTTCACCTAAAACAATATCCATCAAAATTTGTCTTCCATCTAAAACGATATCCATCAAAATTCGTCTTCCATATAAAACAATATCCATCAAAATTCATCTTCCATATAGCTTGATCCTGAACTCATTCATAGGATCATTGGGTCTTCCACACAATACTTCATCATGGGTTGTCTATATAAAGTGGAAAATATTTAGGCCTTGTATTTAAAAATGATTACATGTAGTTTTGAGTTCAAGCTAGTTACTTGATGGATTGAATATAAAAGTTGTGGCAAGGGAAGAAAATACTCAACTAGATGCATGAGAGGGTCCATGATGAAGTACCATGCGGAAGATACCAACAATCCCATGAATGAGTTAGTATGTGTGGATGATGAATTCATGAATTATTCCATTATGACCCATTTTATAGTTTGAAGCACGATCGATACCTCTTAAGAAAATAACGAGGTTATATGGAAGATGCATTATGAATCTTGTTCTAGGTTAGGAGTAGGAGGTCAGATGGTATTCACATTTCCATAGGGTGAGTCTTCATTTATCCTCTTGTAGGGAGGATTTTGATTGTACAAGCAATCCAAAATATGGAGCTTTGCTATTTAGTTTGGAATTGGCTAGGGATATGAAGATCAAGTTAATAGGATTTGGATCAGTTGGTAATGCAAGGGGGTCAAGTGAGGTTCATCTATCCATCTTCTTGTTCTTTTTATTCCTTGGTTTGAATTAGTAATGCTATGAAATTTTATTGAAAGAGTACATGGTGTACTTCAACTAGAATTAAAATATACTTTTATTGTTTAGCATGTGCATAAATAGAGCACGTTATAAAGGCCTACAAATATATTAATTATTGGCAATATAATCATACAACCATATCTAAATTTCTACATGGTGGAACAACAAATTTAACACCATTCACTCATAAGTTTCAACCCTATTATAATCCCTAAGACCTCGCATACCTAATTGGGTTATTGACACTAGCTACTCACCTCTAACCACCATAAAATATAAAGTTAATAATTAATTTAACTATTTGTTTCACTAAAGCAACTTTTCACTTTACCTAAATCACAGTCATATAAATCTTTAATAATCCTCACCTAAGGGATACACTCATTATGCTAGAGAAAACCTAAAGAAATAAGAGGTGTTGTGGTTACGGTGATAGCCCTCTCGAGTTGTCATTAGACTCATATTGACTTTTCAAGCTTTGTAACTTACGTACAAATTTTATTAACAACAAATCCCCCTTAATACTTGATAAATTCAAAGTTTATATATATATATATATATATATATATATATATATATATATATTAATTTTTTTTTGCGTCGAGAGACGCTCTACAACCCACATAACCCAGTATGAGGGTGATGTTGTAGTGGCGTAAATATTTATTTGTAAACATTTACATGTCAACTCAATTAACATGAATGAAAACAATATGGAGGAGATGTTGTAGCATCAATAAATGAGTGTAAACATTTAATGTCGGTTCAATAAAAAATTAGGATAGGGGAGATGTTGTAGTGTTTGTAAATGAGTGTAAACATTAAATGTTTACTCAATAAAATTTCTTTCAAAGAATATATAAGTCCATATTAGGTTTAAAATTCCATTTGACAATTATTTATATCACATGGATTAATATAAACATGAATAAACAAATAAATATATTTACCTAGGTTATTATCTACTATAATTTAAGCAAGTATTTCCATCAAAATAGGTAAGTGATAGCCCTCTTGAGTTGTCATTAAACTTATATTGACTTTTCAAACTTTGTAATAACTTACGTGCAAAATTTCCTTAACAATAAATCCCCCTTAATGTGATAAATTCAATATATATATATATATATATATATATATATATATATATATATATATATATATATATATATATATATATATATATATATATATATATATATATTTGTTTGTTTGTTTATTTTTTTGTTTTTTGTTTTGTTTTTTGTTTTTTCCTGCATCAGAGAGCGCTCCATCTACAACCCAATATGACGGTGATGTGGTAGTGGTGTAAATATTTATTTGTAAACATTTACATGTCAACTCCAATTAACAGGAATGAAAACAATATATGGAGGAGATGTTGTAGCATCACTAAATGAGTGTAAACATTTAGTAATAGGCTCAATAAAAATCTAGGTTAGACAGCGTTGTAGTGTTCTTAAACTTCTTAAATGAGTGTAAACATTAAATGTCCTACGAATAAAATTTGTTCAAAGAATATATAAGTCATATTAGGTTTAAAATTCTATATGACAATTCTTTATATCACATGGATTAATATAAACAAATAAATATATCTACCTCTGATTACTATCTGCAAAATTTAAGCAAGTTCAAGTATTTCCATCGAAAATAGGTGAAGTTAGTATGTAATTAAACATACTTACCAAAGAAAACTTACAACCTACCAATATTTATGCATTTCTTAGCACAAAAATAGATAGAAGTAAAAATTTGATGGTTGCTTCACTTAACATATTTGTTTTAACAATAAAAAATTCATATATAAAATACATAAAAGGTAAAATAATAATTATTTATTACTTACTAATTTATACAATGAAATTATAAGGAAATGATGATTCACACTTATCTCATTCTTTTTTTTCCAAGAAACAAATTCATATATAAAATACATAAAAGGTAAAATAATAATTATTTATTACTTACTAATTTATACAATGAAATTATAAGGAAATGATGATTCACACTTATCTCATTCTTTTTTTTTTAAGAAACAATTATGAGATTTATATTAATTCAGTCTAGTTTGAAGGCCATAACCCTTTACATAGTGGAAACTATCTTCTATTTTTGCATTCAAAATGATCCAAAAAAGTCTGACTCTCATGCGCCTCTATGTACATGTCACTATTCTAAACAAACTATCCTTATAAGTTCTCAAAAAATCTCTTCGAACTATTATGAATTTACAAAACATAGATTAGAACAACAAAAGGAACTACTTGTCATCATTCGCCCCTACATTAGGGGTGTCTTCAGATCCATGATTTATAAATATAGGTAGTGAGGAAGAGGAAACTTCTCCAATAACCATCGTCTATAGGTTTGAATGCAACTCCTTTTGTGCCTCGAAGTCTTCAACATCTTCACTGCTCTCTCCAGCTGAATTTGAATCAGGAACAAGGGCCAAATTTCCCATCTTTGTGTTCAACAAGTTGGACGCCACCTGCAACCTTACCATTTTGGCCTCCAATAGATTGAGCTTCTCATTAAGAAAATAAAAATGAGCTCTCAATTCAGTCAAAAGAATGTCTCCCTCCTTGGAAATTAAGTCAATAATATATTCCATGGAAGTTGACAACTGGGCTAAATAGAAATTACTATTCTCATTCTTAGAGCTATGGTGATTCTCCATTAGCACAACTGCAACATTGTATTTAGAATCACCCAGACAAAATGAATCCTAGACTACCAACTTTGCGATTTCTAATTTTAGATTGTTCTATCCTGCATCAATTACTTTAGCCCAATTCCAAAAATTCACTTGGAAATATTTCCAATTACAATTAGTCTTTCCATTCATCAACAGTAATTAAAGATAGAAAAATAAAAGTAATGACAAAGGAGAAAATCAACACATCAACAAGAGACACCAGATTTGGTCAAAGACCAGGGAAAAACGCACTACGGGGAAAACCCTTTGAAAATATTCTTCTATTATATTGTCATAAAATGTTCAGCAGAGAGTACAATGTGCCCAATACAATATGTACAATAATATAACCGAACAAATTCATGAACCTGTGCACAAAGGTCAAATATATTAGAGACAACTTGATTCATCTTTAAAGAAACTTCAGGAACCTTTAGATGACAGTCAACAACAATCAAATCCAGAGCCGCTACCATAAGAATGCATTCCCATGACTTTAGGATATGAGCTGCTACCTTGTTTATAGCTAGCCTGTGACTAGCCTGCGACTAGCCTGAATCCGCTAGTGTTAAGCCTGCATCTCAACCAAAAACCTTAATTTCAGAGCGACCTTCAGACTTGTGTTTTCAGACCTCTGTACAATCTCTTTCTTCGTTGATGTATTTGTTATAGCATCATTTATCACCTCTATATACTTGATGCTATGTTATGGCCTTGAGAAACCCATTCCCTTCAAACTTGGTCCTTTAAATAAAAAACGTTATTTTTAATTCCATACGCGACTCTTCCCTCTCAAAAGCACGTGCACACACGGGTCCAGTTATACCCAACCCGCGTATATAATTTAAAATATGAAAATAATATAAAATTACCTATTTTTTGGGCAGGGTTTACGGGTTACACCAGAAGCCTACCTACAAGAGACCGTGGCCAAACTGTTTCCCAACTGAAAAAACTTTTTTTAGGAAGTATAAATACACCTCATGGGAAGGCCTTAAGGGGAGAGAGAGATAGGTATTGATACTATAGCCATTTAGTCCCTGATCAAGTCTAATTTATCCCCGTGCCTCCTACACTTCCCTGATTATGGAAACCCTTGTTTCCCTCATAGAGATGTTCACCCCTCTTATGTGACATCCTTCTGTATGCTTATGAAAGGAGATTGTTGAGGCTTGGGCTAGACGGATCTAGAGGACGGTTTCGCTTGGAGCCATGGTTGAATCATGTGGTATTCCTCCACACATATTTACATGCATCAATAAAGAAGCTCTATCCTATTCCTGATGTCGTGAACTTTTATGCTTTGTACATGTTATGATCTTGTTATGGTTTATTTCATGTTTTCTATTTTATAAGCTTATATGATCTAACATTGGCATCTAGAACATGATTTCAATTACTACTAGTCCATGTGATTTTCTTGAATGAGTTGCAAGTTTTAAAGCATTTGGATAAGTAGAGGGTTTGAACCCTGCGGGATCGCCTTCAAACGTAGGACCTACGGGTAAGGTCTCTTCTCCCAATTTTACTAGTTTAAGCATTAAGAATATTAATTTGCTTGTTTCTTTCTATTGTATGCCTCTTGCCCTGTTGGGGTTCTCAACCCAGACCCTCGGGTAATTCATCCCATAACAGAATTGGCGACTCTGTTGGGGATTTCATCTGTGTAATTCCTAGTTTGGGTTGTTTCTATCTAGATTTGGGTTCTCCATTTGGTTTGATCACTTTTCCAGTTTCTTTGGTTCATTATCCATCTATGAAAAAATCCCGATCTTCCGGATCAGGCTTGTATTTTTTATTTTTATTTTTTTCTTTACTACCCTTTTTATACGAGCTTTCCAGTTTACACAGTCACCTTTATATGTTTTTTTTTTTCCAAATAAACACGCATATACGTGGGTTTCCTTGTACATAGTCACATATACACGCTGGTTGCTCACTGTCAAGCCACGTATGGCTAGTTTTAAATGAAAATTTTGATATTTTGAGTCCAGTAAAGTATTTTTCTTGTTCTTGGCCACTGTTGTTGAATCTTTTATGTCTCTGGGAAGAGTTTCTTTCTGCATTTTATCAATACCCTCTATTTCTTGTTGAAAACCTAGTCAACCTAGGGTTTGCCTTGCTTTGTGAAGTTTCAATTTTGGGTTTGTCACCAAGGCTTCTTGCTGAAGTTCTTAGCTGTTCTGAGCATTCAAGACAATGAGTTAGTATCGGTTTTCTCATGTTTATCCTTCTTATTGCTTCACTTTTTGCTTTTCTTTTTTTGGCTTTCTTGGTTTTTCTTGGTTTTTTGAGGAAGACATTTATGGCAATCTTGAATACTCTTCTTGATTTTCTTGAAGTTTATTTGTTTGTTGGAGTTTTTATATTGTTGATCAGGTCATTTTTTTGAGTTAGTTACATCTTTCCACTTGTTAAGTCTTGTCATGAAAATGATGTTGTTGGCTTAAGGAATTTGAGACCTTTTTTTTTGCTCAACTTGGTGATTTTGAGTTTTTGGGTAGTTTTTTCTTTCTCAAAGAAGTTAGAAAATAGAAATAAGCCTGAACCTCAAGTGAGGTCCCCTTTTCAACATAACTTAATTGATGAAGAAGAAACTCAGCCTGAGATTCAAGAAGACTCCATCCACTGCCTAGATGAAAACATGTCTGTAATGGTTTTGACCAAAGAAGAACATGATGAGTCTGATCATGATGTAAATAAGGGTGAGGGATAATATGAATATCTTAAGGGTTATTAACATGCAATTTTTGAGATGTAGAAGAAATATAATCTCAAAAATAGAAATGTTCCCATCACTGCAACTAAAACACAACCAATGAAGGATGCTCCTAAAGCAGCTGAGTCTAAAAAGGACCCACCACTTCCTCCCCCTGTCAAAGGGAGTGAAAATATTACTGCTGTTTTTAGTTTGGGGAATGAGATCTCTAAAATCAAGATTCATGTTCCTTTTGGAGAAATTATCAAGGTAAATTAATACAAATGCAAAATTGTAAAAATGTTTAATTCTCAACCAAGAGCTTAAGATATTCTTAATGTACAAGAAGACCATCCTACCATCTACTTAGGACCAAGATTGGAAGATGAGCAGAATGAAGAAGTACCCCCCTTCTATGTCAGCCTTAGTATCCATGACATGAATTTACACAATGCCATGCTGGATTTAGGGGATTCTCATAACATTATTCCTAAGGTTATTATGGAGAGGATGGGTTTGGAGATTACTAGGCCATACAAGGATTTGTTTTCTTTTGATTATAAAAGAGTCCAATGCCTAGGATTGATAAAAGATATTGTTGTTGGCTTAACCCAAGTGTCTGCCAAGACAATGGTAATGGACATTGTGGTGGAAAATATTCCACCCAAGTTTGGCATGCTCTTATCCAGATCTTGGGTAGAAAAATTCAAAGGCACCATGCAGATGGATTTGAAATATGCCACCATTCCTGTTTTTGGTGAGAAAAGAAGACTGTACAGGGAGACTAGGATGGCCTATATGGTAAGAAGCAAGGATAAACCTCAGAATTTTCCCATTTATGCTGTTGAAATTGAATTAGGATCAACAATTATTTTCAATGAGCTAATTGATGAAGCAAAAAGTGATGGGAAAGCAGAAATTCAAGAAATTGAAAATCGGCAAGTTGAAAACCAGGAAATTATGGAAGAAAAAGAAGAGGGTTGGTGGCTTCTTCTCTTTGATGGATCTGCTGGAAGAGAGGGGGCTAGAGAAGGCATATGGATTACTACTCCTGATGATGAAAGTAAGTTATTTTCTTTCAAACTTAACTTTGATTGTACAAATAATATGGATGAATATGAATCTCTGTTTTTGGGTTTGGAAATTTTGAAAAGATTAGGTGCCCAAAAGTTTTCAGTTTGTGGATATTCTGAGTTGGTAATCAAATAAGTTGAAGGAGAATATCAAACTAAGGATGTGAGGATGAGAGCATATAGAAATCTGATTATGGAAATGGTGGAAAAGTTTCAAGAATATGCATTTATTGTGAAAACTTGGGATCAAAACTCAGTAGCTGATTCCCTAGCTGTTTCTACAAGTTTGTTTGTCATCCCTGCACATTCCACTAAGAAGTATGAGATTGAAGTTCATCATAGGCCTGCCATCCCAGATAACATCATCCATTGGCAAGTGTTTGAAGATGACCAACAAGTCAAAAATTTCATAAGTTTGAAGGAGGAATTTGAAAGCGCACAAGTAGATCAACAAAACATGCTTGCTGAAACTAAGGGTAATTCTGAAGTTTTGCAGCTGAAAATTAATTGTATACCCAAGGGTCTTATTCCACTTGAAAAACGTTTTGACCAAAATGATGTTTTCAAATCTCCTAGAATGCAGGTTGATGATGAAGAGGGACAGTAGCAGTGCCTAAAATGATAAAGCTTTCCAAGTTTCTTTCTGTGGAGATGAAACATAAATATATTGAGATGATGAAGAAGTTCATTGATGTTTTTGCATCGAGTTATGTTGACCTGAAAAAAATATGATCCTACTATTATTCAACATACTATTCCTATCAAAGAGAATGAGAAACCTTTCAAATAGAAATTGAGAAGGATTAATCCATTTCTCATGCCTCTGATTGAGAAGGAAATTAAGAAGCTTTTTGATGCAAAAATTATTGTTCCTATAAGATTCTCAAAATGGATTGCTAACTTGGTACCAGTCAGAAAAAAGAGTGGAGAGATTAGAATCTGTATTGATTTCAAAAACTTGAACAAGGCTTCTTTGAAAGACAACTACCCTCTACCTAAGATGGATCAGATTCTACAGAATATTGTTGGCTCTCAAAGGATGTCTATGCTGGATGGTTTTTCAGGATACAATCAGATATTGGTACACCCAGAAGACCAGGAGAAAACTGCTTTTACCACACCATGGGGGACATTCATGTATGCCAAGATGCCCTTTGGTTTGATGAATGCAGGAGCGAATTTTCAAAGAGAAATGGACATTGCCTTTGCTAAGGAGAAAGATAAGCTAGTGGTGGTCAATCTGGATGACATGACTATATTTTCAAGAAGGGAGGAAGACCATTTGAAGCATTTGGAGAAAGTTCTACTGAAGTGTAGAAGATTTGGTATTTCTCTTAATCCCACTAAAAGTATTTTTGCTCTAACCTCTGGAAATTTTCTTAGACATATTATATCAAAAGAAGGGATAAAGATTGATCCAAATAGAGTTAATGCCATTCAGAAAATAGACCTGCTAAGGAACAAGAAGGAAATTTAGCGCTTTCTTGGAAGAGTAAACTTTTTTAGAAGGTTCATCTCGAACTTTTTTGAAATTGTCAAAGACATTACCAGGATGTTGAAGAAAGCAGCTGATATTAAATGGACAGTTGAAGCCAAGAAGTCATTTGAAGAAATAAAGAAAGCACTCACTCAGGCCCCAATATTGATCAGTCCAATTTTTTCAAAAGAATTTCTGGTTTTCACATTTGCATCTGAAAATACCATAGCTAGAGTTTTACTGCAGAAAGGACAGCAAGGTACAGAGCAACCAATTTCATTATTTAGCAGAACCCTTTCTAACTCAGGGCTGAAATAGAATATTTTAGAAAAACATGCATATGCTTTGATCAAAGCCATTAAGGATTTTAGAATCTATATTCTACACTCTCATGTCATTGAATTTGTGCCTAACACTATGGTTAAGGGCATATTGACACAAGATGATCCTGATGGCAAGAGAGGGAAGTGGATAGCTAATTTGCCTGAATATGACATAGAAATTAGACCTACAAAATTGGTGAAAAGACAGGGGTTGGAAAAGCTAATGGCACAATCTAATTTTGACTATCTTGACATGGATTTTATTGCAAAAAATTTAGAGTTTTCAAATGAAGATGAAGAGTTGATTCCTATTGAAGAGAAGTTCATTTTATCTGAATGGTACAGGGACATTATATTTGTCTTGCATCATCACAGAGCTCCTGCAGAGTTGACTAAATCAAAAGCAAGGTTTGTGAAGCTGAAACCTCTAAGATACTGCATTATGGATAAGAATATATACTGGAGGAATTATTTTGAATTTTTTGATGGAAGAGGAAGCTGAAAAGGTGATTGAAGAATTTCATAAGGTAGATTGTGGAGGAAACCACTACTAGAAGGCCACAACAAACAAAATTCTTAGATTAGGGTACTACTCGCCCACCATGTTCAAGGGTGTTTACAAAAAGATAGCTGCCTGCCATGAATTCTTAGATCAGGGTACTACTCGCCCATACATTTAAACTAAAAAATGAACACCTGTCAGTTTTTCAGATTTTCGTAGTGTTTTACACAAGAAAATCGCAGATTTCGCTACGAAACTGCCTAGTAGTTTCGTAGCGAATCTGTCAGAAGCCTAACTGTTTTTGCTATGAAAATTCATTTTCTAACCTGGCTTGTTAGAGTTGTATGAGGTGTCATTTTCTGATTAGAGCAGTAAAGGTGGAGGTCATTCAAGGTTGTTATGGTAAAATTAAAATGTACATAGCCGTGTTTGATGTCATCATCACCCTTTTTTCTTGCATGTGTTATGATTGAAGCTCAAGATGTCAGTTAAAATTTTAAATCTCACCTCAATTAGCCTTTTTTCATATTGTGGTTTATCCTTGCATGTGAGTCGATCCCTGGAGATCTGCTTCATCGAGCCAAGCGGGTTGTTTTCAAATTCGAATCCTACAGGTGTCATCAACAAGCGAGGTAGTGAAGGCTATAAATTGTCAATGGCTGCAAGAAAGAAAAAAAATAAGGGTGGCCATTTTCATAGGTATGAGCCCATTGATATGAAATTACTCAATGAAGACCATACTTCTATGGATGTTTTCAAAAGGACTGGATTCTTGCAATTCTGCCAGAGGTTGCAGGGTTTTCATTTACAGGTTTCAAAGGATATTTCCACCAGCTTCATAGGAACAACATCAAAGGTTGGAATTCTGAACCTTACAGTGACACCAGAGAACATATCATCAGCTACAAGAATCCCTAGAGGTGGTGAATAGCGGTTTAAAGGTATCAAATTCACAATGCAGGATTGTAAAGAGTTTATCAAGCAAGAACACGGTGAATTTGATTTGACAAATGCTATCCCTAGGAGTTTTATGAAGAAGAATTATGAAAAACTGTTGATGGTCATTCAAAAATACTTTACCTGTGAAGGAATATTTCACATGGTCTACTCATACTACCTCAGACTTCTTCTGCATTTTGTAGGTAAGAGGTCACTTGAATTTCCTTTCTATTTATACAGAAGTCTAGGGAAAATGTCAGATAAGGTTCAAATTAAGACTGAGGGCAGTGATACATCTCTTTTTCATCATGGTTTAATTAAGCTGTTAGTGTTGGAAGAATTAAGAAGGTTATACAGAGATTGGATTTATTTCTTTTTTATGAGTGGTTATGAAATTGATGTGGTCACTCCAAAGAAAACCTCAAAACCTAGAACTACTTCATCACCAACTGTGGCAGAAGAAGTTGAAGAAGAAAATAGATCATGTCCTGTAGAACCAGTGGACATGGGAGCAGAACCTTTGCAAGAGACTAACACCCCTCAAGCAACACCTGTAAAAAATACGCATTCAGTTAACAAAAAAGGCAGTAGGAGGATCACTGGAAGCCGGACATTGGATAAAGGAAATTTGGAGGATATCCTTCATGCAATTGACATTGAAGAGTCATCCATTGTGCAAGTTGAATACATTGAAGATGGTGGAAGAAAGATGAAGAAAGGTAAGACTGATAAGAAACTAGATTTTGCAGGTGATGATGTTGGTTTTATATTTCAGCCAAGGAAGCCAATGACCAAACATGAAAAGAAGGTCATGGAAAGCAAAGAGACTGAGAAAATCAATGAAGTTGCTAAGCCAACAAGCATCATATATTTGTCTCCATCAGAAAAGGAGGAAGTGGTTATCAGGAAGAGAAAGGGAAAAGAGAAAATAATTGAAAAATCAGAAATAGAAACCCTCAAAGAAGCACAGAGCTGAGAAAGTTCAATTTGAACAAATGAGGAAAATATGGGACGAGCAAGTCACAAGTGTTTCAAAAAATTTAGACAATGCAGAAATGTTGCTGAAATGGAATCAACCATTAAGAGGGGAGGTCAAACACATTAAGAGGATGAAATTGCACTTACAATCTAAAAATAGAGCATTAAAAGATCAAGTGGAAGATCTTCAGGAGCAGCTGGATTTGATTCAAGTGGAGTTAGAAAAGAAAGGGCTGAAGATGAGAGTGGTAGAAGAACCCATCAACCAATTAATTGAAAATGAAGAAGAAACACCAAAAGAGTTAAAAATTGAGCTGAAAAAAGTTTGAGGAGGTTAATGGCTTGCAAATAACCTAAATTTTGCATCTGGAGAACAATTTTTCAACACAATTACAAAAACAACAAATTTTGGTCTCTTAGACAATTTTGTAGCGTGATTCAGGCTTGAAGCCAGAAAAATGCTATGAAAATTTTGAATATGCAATTTTTCTTTGAAAATAATTTTTGTGAAGGATTAAAGAGGGAGATTGGTTTTTTGCAAGATGTTTTGGCATAATAAAGGTGTCTGACCAGCAAAGGTGGCAAGGAGATAGGTGAAAAGGCAAGTTTTCATACGCTACGAAAACTCGCTATGAAACTGCCTAAATTTCCCTGTTTCGTAGCAAGGGGTGTTTTGAAGATGTTTGAACGTTCCAACAAGCACATCAGCAAGCTAGAGAGCTCCAACATGTTAGTAGGCCATCTCAGCAGAGACTCATTACTCAAAAGGAGTGTCACACATCCAGCTCAACATGCAGAACAATGATTAAAGTGAAGGCTATCCATTCCTGAAAGCAGGATTATGTTCCATAGATATAGGGGTATTTCAAATATGTAAAGTCATGGTGACTTGTCTCTCAAACATGTGATATCTATTATGTAACTGTTTCAGTGTTAGGAAAACTGAATGTAATAAATAGTAGATAGAGTCCTATTACGTGTATGACTTCTTAAAGGATAGTTGTCCTTTTTCTGTTTCAAGTTAGTAGTTTCAGTTATGATAGGTGTCAGAGTTAGAATTCGAAGATCTAGCCAGCTGGGCAGATCATTTTCATTGTAAAGAATGTCTATTTATAGACTAAACATCGAAGAGCAAAGCATTGGAGAATATTGCACCAAATTTCTGCTTGTATGTTTTATCCATTATCGATAATAGATAGTGAAATTCTACTTCCAGACCTGAGATTCTCATGAGGTGTTCAATGTGTTATTTCTCTGTATCTTTATGTCTAATCACTTGTAGTAAATTTTATCTCTAATTACTCAGAATTCATGCTGTCATGCTCTAACTTCTTTTAGGGGTGAAATTACTATGTTTTTCTTATATTGTGTGTATGAATATTCTTTATTAAAGACCTCTATCTGCCGCAGCTTCCATGTGAAGAACCACTGTCTCTAAGAGTACTGATGTTGACTCTATAGCCCAATGGTAGCAAGCCTTCATTTTTCAACTTGAAATCATACAAAACCAAGACAAAATTCATAGAGTTATCCATCTAGTATTATCTTTATTGAAAATCATAAACCCCATTTGAGAGAGACCTCTCAAACTGAAGAGGCTAATCTCCAGTTAGAATTGGTTTGAAAGAGTCATATTGAGTTGATTGATGAGCAGCCAATCAAGATAAATTTGGTGATAGCATACTACATGTTCTAAGCCTGAGTTATATTATGTTTGATATCTATGGGTCCTATAGATCTCGAGGAAGGTCAGTAAGGTTTTCTTGTGTCAATTCCACTTCCTTAAGGTGATCTAGGAGGTTGAATAACATCATAGTAACTCTTCATCACATGTTTACCCTAGTTGGAGGATTACTTGGGTAGATGTGGGAGGAGGGTGTTACAATAGCCCCACCCATGGTTCTATCATAAAATGCACTGTAAATATTTTTTACAAATATGTGAAATCAAGCAAAATGGACTGAGTCAAAGGGACACGAATTCCCAAGCTGGGGAGGAGGATTGCTTACTTGGGAGGTTGAGGTTTTCTTGTGGAGAAAATATGAATTGTTTGGGACAACCATTAAAATCTGGCTAGTGCATGAGTTAATGAACTAGTTCTTAAAATTGAATGAACTACAAGGAAGGTACACAAAACCATGCACTTGGGAACCTTCACAAGAAAAAGGGACAAGAAACCAAGAGGGGAACTGCACAGTGCAAGAAAGAAAGAACGAAGCAGTAAATGCAAGACAAGAAAATA
>CM076581.1:1686949181-1687109871 GCA_034641835.2 Pinus albicaulis | reverse complement strand
GCTTAGCCGTTAAAGTCTTCCACCCGACCTGCAATCATCTGCATCCCGCCGACCTATCCCCAACCCCTCATGAGTTGCCTCGACATCATGATCCGATGTCATCGTTGCAATCACACCATATGTGGGAAGGATCATCCAGCGTGCGCCCGAACACTCTTGTCGCAGTCGCGCCAAGTGTAGCGAGGCTGCCATGCATACGTTTAAATGGAAACCTTTTATGTATTGACGAGTAAAAGCCCTCCTGCTGTAGGTCATTAAGCATGTTGCTTGAACACTTCTCTTAAGCTTGTTAATTTCATGTGCTTCACCTGTGGTCATCGTTATTGAAGAGTAATTATGATGTTGTAATATTCCACACAGGGGTCTAAAGTCATCGTTTTTGTTTGTGCAATTAATTAATGTTGCCCCATTATTATTATTATTCAAATCATGAAGACATGTAACCTGGGTTATTTTATTACAGGAAGAACCTCTCTGTTTGCACATAAGAGCCAAGGTTTTCCCCAGCAAACAAGGAGACCATTTTCAAAACAAGTAGATGCTGGCGAAACTCCAAGGAACTCACTGATCTGCCCAAGGTTGCAGGTCGCAGGTCGCAAATCTGCTGAGGTCGCAGGTCGCAAATCTGCTTAGGTCGCAGGTCGCAAATCTGCTGAGGTCGCAGGTCGCAAATTTGCCTAAGTCGCAAGTCGCAAGTTCAACGAGTTCGCGAGGTCGAAAATACAAGGAGGTCACAAGGTCGCACATCTGTCAAGGTCGTGAGGTCGCAAATTTTCATAAGTCGCAAGTCGCAAGTTTACCAAGGTCGCAGGTCGCAAATTCAATGAGGTCGCGAGGTCGCAAATACAAGGAGGTCGCAAGGTCGCACATCTATCAAGGTCGCGAGGTCGCACGACTACCCAAGGTCGCAGGTCACAACATCTACCGAGGTCTCAGGTCGCAACATCTGTCGAGGTTGCAGGTCGCAAATCCCAGGAGGTCGCAAGGTCGCACATTGCCCCGGGTCGCAAGTCGTGGAGGTCGCCAGGTCACGAAGTCGCACCCCTTGGTAAATTCCCGACGGCGCGACCCAGCGACCCAGCGACTAGGTCGCAGGTCGCAACAACGGCTCAGGTCGCAGGTCACAAAATACTGGGTCGCAAGGAAGTCCAACCGTCGGAAAGCGGAAAAGTCAGGAACCCCAGAGGGAAGAACCTCTCTATTTGCACATAAGAGCCAAGGTTTTCCCCAGAAAACAAGGAGACCATTTTCAAAACAAGTAGATGCTGGAAAAACTCCAAGGAACTCACTGATCTGCCCAAGGTCGCAGGTTGCAAATCTACTTAGGTCGCAGGTCGCAAATCTGCTTAGGTCGCAGGTCACAAATCTGTTGAGGTCGCAGGTCGCAAATCTGCTTAGGTCGCAGGTCGCAAATCTGCTTAGGTCGCAGGTCGCCAATCTGTTGAGGTCGCAGGTCACAAATTTGCCTAAGTCGCAGGTCGCAAGTTCAACGAGGTCGCGAAGTCGCAAATACAAGGAGGTCGCAAGGTCGCACATATGTCAAGGTCGTGAGGTCACAAATTTGCCTAAGTCGCAGGTCGCAAGTTTACCAAGGTCACAGGTCGCAACATCTGCCGAGGTCGCAAGTCGCAACATCTGTCGAGGTCGCAGGTCGCAAATCCCAGGAGGTCGCAAGGTCGCACATTGCCCCGGGTCGCAAGTCGCGAAGTCGCACCCCTTGGTAAATGCCCGACGGCACGACCCAGCGACCCAGCAACTAGGTCGTAGGTCGCAACAACGGCTCAGGTCGCAGGTCACAAAATACTAGGTCGCAAGGAAGTCCAACCGTCGGGAAGCGGAAAAGTGAGGAACCCCAGAGGGAAGAACCTCTCTATTTGCACATAAGAGCCAAGGTTTTCCCCAGCAAACAAGGAGACCATTTTCAAAACAAGTAGATGTTGGCGAAACTCCAAGGAACTCACTGATCTGCCCAAGGTCACAGGTCGCAAATCTGCTGAGGTCGTAGGTCGCAAATCTGCTGAGGTCGCAGGTCGCAAATCTGCTGAGGTCGCATGTCACAAATCTGCTTAGGTCGCAGGTCACCAATCTGCTGAGGTCGCAGGTCGCAGGTTGTAAATTTTCCTAAGTCGCAGGTCGAAAGTTTACCAAGGTCGCAGTTCGCAAATTCAACGAGGTCGCGAGGTCACAAATACAAGGAGGTCGCAAGGTCGCACATATGTCAAGGTCGTGAGGTCGCACGACTGCCCAAGGTCGCAGGTCGCAACATCTGCTGAGGTCGCAGGTCGCAACATCTGTCAAGGTCACAGGTCACAAATCCAAGGAGGTCGCAAGGTCGCACATTGCTCGAGTCGCAAGTCGCGGAGGTCGCCAGGTCGCGAAGTCGCACCCCTTGGTAAATGCCCGACGGCACGACCCAGCGACCCAGCGACTAGGTCGTAGGTCGCAACAATGGCTCAGGTCGCAGGTCGCAACCTCTTCAAGGTCGCAAGGCAACCCAACAGGTAGGCAAGCGAAGAGTCGGGAAGCCCAAAGGGCAAGTTTTGTGCTATAAAGCTCCCTACGGGGAAAGTGTAAAGGGCTTTTCTTTTTTGGAAACTCAAGAGCTACATGGCATTGTATTGAAATATTATGCCCTTGAGCATATGAATATAGATTCTTGTTAAAACACCCTATGGTTATGATGTGTTTTGCTATGCGAACACTGTGTGTATTCCTTGTACAGTTTCAGAACATCCTATGATTAATGAAGCTGCACTCTTCATGTCATCATTTATGCGTCATGGCTATCTGTGTTGTATCAATGATGTTCATTTTGTCATCTGTTCTATTAATGAATGTTAATGAACTATTTTGTTAGCATTTCGTTTTATCTTTCAGGAAGTAAAGAGGTATCTTATCATTAAGAATTATTTCTTTTGTGATCAGACTACCTTATAAGCATTACCCCCAAAAGATGTGTTGCTAATGACATCTCTTGAGGTGTACGTGCTTTATCTATAATCTTGCTACGCATAGTGTTTGATTCGTGTTTAATACATCAATCTTGTATTCTGTATCATGTGAATAAGTGTATGTCCACAGGTTCAAACAGGTTCTTTTGAGACCGAAGGGAAGGCGTCTTAAGCGGTAGCCGGACCCACACCCCGGATGGGATCCCTAATCCAAACGGTTTAAGGTCTAATTGGGACTTTTTACAGGGGAGATCCCCTACTGTTGGCTGGACAAATTTTCCCGTCAACATGTACCAAGGAACAACATCGTCGACCCTATATCGAAGATCCCTCCGCATGTGCTCTTCTATCCATTGCCTCTGCCCACCGCATCCGTGAAGCCATTCAGCCTTCACCTCATCCTCCTGTCCGCACCACAAACCATATCCCGATGTGCCCTAAGGCTCTCTTCTCAATACATGCTTTCTCGCCTTCTAGAAGAGCCAAATAACAGCAGCTTTCAGAAAGCTGGTTAACAAGATAGCATATATCGGGTCGTGTATTGACCCGTATACATATGACCCCACCAACTGTCGATAAACAGTGGCATCCACTACCTCCGCCGAAGTAGCATCCTCCTTCCTCCATCCACCAGGAAGAGGAGTATCAACAGGCTTGCAGCCATGCATGTTGAACTTCTCCCGTATCTCCCGGGCATACTTGCCCTGAGAAACAAACAGTCCATCACTGCGCTGCCAAATTTCCAATCCCAGGAAATAATGAAGGAGGCCCAAGTACTTCATCTCAAACTCTCTAGCAAGATCCTCCTTGCATGAAAGTATCACTATCTCCCATCAAAATAAAATCATCTACATAAAGTACAATGATCAACAACTTACCCTCCACCACAATCTGGTATAGGTTCAGATCTGCCTCACTCTTGGAGAATCCAAGTCCGGTGAAATAACTGTCTATCCATGTGTACCAAGCACGAGGTGCTTCTTTCAACCCATACAGTGCTCTCTTGAGCCTGCACACATGCGACTCGCTGCTGAAGATCTCGAAACCTTCGGGCTACTCTATGTACACCTCCTCCTCAATGACTCACAGAACGATTTTCACATCCATCCGATGGATGTGCTACCCCATCTCCGCCGAGAGAGCTAGGATCGTCCCATCAAATTGAAGCTATGCTGCGGCAGTTATCTCTCTACAATCGATCCCCGATCCGTGAGAAGCCACGGTAACAAATCTTGCCTTATACTTCTCCACACTCCCGTCAGCCCGTCTTCGCTCATCGCTAGAGATCCATCGTTACCAAACCACCGATTTCCTCCCAGCCTCCAGTCTCGGGACAATCTCCCATGCACTGTTTCTGACAATCGAATCATACTCTTCCACCATGGCATCTACCCATGCGGGGTCCTCCACAAATTCCTCGAAAGATACTTGTGACACATTTTCTCACAAGAGCCATGTATCCAATGTGCCGATCTAGTGACTGTCTATGTCTGCACTGTGTTGTAGGTGGTCCTACAACCTTCTCTGCATCTTGAGCCAGTCGCTCAGCTTCTGTAGTGCGCTTGCGCCCTCTGATGGTTGGTGCTGCATGAGTGGTTTCTTCCACTCCATGAACTTCCTCATGTGGCTGATCCACATCTCTTGGGCTCATCCTTAGAACCAATAGCTCCTCAACCGCACGTGCGTGGCCTCTCATGAACACTCGATGGCTTTCCTTGAAATTTATATCTGCGGTGATAACGCTCTCATAATCGTCCGGAAAATACACACGATAGTTGTGGTGTAATGCTGTACACAAATATCCCAACCTCTCGGTCGGCTCCAGCTTCTTTATGGCGTCCTTCGTCACATGCATGTAGCATGTACAACCGGCATGAATGATTGTGCCTCTTGCCAGAAAACGCCTCCTCCAGTGTACTCATGCCAAGTATCTTGTGAGGACAACGTTTCTGCACATACACTGTAGTATTGCATGCCTCAGCCCACAAGTGAAGGGGTAGGCCTTGATCATGCAACATCGCCTGTGCAGCACCCATGATTTTTCTGTTCTTCTGCTCAGCAACCTCCTTCTGTTGTGGGTTATGGGGTGCGATGACCTCTCTTCGAATCCCTTCTACGCTGCAAAAGTCTTTGAATTCAGTAGAGATGAATTCACCACCATTGTCACTCCTAAGAGCCTTCACATGCTTCCCCGATTCCTTCTCAACCAGCGCCTTGAATTCACAGAACTTTGAATATGTCTCGCTCTTCTTTTGCATGAAGAAGATCCAACACTTCCGAGAGAAATCATCAACAAAGATCACATAGTACTTGTGCTTTGCTGTCGAAGCTACTGAGAAAGGACCACACACGTCTGTGTGAACTCTCTCAAGGATCGTCGTGGCGCGACTATCCTTCTCGTGAAAGGTGGCTTTCACATACTTTCCCAAGGTACACCCCTTGCACTGATCTGACTGCGCAAGAGTGCCCTTAAGAAGCCCAGTAGAAATCTGCTGCAGGATCTTCAAAGCTCCATGGTGAAGGTGGCCCAATCTCCTGTGCCACAGTTCGCCCTCATCATCCCGGCTCACCACTTCTCCCGCCTTGCATGCCATTGTTGCGCAGCCATCTACTTGCAACTGATAAAGGTTCTTGACTCGAACCCCTATCTTCTGGGTCTCTCCAGTTGTCTTACTGCGCAGGAAAGCCTTTCCTTCGCTGAAGACCACATCATACCCCTTGTCTTCCAACATCGCCACAAAGATCAGATTCTTCATCAATCCTGGAACATGCAATACTTCCTTCAATACGAAGGGTTTACCAGACTCCCTCTCAAAGGAAATGGTACCGATACCAGTCACATTGTATCTACCATCATCGCCCATCTCGATGTGCACTCCAAGATCTTTCTCCTCCAGATCTGAAAACAAATCCCGATCTCCGGTCATGTGAAATGATGCACCATTGTCCAAGAACCATATTGATCCCATCACACTTGAGACCAAGCATGAGATCAGTGAAAAATCCAGCTCAAACTGGGAGGCCAATGCCTCTCCTGCTGCAGATCCAGCAGCATGCTTATTTTTCTTCTTCTGCGGACAATTTGTGGCATAATGTCCGTGTTGGTGACAATGAAAGCACTTCACCTTGGACATGTCTTGCTTCTTGCCTTTCGCACCAGACTGAGAAGCTTTCTTGCTCTTCCCCTTCTTTGATTTGGCAGCCAAAGCACAATTTTCTTCATCAAATGCCTTTGATGAAGATCCGTCCCTGGTAGTCCGCCTTATCTCCTCTTGCATGAGATCTGACCAAAGTCGCTCCCATCCCGGCAACTTCTCCCGACCATTGATAGAGTCCTGATAGGAATGCCAACTCTTCGGAAGACCAAGGAGAGCCAGGTCCACCAAGTCCTCATCATCGACAGTCACCCCCACACTTCCCAGCTCATCTCTGCATTGAGTGAACTTTGTGAGGTACTTGGCGATACTATCGCCTTTCTCCATCTTAATGTTTCTGAGTTTATCCTTGAGCGCCAACTTCCTCTGGTTGCTCTTACTCTGGAATAGATCTGTCAACGCTTTCCACATCAATAATGGAGAATATTTTCCATGCAGGTTGGATACAATGTGATCCTTCACGCCCTCTAACATAATCCTTCGACATTTCGCCATCTTCTTTTGCCAAGCCTCAACTTGAGTAGCATCAGTAGGCTTTGGGACCTCAGCATCTATGAACTCCTTCAGCCCGTTATCATCTAATACTGCCTCCATTCTTTCCTTCCATGCAATATAATTCGAATTTCCCTCAAGGGCATACTCGAGTCGCAAACCGTTGAAAGACATTTCAACTCCGGCACCAAGAAAACAAACTGCTGCAAAATTCGAATTCCAAGCTCAAAACTCAGCTGCTTCTGGATCTGTGAGAAAAAATTATTTCTAGCACAGAGATCGACTGTAGGGGCATTTACTGGATATATCACCTTTCAAAGAAAGGATGGATCCAGAGGCTACCTGGCCCGCTTACAGATTCTGTCTACCGAAATAAATTGTAATCACTGTAATAGATCCGATGATCAATTTCGCTCTGATACCATGTAGAAATTTGAATAATAGCTGAATTATTCACCGAGATTATCCTGATTACACACTATTTAAGCTTCATGCATAATACATAACCTCTTCTACAATTGATCATCAATATGCGGAAATAGAAACAGTCGCATGCACACATAAAACAATAATCAAGCACACATATCAACACAGTATGTAATGGGGAAAGCAATAGCTGAAAACCCCCAAATATCTATATATTATAATGATAGAGAGCATGTAACAATACATAGCACAAAGCTCTCACATCTCTCAACACTATCTCACATGCTACACACAAACTAGCATGGAATATGAACAAGTCACAGGTTCAAATCTCCTCCACAAGTCTGCCTGCCTCTACTGCGCAATCCAAGATGAATAATGATGAGATCCAAGTTCGAATCCCACTAGCTTCAACTGTGCAATCCTCATTGGAAATCTCAATCAATGTGTGTGCAAATCTCATGCACAACTATATTCACAACTGATAGTAGACTCACCCTTTCACCCACCTCTAACACTGGTCTCCACTGAACTGTCCATGCATTGCAGTTAACTGATGTATTCTTTAGTTGATTTATGAGTTAATAATTAGTGAATTAATTGATAATTAATTCACACCACTCATCACTAGTGTATTTTTCAGTTAGACTAAATACAACTAGTTCAATTAAGTTAAACCGAACACAACTACACCAACTGTCTCATCAACTCCACCAAACTCTGCCACATGAGTTCTAACTGAAGTCAACCATGATATAGCTCAAATAACCCATAGGAAAAGCGTATTTCCTTCTGTCAGCTGCATGTGCCACATCCAAGCATCAAACTGAAGTGCTCCAAGAGGAAAAGATAATTTTTATAGTCTAAATATTATTAAGGGTTAATAATATTTGACTGTTCTATTTTTAGCCTGGCAGTCTAAAAATAGAAACCGCCCAATTTCTAAAAATAGAGGTCCATCTATTTTTACCAACTCAACCAATCATCCATAAATAGCATCCTGCAACTCATAGACCATGATCCACATGTCTAAAAATAGACTTTGCACCAAAAATATCCTGCGGGCCCACTTAGTGAAGGCGACTTCTTTTCACTAAGCTCCATCATCTTGTTGCATTTTCAACAGATTCAGCTAGACCATTACCCTGAGGGTAATATGCAGTGGAGTGGCCTAGGGTAATATGGTATTTGTGGCAAAAGTCAATCATTTTTTTGGATTTGAATGCTGCTGCATTGACAGTAATTATATTTTTGGGACATCCAAATCTTGAAAGAATGTTACTTTCTAGGAAAGAGATAATGACAGTATTTGTGGCTTTCCTAGAGGGTATGGCTTCAATCCACTTAGTAAAATAGTCAGTGGCTGTCATAATCCACTTATGTTGTGCTGATGATGGGGGGTGAATTTCTCCAATGAAGTCAAGACCCCATTGTTGAAATGGAATTTTAGTAGAGATGGGTTTTAAGGGTAGGGGTAATAGATTTTTCTTACCCTCAAAGATTTGGCACTTATGATAGGAGGTCACATATCTTTTTACATCAGCAAACAAAGTAGGCTAGTAAAAACCAGCTCTCAGAATCTTGTCTGTAGTAGTCTTCTAGTAAAGATGTCCTCCACAATCACCTGCATGAAATTCTCGTAATATTTTTTCAGCTTCTTCTTTTAACAAACAATTTAATAAAATCCCACTATGATCTCTCCAAAAAAGTACATTGTCTGAAATACAAAATCTTACTGCATTAAGCTTTAAAAATCTAGCTTTGGTTCTTGATAGTTCAGGAGGAGCTTGTAAGTTTAATAATACAAATATGATATCTGCATACCATGGTGAGTCTAAAAAGGCTGCACTGATCTCTGGAGTTGCCATCTCTTCCTGATCATCTACTTGGGCAATAAAATTTGTGTCTAGGTGTTAGGCGGATAAATCGTTCTTGCGGACAAGAAAGATCTCCCTAGTATCACAAGGATAGCTAGAAAAAACAGGACAAATGTAAACTACTTTCTCTAGATTATATATGATTTAGAATTCTCTATGATGAAGAAAGGACCTACCTATGATCCAATTCTAGTTGAATTCTTCTTTCCCTTCGCTCCAAGAAGTCACCTCTTAAGACCTGCAAACAAAGACATGGAAGAGAATCAAAAGCAGCTGCAACATATGCTAATTCAAAAATCACAAATCTATCTTAATGATCAAGGAATTTAAGAAATAAGTCATTCAAGTAAACACATAAACAACTTATTGAGAAAACAGGATCCATTTGTATTATCTTTAAATAAAAGAAAGAGTCTTACAATCGCGTTCGCCTTGATGTCGTACAGGTCCTTCCGGGGTCCGGAACAAGCATTTTCCTTTAGTTTGACAAGCCCTTCCACTCTTTGAACCAGCCTAAATATGAGTGTGTAATCGTTCTCGCATGGATAACGACTAGAAAAATAGTATGTTTCTTTAGCAATTCCCTTCTCTATCGTAGCTACCAAGTACAAAGAAAGTACTAAGTGTATACAAAATGTATAGAGAATTTTTTACATATATGAGCATGTACCCTTGAGACTGAACCAAAGCTTCAATTTATAGGAGAAGGAAAGTGGTTACAACTCCAAAATGGAAGGGATAGAGGCCTCTTATCAAGGGGTTAAGTTCCAAAGACCAAGGAATAGGCTCTTTTTATGAAGGAATGAATGTTCATGAATGGAGGGAGTGAGGCTTTGATTGGATAACGCCTTCTAGAAGCTTCCAGCTGGGAGAATATTCGACCCGCTAGGCTTCTAGAATTTACTTTCACCTTCAATTTACCTTTTAAAGGGGTCCACATATTTAATAAAGAAAACATGCGGTCGACTCTGCAGTTTTTAGAGCAAAAGGGTGCGGTGCCGCAGGTAAGGCTAAGGAAAAGTGCAGAGTTAGGTTTTTATGATTTTTATGAGCTTTTCTCCAAATCCAAGACTTGGTTTAGGAACTTTGGGGTTTTTTACTTCTAAGGGAGCATGATATAGGTGTTGATAGACCCATATGAACAACTAAATGTCATGGTGACAAATTTTAGTGTTGCAGATTGCCCCCTAAAGCTTGAAATCTGAGATAATTTGAAGAGTGAAGTGCTTTATCATTCTGAGGATCGGCTTGTGGACACACTGGTTGAGACCTATATATATATATATATATATATATATATATATATATATATATATATATATATATATATATATATATATATATATATATATATATATATATATATATCATCGCTGAGGTATGCATTCCCATACTTAGAGAAAAAACTAACTAAATCAAAACTTAACTAAAATGTTCTGATATAGAAATGATTCTAATATTACAGCAATAGTAGACACGGTATGGACGTAGCCATCTATCATGAATAGTCTACTACATAATGAGAAATAAAAATCCTCGCAACCTGGATGGTGGAAACTAGATCCAAGGTCTTGATTTCTGCTTCTCGAACAAGTACGATTCTATCCATGCGATTGATTTTGTCGAAGTCGAACATGGTAGAAACCACTTGATTACCAGTCAATGATGTGAACTGTTAACAAGTGTGATAGAAACCACAAATAATGAAAATGGCTCTCAAAGTACTCATTAAAATCCATGAAGTGTAAATAAATTATTTGAAGTCGAACACTTCATGGAATCATTCGATCGAAGATCAATGATGTAATCTGCCGTCGAAAGAGAGAAACCTGCCATTAGGGCATGATGATTCCAAGGTAATAATAGGATTCTAGATCAAATCCCTATATGATGAGTTGTCATCGATAGAAAGTGACACGTCGTAGGAAAGCCCACAACACGAAACCATTAGATCAAGTTTTGTAGAAATATTTGGCAAGGACTAACTCAGGGATAGTCGACGCGAATGGAGACAAATGTTTGCAATGAATGGTTTACTTGAACTATCCTCTTGAACACATAACAATAATGCAAATGGTTTGGTAACAATTGACCTAAAGCTAATACCCAGAAACCGGCTGAAGACTTTCAATATGGTTTGATTAACTGATAGGCAAAGGATTTTCCCAACCCAGGACAAAAAGTGTCGTGTTCAAGAGTGGTATACTGCTTTTAAACAAAGTTTATCAAATGGATTCATTTTCTCTTTTTTTCCCCCACCATTTCTGGAAAGTACCTCTTTATTTTTGACAAGCTCGAGGAGGATAACATCTGCTTGTTGTATAAGATCATCCTTCGGATGATTCCAACTTAGTATAAAATCGAACCCTAAGAAGGAGTGGTTTGTTCCTATTTGTAATCGACAGGCCCTTTACTGTTAAATTTTAACGAGTCCAGTATAGGAGAAACTCATTGTTTTTCAATTTTAGAGAGTCAGAAGAAAAACTTAAGAAAACTCTGTGGGTGTAATTTTTCGTAAATTTAGCCTCTCAAGCCCGAAAAAGGATAAAATAATACAAGAGAGAACTCTATTGACCATGATTAGTCAACATATATCTTTTTCGTAAATAGTCCATTTCAGTCCAGAAAAGGGGTAAACTTATACTGAAAGGACAACTGTTCATTTCCTTTAACAAGTTCGAATAGTCAAGTACTCGGCAATCTTTTCATGTTTAGAGAGTCTGAAAAGGGCTTAAAAGAGAACTCCAGGGTTTCGCTTTTTCGTAATTTTCAAGAGTCCAAAAAAGTGATAAAGGTATACTCATATTGTTTCGCTTTTTCGTAAGTTTTAACGAGTTCGAAAAAGGGATAAAAATGTACTCATATCTTTCACTTTTTCGTAAGTTTTAATGAGTTCAAAAAAGGGAAAAAATGTACTCATGGTTTTCGCTTTTTCGTAAGTTTTAACGAGTTCGAAAAAAGGATAAAAATGTACTCATGGTTTTCACTTTTTTCATAAGTTTTAACGAGTTTTAAAAGTGATAAAAAGTGTACTCATATGGTCGAATTTCAATTTAATTAACGAGCAAGAAAAGACGGAAAGAACTCGGCATTTTCATGTACGTTTTACGAGCATGAAAAGAATAACAAAAGAAGCTTGGGATTTTCATGAGTTTAACGAGTCTTGAAAATAATAACTGAAATGGACTCAAAATAGGTTTCATTTTTATACAATCTTGAAACGTAGGAAAACTATGCTTGAAAATGGTTTGTTTCATTTTTACACAAGCTTGAAATAAAGGAAAAATCATGCTTGAAAGTGGTTTCATTTTTACACAAGCAAAGGAAAAATCATGCTTGAGATAAGTTTGAATGCCCCCCCAAGTGTAACTTGCTAGAGCACATGCCCCCCAAGCTTCATTGCATTCAACTAAGCAGACTACTAGTTACTAATAGCTGGATGGAATGAAGGTGCATTTACGAGATCAGATGAAAGACTCGACTTTAACTAGGAGAGGATTTGTTTCATTTTTTAATGAGCTTGACACAGGAAAAGAACTATGCTCATCAGGGACTGGTTTCATTTTTTAACGAGGTTGACACAGTAACAAGAACATTCCTCAAAAGGGCTTGTTCACTTTTAACAAGGTTGACACAGTAAAAGGAACTATCCTCACAGACATGTTTCATTTTTTAACGAGGTTGACACAATAAAAGGAACTCTCCTCATTACCCACTGAATCATTTTTTAACGAGGTTGACATAGTAAAAGGAACTTTCCTCTTGGTATCTGTTTCATTTTTTAACGAGGTTGACACAGGAGAAGAACCATCCTCATGGAATCTATCAATATACTCTCTACAATCTACCTACATAACCTACTGATTCATTTTTTAATGAGGTTGACACAGAAAAAGAACTGTACTCATGGGTCTGTTTCATTTTTTAACGAGGTTGACACAGTAAAAGAACTATCCTCATATCTACTCTCTACAATATACCTACATAACCTACTGATTCATTTTTTAATGAGGTTGACACAGGAAAATAACTGTCCTCATGGGTTTGTTTCATTTTTTAACGAGGTTGACACAGTAAAAGAATTGTCCTCATCTAAAACATGTTTCATTTTTTAATGAGGTTGACACAGGAAAAGAACTGTCCTCATGGGTCTGTTTCATTTTTTAACGAGGTTGACACAGTAAAAGAACTGTCCTCATCTAAAACATGTTTCATTTTTTAATGAGGTTGACATAGGAAAATAATTGTCTTCATGGGTCTGTTTCATTTTTTAACGAGGTTGACACAGTAAAAGAATTGTCCTCATCTAAGACATGTTTAATTTTTTAACGAGGTTGACACAGTAAAAATAACTTTCCTCTTTAATCACTAATTCATTTTTTAACGAGGTTGACACAGTAAAAGGAACTTTCCTCTTTAACTATTGATTCATTTTTTAACGAGTTTGACATAGTAAAAGGAACTTTCCTCTTCAATCATTGATTCATTTTTTAACGAGGTTGACACAGTAAAAGGAACTTTCCTCTTTAACCATTGATTCATTTTTTAACGAGGTTGACACAGTAAAAGGAACTTTCCTCTTTAACCACTGATTCATTTTTTAATGAGGTTGACACAGTAAAATGAACTTTCCTCTTTAACCACTGATTCATTTTTTAACGAGGTTGACACAGTAAAAGGAAATTTCCTCTTAAGTGACCTTGTCATGGCTTTCAACTGGAAGAAATACATGTCAAGGGACACTCCTCGATCATGGCTTCCAAAAGGTCTTCATAAGATGGAAGAACAATTCTCTGGAAGGAACACATGTCAAGGGACTCAAAATGGATAGGAACATCGCGTTCAAATAATCCCATAGAGTTTTCCATGTCAATTACCGGATCCAAGTCAAAGGAAGTCAATAAAATAGTGAGAGGATCGCTTGCATCGGTAATTGAAAACATGGGATTGGTTGCCACATAATTAACCCGTGGCAGGGTAGATACCACTTCCGTACAGGGAACATTTAGGGGTGTCAGATTATTGGTAGTCGAATCAAGACTAGCGAATGACAGTTGGTCAACGGTCATAATGTTTCCATTGTGAGGGAAAGACATCACGCGAAAGAGTGTCGATACAACAACTTTCATTGCATAGACATAGTCTCGCCCAAGGAGTAAATTTAAATCCAAGGGGCCTCGAACTACCATAAGATAAATACAGATAGTTTTACCTTCCAAGGTAATAGGAAACTTAGGAAGGATGCCTAAAGGTTCACAAATGGTTCTGTTAAAAGTTGACAGATTTTGTGTAATAGGCACAAGTTGAGGGGAACCTAAATCTTGCCAAGCAGTTGAGGATAAAATACTAACAGAAGCACCTTCATCTACATTTGTGCGACGCATATTCTTACCACAAACCTTCGCAATTATTTGGAAAGGGATGGAGGAAGGAAGACGAGGTTCTGTCAGTCTATTCTAATAAAAGGAAAATACCTCGGTACTTGGAGGGGGTTCTGTAGGAACAGGTGAAATACCCCCCGGCGTAGAAGGATCTGATGTAACAAGAATAACCTGAGCGGTATGGATTTCACTCTCTACAGGGAGAATGGGATCGACTGGATGTGAAATTGAGTCAACCACTTGATAAACTAATGGATCATCAACCTGAGTGATATGAGTTTCACTCTTCAATGGAAGAGCGGGATTGAATGTACTTGGAATTAGATCAATCACTTCGTTAGTTGACAATAGGTTGGGAGAAAGTTTACGGTAACCAGTTAGAAGTTCTTTCTGTGGAGCAGTAAGGTTTTCCAACAATTTTGAGGCTTCATCCATGTGAGGGAAAATGTGATTTTGATGACTCCTTGCATAACCTACAAGGAAACCTAACTTTACCTTTTTTCCCAGGAACCTGACTCTCACTGGTTGATGGATCAACAGTAAGTTGATGGGATTTTTTTGACCATACTTCCAAGACCTTTGGAATACCAGGACAATTGATAAGGAATTGGTCACCCTTACAAAGCTTGCAAGGGAATTTGGGTTTACGGTGCATGTTGGAGGTTTCTTCAACACTGCTAACACTTACAACCATGGTTGGTTGGTTGAATTCTTTCTTATATTGCTTCTTCTTCTTCTTCTTCCCTTTCTTCTTCTTCTTAGTCACCTGGTTACTAGCATCAAGGCTTTTACCAAGCGAAGAAGAGGAAAGGGAGGAATAAATATTGGGCGAAGAAGGTAAAGGGTCAACAAAAGGTTGGTGATGTTGAGATGGTGAACTCTGTTGAGGTGAAGCATCCGGTTGAGGTGGAATAATTGGAGTATTCGGGGTCAACGAAGTTGAAAATAACCATATCGGTAAACCTATTGTAAATCTAGGTAATGAAAATGTAGCCATATAAGGAGGACCAAAATTTCCAAAGCAAGGAAAAGTACTAGGATTCTCGTTAATAGGGATTCCTTGGTTGGTACATTCCAGAACAGTTGCCATTAGATTTGACTTCAGTGAATTTTATTAACAATTCAAAAATAAAATTAAAAATTTACAATTCACACCTATGGTCTCTAAAAGTAAAAAAAAAGCAAATGAACACGCGTTATCAAATCTAGGAGTTAAACAACACACAAACAATAGATTCCTGCACTAAAAACACTAGTTGATGATGAAATCCAACATTGTAGAATTTTAATGTAGAAATGGATGTTGGAACAGTTACCCCGACAACCTCCTTAATGAAACAGATTGGTGCAAGTTTCTCCACTTAAACCATCTCGAGTGAAGATAACCCTTCGGAGACTCCAAGTGAGTCTAGTCAACGTCTGCTCTAGGTACAATAGGACCTTCCCTCCACCGTCACCTTGGGAAATAATCCTAAAGTATATAGCCAATAAGGTCACCAATGGGAACAGTCTACGATCCGATATACACGCAAGGGCAGAGTAACTATCTCAATCCCCTTGAAGGCTCCTTGACATATTCCAAGGTTTACCAACAAGTGACCCCAAGCTCCTCGACAATAGTCTATCCTAGGTTTACTGTTTTTAATATGTGCACATATTATATCTTTCCCAATGAGATAGGTATGATTACCTCACTGGTTCAGATATGATCTCGTGCTTGACTCCTTTAGGAGGAGCTTCCCAGAGCATACATGCAACAATTGGAATTTTCTTACCGCAAGATAACTATTTGTTTGTTTAGTTGCTTTGGAAATTTAACTACAACCTATTCCAAAGCACTAATACTAAGCTAGATTGGTGGAAAGAGCCCTAAAAATGTAAAAATTACTAGATGAATTTTATTAAGCGTTGTGTTATTTGGGCAGTTTATTACTCAGAGGGTAAATGGATATGAAACCAATGGTGTTATGACCTGACCCAAAACTGAACGCAATCGAATATGATAATGTAATATTTTCAATTCGATGAATCCTAACTAAGTAAGGAGAGAGTTTCCATTCACTTCCAACAATGCAAAAAAAATGATCAATAAGAGAAAATATAAGAAATTCTCTAATGCACTAATTTCATCAAGAAAAAATAATGCTAATCAATTCCAAATTTTTTATTTTTATGTTTTTAAAACAAGCATAAAAACGTGTAAATTCAAATCAAAGAAACTGATCTAAATCTATGATTGATTTTTCCAGAATGCAAACTATGCAGTTGTAATCTATGCATAATTCACACGAAAACTATGCAAATGTAATCTATGCACATTTTTCATTCATATTCTGAAAATGAGAATTCTAATTATGAAAATGTGATCTATGCAAGAGAATTCTCAAACACAAGATGATTCCAATGTAATCTAAAGAACCAATCAAGTGTAAGTAAAGAAAATTGGGTGAGAGTTCCAAAGGACAAAAAATAAAAACACTCAAAGGCGATTAACACTCAAACACAATTTAGCCCCCCTCCCCCCCGACGAATGAGGGGGAAATTTTTTTGCAAAAACAAAAGAAAAAAGATGAAATTTTTTTAAGAGACTGAGACAAACCTCGAAGTAATGACGAAAGGAAATCAAATTAAGAATTTCTCAAAAAGAAACTCAGAACACCCAATTAACTTAATGGAGACTGATGAGATTGTAAGAGTTGCTAAAAGAAATTCACACAAGGCTTTTGACTGTCAAAACAAGTTTGGGTAAATACAAAGAATCATGTAAGCTAGTTCCAGAAAAGAGAATCTTAAATTTTTCAAAAAAATTTCTTAGATCCGCAGGTTTTAGTATAAAAAGGTGCAGTACCACACTGTTTACACAGAGAAACTGCGGAGATTACCGCACTGTTTTCAAAGAAAAAGTGCAGAGACCAGAATACATAAAGAAAAATAAAAAATTCTAAAGTACTTTTCAGGGATTCTACTGAAATAATTTCCCAACCCAGTGTAGACTAATCAAAATCAGAAAAAATACTTTCATAAGTCAAACTCAAAGATAATAGAAAACTAAGTTCAAGAAAGTTCCCCAGTGGAGTCGCCATTTTGTTAGGCGGATAAATCGTTCTTGCAGACAAGAAAGATCTCCCTAGTATCACAAGGATAGCTAGAAACAAAAAGAACAAATGTAAACTAATTTCTCTAGATTATATATGATTTAGAATTTTCTATGATGAAGAAAGGACCTACCTATGATCCAATGCTAGTTGAATTCTTCTTTCCTGTCGCTCCAAGAAGTCACCTCTTAAGACCCGCAAACAAAGACATGGAAGAGAATCAAAAGCACCTGCAACATATACTAATTCAAAAACCACAAATCTATCTTAATGATCAATGAATTTAAGAAATAAGTCATTCAAGTAAACACATAAACAACTTATTGAGAAAACAAGATCCATTTGTATTATCTTTAAATAAAAAAAGGAGTCTTACAACCGTGTTCGCCTTGATGTCGTACAGGTCCTTCCGGGGTCCGAAACAAGCATTTTCGTTTGGTTTGACAAGCCCTTCCACTCTTTGAACCAGCCTAAATATGAGTGTGTAATCATTCTCGCATGGATAACGGTTAGCAAAAAGAGTATGTTTCTTCAGCAATTCCCTTCTCTATCGTAGCTACCAAGTACAAAGCAAGTACTAAGTGTATACAAAATGTATAGAGAAGTTTTTACATATATGAGCATGTACCCTTGAGACTGAACCAAAGCTTCAATTTATAGGAGAAGGAAAGTGGTTACAACTCCAAAATGGAAGGGATAGAGTCCTCTTATCAAGGGTTTAAGTTCCAAAGACCAAGGAATAGGCTCCTTTTATGAAGGAATGAATGTTCATGAATGGAGGGAGTGAGGCTTCGACTAGATAACGCCTTCTAGAAGCTTCTAGTTGGGAGAATATTTGACCAGCTGAGCTTCTAGAATTTAGTTTCACCTTCAATTTACCTTTTACATGGGTCTGCATCTTTAATGAAGAAAACATGTGGTCGGCTTCGCAGTTTTTAGAGAAAAAGGGTGCGGTGCCACAGGTAAGGCTAAGGAAAAGTGCGGAGTTAGGTTTTTATGATTTTTATGAGCTTTTCTCCAAATCCAAGACTTGGTTTAGGAAATTTGGGGTTTTTGACTTCTAAGGGAGCATGATATAGGTGTTGATAGACCCATATGCATAGCTAAATGTCATGGTGACAAATTTTAGTGTAACACTAGGGCATTACAATTTGATTCAGCCATGAGTCTGGCTAAACCTTGACCTTTTATTAACTTGGTGGGTTTGATCTCTATGTCATATTCTAAGTTAGTGGCAATCCACTTACCTTTTCTTCCATCAGGACCATCCTAAGTAAGAATGTCTTTTCCTACAACATTTGGGACATAGGCAATGATGTGAGAATAGAGAATGTAAACTCTGAAGTCCTTAATGGCCTTTACCAAAGCTAAGGCTTGTTTCTCCATGATATTATACTTCAAAGATGCATCTCTAAGTGTTTTGCTAAAGAAAGCTATGGGCTGTTCATAACCCTGATCATTTTTCTACAGTAAAACTGCAATAATGGTGTGTTATGAAGAAAATGAAAAAACAATGAAATCCTTTTTAAAGTCAGAACTTTATGGAGTTTTGGTTAAGGCCTATTTGATGGAATCAAATGACTATTTGGCCTCAATAGTACATTTAAGAACTGAATCTTTTTTTAGCATGTTATTTAGTTCTCTAATTATCTCAGCTAAGTTGGAGATAAATCTTCTTAAAAAGTTAATCTTACCTATAAAGGCTTGTAACTCTTTTATGTTTCTTGGTGGACTGATGTTAAAAATTGCTTTTATCCTAGCAGGATCTATTCTGATTCCTTCTTTTGATATTATGTGTCCTAGTAACTTGCCTTCTTCTAATCCAAATAAGGTTTTCTTAGGATTTAATGAGATGCCAAATTTTCTGCATTTTTTTAAAACTTGTCTGAGATGATCCAAGTGTTCATAATCGGTTTTAGAAAATACAGTTATGTCATCTAAGTAAATTACTAAGAATTCACGAATTTCCTTTGCGAAGGCTATATCCATAGCTCTTTGAAAGGTTGCCCCTGCATTCAGTAAACCAAAGGGCATTTTTACATACATAAAAGTGCCCCAAGGAGTAGTAAAATCTGTTTTTGGTTGATCCTCTGGTTGGACTAAGATATGGTTGTATCCTGAAAATCCATCTAACAGTGAAATCCTAGAAGAATCAACTACCCTTTATAAGATGTGATCCATTTTTGGTAAAGGGTAATTATCTTTTAAGGATACTTTGTTTAGATTCCTAAAGTCGACACATAATCTAATCTCTCCTGTTTTCTTTCTTGTTGGAACTAGGTTAGAAACCCAATCAAAATACTTGATTGGTGCAATGATCTGTGCATCATACATTCTTTTCACTTCCTTTTCTATCAAAGGCATCAACATAGGATTGATCCTTCTTAAATTTTGTTTAAAGGGCTTTTGATCTTCTTTTATAGGGATTTGGTGTTGAATGATGCTGGTGTCATAGGATTTAAGGTCCTCATAACTCCAAGAAAAAACATTTTGGAATTATTTAAAAAGAGCAATATATTTTTACTTTTCTTGTTGAGGTAAGGCTTTGGAAATTTTGATCATTTTGGGTTTTTATTCTGTGCCAATATTGCATTCCTCAATATCAGATCTAACTGGTTCCATTTTGGGTTTTCTAGCAACATCATTGGAGTCAAATAGATCTTCTAAAGGAGTTAAACCTTTTGGTAAGAATTTGACTTTGAGGTTTAATATTTCAGATTCTTCATCAATTATCTCATCAATTTCTAATCTCTCTAATTTATCTATATCTATTTGACTAAATATTGTGGGTTTAGAAAACTTTAATTTATTTACATCTACATTATTTAAATCAATTTCATCATCTAAATCTTGATCTATGGTACAATCAATGTCTATCTTACAGTTCTGAAATTCACCTTCATTATTCAAAAAATGATTAATTTGTTGGTCCTGTGAGAAAATTTTCCAATAATCGAGGTTATCTGGAATTATTGGCTTGTGTTTTACTTCTACAGTATACATATGATTAGGCTAAAAAGGTAAATTACAAGTACTAGAAAAAGTTTCTAAAGAATGTGCTTGTAAGGTTTGCCTCGGTATTGCAGAGAAATTACATTCCAGTAAATCATTAATCAAATCTAATACAGTCTCTCTATATCGGCCAAGTCTAGGATTGTAAATAGAATAATCACCTTTAATTTGTTTAACAATCAGCTCTGAATCTCCCATTATTGCTATTCTTTTACCTCCTAAATTTATGATTATCTGGAGTCCTAGGATGAGGGCTTCATACTCAACCATATTGTTTGTGCATTTGAAATTCAGTCTAAAAGAATGGCCTTCTGCATGATTTTTATCTATATTAGCTATCCATATTCTTGCTCTTGCTCCTAATTTATTTATTGAACCATCAAAGTCTAAATGCCAGAAAGATTCATGAGAATTATTATCATTGTCTGGTGTTTTCTTTTCTTCTCTTAGTCCAGTCTTGATTTCATTATCAATTTCAACATTACATAGGATGAAAGAATCTAATCAGTAGGTGTGGTATAAATTGGGTAATTTATTGACCTTTCAGCACTACTTACCATATATTTCATTAATGTTTCCCTATATAACTTCTTAGGTTGACCAAAAACTGATATAGTAGCATAAGACATGTCCAATTGTAGAGATCCCTGTAACTTTGCTCCCCATGAGCGAGATAATAACATTCCATATTTAGGTGGGATATCAGCTACTACAATGTCCATTAATATACTTTTACCAAGATATTGAACTAAAGTTACACACAAATATTTGATTAAACCTAGGCATTTTACTTTGCTTGAGTCAAGTGAGAATAAATCCTTATAGGGCCTTGTGATGTCTAAGTTCAGGGTTTCCATTATAGCTTTGGGCATTAAATTATGTGAAGCTCCTGAATCTAGCATTGCATTGTGTAGGATTTTATCATGAATAGTTAAAATAATGTAAAATGGAGGAACTGCTCCATCTAAATGCTTTCCATTCACATCTGGGCCAAAAATCAACTCTGGCTGATCATCATTCAGATTTATGGAATCTTCTCCATCATTTATGTTTAATGTTTCAGGTATAGTTGATTTATACAAGTCATGTTTTACCAATTTTGTCAGAGGAATTGGTATTTTTAGCTTAGCAATTTTAGATTGTATGTTGAATGAAGGTTGTAATTTACTTATTTGAATCAATTCTTCTTTGGTAACTGTAGTTTGTGTTGGTTTATCTTGTCTTTCTACAGTTTTCTTTTCAGTTTCAATTTGAGTGTCTTGAGTCTTATTGCTTTTTTTTTTCTTTTCAGGAGTGCTTTGTGAAGCAGTAGATGTTTGTTCAGATTTGGAGTTGTCAAAAGTTGTTTTTGCAGTGGTAGCTTTTGGATCTGTTGATTTAGGATCATCATTAAGCATTTCAATATCTAAGGTTGCTGTTTTATCAGAATTAGATGCTTTAGGAGCAGTAGATTTTTGTGAATCTTTTGCAGCTTGAGCAACTTCATCAGTTATGTCCACAATATTAGGGCTTGGTGAAATCTTTGGGCTGGAAACCCTTTGGGAAGAACCAGAGTTTTGCTTATTTTCCCTAGGGATAATTTGCAGAACTTTTGTTTTGGGAGCTTTTACTGTTTTCCTATTTGGTGTTTGAGATGTTTTCTTAGTAGAAGACTCATTTTTTTTCTTACTTATTAGGTTATACTGACTGTGTACTTCGTTAATAGCAAATTCATAACCTTGTTTGTAATCAAAGGATTCCCCTGAATCTAATTGGAGTTGTTGGAGTTCAAATAACTCTTGATCTTCCTGTGTGAGAAAGATAGTGTTATCATCATATATTCCCATTAAATTTATGGTATCCTCATCATCATCATTGTTTTGAGAACTCTCAGCATAGTTCTCCTGAAAGGGAGATCTTATTGTTTGGTCTAGGGCTGAGTCTTTTGATTTTCCTGAATTTGTGTTTTTTCTAAAATTGGGATTTCTGATTTGTTGTTGATTATCCCATTGAGGTCTTCTTTCTATGTTATCTAACCTATCCGTCATCCTCTCTAAGGTTTTAGCTAACATATATATTTTTTTGTCTGAACTAGAGGCTTCTTCTTTAATGGTTACTCTCCTTTCATTTCTCAATCTAGCTTTCTTAGCTAGGATGTTTACTTATACACCTACAACATCTGTTTGCATCCTTTCCAAGGTTTCTACATTTCTTTCTCTTAACTTATATGCCATGTCAGTGTCAAATCCATCTCGGAAATCGAGCAAGACAGAGTTAGGAGTGGGTTTTATATTTGCAAGAATCGGATTGTAAACACTTTTATATCTAGTGCAGTAGTCTTGTACTAATTCATTGGGAGCTCTCTTCATTGCATCAAATTCAAACAATATTTGTAAGGGGATTTTCTTCTTTTCACATTTATTTAAAAATAATATATGGAAAACAACTAAATCAGCTATACTACCTGCAGTAAGACCTTTAAACCATTTCTTTACTTCTCCTATTAATGTTTGTCCAAACAACCTCATTTGTACATCTGATTCATCTATCTCATGGAGTTCAAAGTAATCTATCATTTTTCTTATGTGCTGCTGTGCAGTATAATGTGTAGTAGCATCAAACTATGGTATTTTACTTTGGTAATCTTGGGGCATGTCATGAATTTGTACTGGAAGGACTAGGGGAGCATACCTAGTAGCCATAGCTTGAATTCTAGCTTGGCTAGGAGGTAAAGTAGAGGTACTTGGTGTTGAACTGGGAGTAGTGGCTGATGAAACTGGATTATAAAGTGTTGAACTAGAAAAAGTAGTTGAAGAAATAAAGGCTGAAGTTGAGGTACTGGGAAGTGAAACTGGAATATATATGGAACTACTAGGAAATGAAAATGATGTGCTTGAAGAAGTAGTGGTGAAGCTAGTGGATGAAGTGGATATAGGGAATGAAGGAAATAATATTCTAGGCTGTAGAGGTAGTCTAGAGATAAATGGACCTGTAGACTATATGGTAGTAGAAACTATAGATGATGTAGTGGCATAAAAAGATGAACCTACGGATTCTAAAAGGTTGGTATCTAACTGAGAAGTAGAAGGTTTAGGTGTATATGCTGATAAGGCAGCTAGTTCAACTGAATGCTGAAAGAGAGTTTCATCTATTTTCTTAAGTACAGTAGCATTCAATTCATCAAGCTTATCATAAATTTCGAAAATTTTAGATTCAGAATCTACTAAAACAGTTTCATTTTTAATTTCAAGAGATGAAATAAAATTAGGACCTATAACAATGTTGTTTAAATCACTTTCTGATTTATTTCTGAATAAATAATGTTCAATATTTAAATCAAAATCTATTTCTTGTATGCTTGTCAAATGTTTTGGAAGAGAATTTGATCTAAATAAGGAAACTTTATTACCTAAATCTTCTATCTGTTTTTTCTTTTTTCCTATTTTGTCTGGGTTGTCCACTATAATAGCAGGTTTAGGGTCCGGATTAGACCTCGTATAATAAAATTTCCTAGAAGCCAGAATTACCAATTTTTATACTCACAACTAGTTAAACAATCTTAAAGGCAAAAAGATGATAAAAATGATTTCCTTTAAGGTTTATTTAAAAACTAAGGATTGGTTAGATCCCCAGTATGTTATCACTCCAATAATTCTCTAGTTGTGAGATTTTTGGTTTTTAGTTGAGAAAAATAGAGGTAACCACAGACCAACTTTTAAACTCTAGGATCTAGCCTTCCTAGGGTTCAGAGAGGGCTCTCTCAATAAGATTTAACTTTGTTTTGTTTTATAAAATATTAGGCTAGTTATGATTGTGCAATTGGTTTTGGTTTTGATTGGTTTGGTGGGAAAAATCACTTGAAGAGTTGGATAGTGGGAAATCTATTTTTCCATTGGGTTGAGGAGTCAAAAGTCAAGCAGACAGAACTAGGATCAAGGCCAAAAAGTCAAATGTTTTCAGGGAAAGATAGATAACTCTTGGAGATCTTGGAAATTTTTTTTGTGAGGTGATATGATCGGGGTAAAGAGAAATGAAGGGTTCTTTGATCCGGAAAAGGGAAGTAGTAGGTAGAGGTCAAATGAAAGAGGGAGCAATGAAGGGTTCCCTACTTTGGAAATCAACAGAAAACATAGAAATGACAAATAGTTAAGACATGGTGCTTTTAGTAAATCTTGAAGTAATTCTCCTATTCATTCATTCAAATTTAGAACACATAATGGATTGCATGTAACAAATAAAGATAACAATGACAAGTAGAAAATACTTCACTCCAAATAGCTCATCACATGAATCCTGAAATATGATGTTAGTTGATCTGATCCAGTCTGCTACTCAAAATTTGAAACACAAAAAGCCTTCAAGTCCACAAAAATGACTTCTAAAGATGAAGTATTTATATATAATTGTTTACAAAATCTCCTAGAATGATTCTAGGAATTATCTTAGGGAAATAAAAATATCTTTACAACAATAATAGAGACAGCTGCTCAACAAATCATCAAGTTGTCCTATTAATACAAATAAAATAGAAACTGATTGTGGATAAGATGCAGCTGACTGCCTTGGTGTCTTCCTTGTCGGCTTTAGATATTTTGAGTTTTTTTTGAAATCTGATCTGCTTATTTGATACTCTTTCATTGATTCTCTTTAATGTCTGATACTCTTTAACTATTTGTAAAATATGTTTATTGCTGTAATAAATATCTGTTTTGACTGCAAATCAGCAAACTGTTTTAACTGTTTGTCTTTCTGCCTTCTTACCTTTCACAGTAAGTCTGTTAATGACTGTCAATCTTCCTCACTTGGAATTTGTATTTTCTTCAGCTTCCTGAAGTTTTCATCTGCTTCTGTGTACCTGGAAAAAGTTGGTTTAATGACAAACAAGTGCCTTATCTCATGCTACAAGTAAAATAAGTCCTTAAAACTCCTGAGTAAGACTTTTACTATTGGAATGCCTTGTCCACCACTTGATTTTTCAACTTGCTCCTTGGCATATTCTATGATATTTTTATTATAATCCTCCTGAGGCATCAATTTGTCATTGATGACCAAAATATTAGGCAAACTTATTTGCCTAAAATTCTCAAATTTGACCATAAACCTGGTTATGGTAATGTTCATGTTCTCACACTTTTCCTCTAACTGCTTCATCAAGTTCTTTTTTGTTATAACCTTCTTTATCTCAACGATAGTTTCAGTTCTATCAGTAATTTCAAGTTCTTCCAACTCTTGCCTGTTCTTGCTGTTGAGAAACTTTATCAGTTCTAAAGCTTGTTTTGGTTTGTTATCCAATTCCTCTTTAATCTTTTGGATCTCTTCTAATGCTGCTTTGAGTAGGTCTATTTGTTCAAAAATTACTTGAATGGAGGGCCATACATCGTTTATGATCCACAAATGATTTTTCACATAGGAAATCTGTTCCTTCAAGGTCAATTCCTTTTGTATTTTCTTCAATTCTTCATTTAGTCTCGTGGCCTTTTGCTCATGAGTTTTTTCATTAATTTGAGCCAACTTCTTTTGATCTTCAAGATTTTCAATCATCTGTTTCAACTTGTTAATCTCACTTGTCTTAAGAGACATTTCTTCCATGGCCTTTATCAGTTTGCTGACCTCATCTGTAAGGTGAACTTTTGTTGTAGATGACTATGTAGCTGATGTTGTGGATGTTGTCACTGGCACTACAGTAGCCAATGGAACTTTAGGTGCCAACTCTTTAGCTAGAGTTGATGGCACAACTGTAGTAACCATAGGGATGACTGTAGGTGCTTCCTGTGTTCTTGGTGTTTCTTTTTCTTGGATAAGCTTGTCCATCTGAATCTCCATTTCTTTTATCTGTGATGTAAGCTACAATATTATGTTCATCATATCGTCTTCTCATTTTGTCCTTTTATTATTTCCTTGGTTTGAGGATGTTCACTTGGAGGAATTTTAAGCTGTTTCCTCAAAGTTGCAATGTCCTCATTCTTTTTCTTTATTAATTGTTCTGCTGCCTTGATATTTGCTGGGTCAAATCCAATCTGTATGACCAATTCTTCCAAAGATTTGATTCTTATATCCTTAGCATACAAGGATTCTTTGTCCATTTTCATCTGATCTTTCATATTTGAGATGGTGTTTTGGAGTTTCTGAGCACTCATCGCTTTAGTTATAACAGTAGAGCACAAAATTTCTGAAGTCTGCTTGTGGAATTCAATCTGATAAAGAGCATGGATTTTTTCTATTTGCACTTCCAAATCAACATTTTTATAATCTGCCACTTTCTTTGGAGATTTCACTGTAGGCTGCAATACTGACATGATTAGCTTTTTGTTTGAATAATAAAATGCAGACAGAAGTCTGTTTTTCATACTTGGTGTTTGTTTTAGATATTGAGAATAGATATTGTTTTTTATTTCTTCATTCTTTAACTTGATTTGTTTATACTTTTCTTTGATGTCTAGATCTTTCACCTCAGCTGCCTATGAGGATGAATCTTCCATGCTCTGTTGCTTTTCTATTAACTGTGCATTTTCATTGTCAACTTGTTCTTCATTCTGGTTCTCAGTAACTAGCTCATTGACGATGACAGTGGCAACATATGTGTTGGTATCTGGAAGATTTGTTTTTTCAACATCAATGGTTACCTTTTCTTTACCTACAGAATATTTTTTGAGCCTTTTATTATATCTGATTTTGAACCTTGTTTCAGTAGTGGTTTCAGCAACATAGGTACCTTCTTATCTTACTCTCTTAGTGGCTTTCTTTGTTTGATTAACAGTCTCTAAAGTGTGACTAGTATCACTTTTCTTCACTGCATCTATTAAAGTATTCTATGTCCACTCAGTCTGATTGGCATATACTTCTATCTCTGGTTTTGTTTCATGAATGAAGGGTGTTAACTTACATTTGACCCTCATTTTACTTAGAATCCCTTGTGGATCATAATTCCAAGGAAAGCTTTCTTCAAATCTGCACTCCAATAATTGTTTAGCTGCTTTTGCCTGTGCATCCCTATGATTGAAAATGAATGGTCCTACTTGATTCTTCAATTTGAACTGTGTTTTCTTCTTTGTTGCCAAGAAATTGATAGAATCAGAGTTTAATATTTTCCTAATATACTCCAAGGAAAAAATTCTCATGGATACATGTTTGGGCAACCTATAGGGCAACAAATTGGATCCAAACACTCTAATCCCAATATGTTTTTCATATAGGTACCAATCACCTGTCTTGGTTTGCTATGACAACTGTAAAATCTTCTTCATCTCATCACTTATTCTTGGCTGCTCTGTATTTGTTAATATTTTGATCAATGGATGGATGAATGAATCTGAAAACTCTGCATATGTGAACTCTGTGGACTCTTTCCTGATCAAAGAGGTCTAGAAAATAACTGAAAGAGGATTTCCCTCTACATCAAGCTTTTGAAGAGCAAATGGAAATTTATCTGCTTGAAAATACAAGAACATGTGGAGGAGGAAAGAGGTGTGTCTAAACACTCCTTCAATTGGAAATTTAATCAATTGGTCATGAATATTGTCTGCAATATATCTAGTATAATAAAAAATAACAGATGGAGGTTGTCCTGGGGTAAATGTAGATAAGAAACCTAAAATGGATTCATCCATGTATTCATCAGTGAAATACCCTAGAATGAATGAAAGCATGGAAATTACATGCCTTGAACCCTCTGGAAATTTTGAAGTGGAATATGGAGGATTAATTTGAGGAATTTCTACATGTAAAGGCATAAATGTTTGGAATATTAGGAATCTCTTAAGAAAATTAAGGCCAATATATAGCTTGGTAAGGGCCTCTATGGACAAAGGGATTGCTTTAGGATCAGGTTGGAGTTGTAACATTTGGTTGATGGATTTAGTAGTAATGGTGAAAAGCACTTCTTTGTTGGCATTTACTATGGCCCTCTACTTAGGAACATAACACTGTTGACATAACCTAATGACCTCATGACATGGATGAGTTACTGGGACAACATATTTGGGCAAGTGTGATTCCCAAATATGGACTTCTTCTTCATTATCTAAGGATTTTTCATAGCTCCAGTTATGAATGTCTAGCAGATTAAATTAAACAATTGGGTCTGCTATTTTGTAGTCAACATCAGCTGATGGAATTTGCTCAATGTCTATGACAGGGGTTTGTAAAGGATTTACAACACTATCAGTCTTAGAAGTCATGGCTGGAGTTGATTTTGGCGCTTTGGAACCTTCAGGATTGCTAGAACTCTGTTTTTTAGGCATTTGGGCTACTTCTGCAAGATTAGACAATTTATAGAAGTAATTTTTACTTTAGCAGAGGTTTCTTGGATAAAAATAGGCAATGTATGGTCTCTTTCTTGGATTTATTCTTCAATTTCAATCTTCAATAGGCTTTTATAGACTTTTACTGGTTTAAAACAAGAAACAAGGGTTTCTTGAGTTTTTCAGTGAATGATTGGACTAAAAATTCTTTTGAGATTGGGCACAGAGGCTTAGGATAAATTCAGAAGGTTTCTAGGCTGAATTTGGTGTTTTAAAACATGGCGCAACATAAACGGGGATTTTTAGGAAATTTTGACAGGGTTTGGCCTATTTTTGGACTTTTTGATAGGTTTATGTGGTTAAATTCGAACTCTGAATGTAAATTTTCTTTTAAAAAGTCTTTTTAGATTGAAACATGCTTAATTTTCTTGAAGAATACCTGTTATATGCAGGTATTGGGCTTTGAAGACAGTTTTTGAAGGTTTTGAACGGGTTGAATGGCTTCTTTCTGATCTCTGGACAATGCGAAGCTCCTTTGCAATATTTAATGGTAACAGGTTTGAAATTTGCAGTCTTTGGAATAAAAATGGTGGAAAAACGCCTGTTTTACAGTCGGGGTGGCTTATACAGGGTTTACGTGCAGAAAGAGATAGGAAATGAATGCATTTCCAATGTTTATTAGGCATTTTGTTTTAAACGACACCAATGATCTAGGTGGATATTGGTAGTCACCCGCATATTCCACTTGGGGCCCCACCATTGTCTCTTTTAGTTTTTTAGTTTCGGCACAACTTACTATTTTTAGCAGTTTTTTGGGTCCTAAACTTCCGGAGCTGTTTTGAGGCCCTAAACGACGTTTTTTGGGAAAACGGAGAGCAACATGGGTCCATGGTCAAAATTTGTAGTCCTCGGATAGATATTTCTAATGAGGTATGGTACACGTCAAACGAAGATCGTATGCCATAGTTACACCTCTGGGAAGTTGAAACACCAATTTTCCCAAACGGGGCCCATAGTTTTGGCGCTTCATCTCCTAGGGTTAGGGTTTTGGCTGTTTAGGATTTCCCATTGTTTCTAAATAATAAATAGGCTCTCGAGCCTCATTGTAACTCGCTCGTAGGCTTGTCCACCACATATCTTCTCGCAGATAGTCACTACCGCCCCCAACCAGTTTTATTTCCATTCTACATCTCTAACAAATTTCGCTAACTGACACACGAAATGAAGTGTTATTTTCGCCCAGAATTACATTTATGGTTCTATGTTTATTCGTTGCGTTCTGGTACAACTCCAGACCAAAGTGAGAGCTCTGAGCCGTTTTTTTCCTCGATCTTTTCTTGCATGTCTCCCCAACTAGGTTGGGGGTACAAGGAGTTAGGCTCGAATCTAGTGGGACTCGCAAGATCAACCGAAACCCCGAAGAACGCCCATGGGGGACGAAAAGAAAGATGAGGGAGCAGGAGATCCTATCAAAATATTGCTCGAGGAGGCCCTCGAAAAACAAAGGAACGCGATGATGGATAACTTTGCTCAGATCCTTCAACGACTGCCCACTGGCGGCGCATCTGCATCCAGCAGCCACTCTGGAGGTGCGAATCCTTTTAAGGTACAAGTAAATTTTGACATTCCCATATTTGAGGGTCAAATAGATGCAGATGCTGTAGATAGATGGTTGAATGTGTTAGAAGGATATTTCTCGGTTCATGACTTTTCCGACAGGGAGAAGATTATTTTTGCAGTCCTCAAAGCTGCCCCCCATGTCAAGGACTGGTGGGAAACCCACTGTGAGAAAAAGGATGAGACAGAACCCTCTCTGTTATCAACCGTACCCACTTGGAATTCTTTCCGAGATGCCATCAAGGAACAATACTATCCCATGGGGAGATATGAGGACAAGTACATACAATTGACCACGCTGCGACAACAAAGGGATCAAGATGTGCATGAGCTAACGAATCTGTTCCATACCCTACGCACTAAGTTGGGTATCAAAGATTCAAAGAAGCATCTAGTGCTAAAGTATCGCAGTTGTATGCACAGATACATTCAGGAGGAAATGGATTTCCTCGACATCTCCTCGCTTGGTACAACATACCGTTATGCTGCCAGGATTGAGCAGAAATTCAAGTAGAAGAAGCGAGACTTTGGATCTGCGAATCAAAAGCAAGGGAAGGGTGCTCCCAAACCGCAGAACAAAGGACAGAGCCAAGGCATGGCGACTCAAGACAACTTGTCAAAGCCACAAGCAAAGAACAACACCGCAAAGCCAAAGAAGGACACGAGAAAGTGGTGTGAGTTCCATAAGAGCTCCACTCACAACACAAGTGAGTGTCGGGCCAAGCAGTTGCTAGTGGCTGAGATGAGGGCTTCTGAGTGTGATGCATGCTCCGACTCTAAATCAGAACCTGACAAGGGGAATGAAAAAGGGAAACAGATTATCGATGCAGAGCCCAACGCCACTGTTGCCACTATGAAGATCTAGAAGGAGGAACCGGAAGATCCATAGGAGGAGGAACGTCTCTTCCACTCCCAGATGTGGGTAAAGGGCTCCCTAGTACGATTCATTTTTAATAATGGGAGCCAAAAGAATGTCATTTCAGTAGACGTTGTGAAGCGGTTAGGCTTGTCGACCATAGCTCATCCACATCCATACACCATCAGGTGGCTTCACCAAGGATGAGATCTTCGCGTCAGCCAACAGTGCCGCCTTCCCTATAGCATCAAGCACTTCATGGATGAGGTATTATGTGACATTGCTCCTATTGATGTTTCTGATGTATTATTAGGACAACCATACTTGTGGAAGCGTCATGTTGTGTATGAGTCTCGGCCTCGCGCTGTTATTTTTACTTTTGGAAATAAGTTGTACAAGATACCAAAGGTACCACCTCCTGCCGCTATCTCTTTGGTTACTTCAAAACAATGCAGTAAGCTCATTTCCCAAACCAGGAAATTCGTTTTCATGATGATCCACCCCCAGGGCAAGAAGAAGACTGTGGGCACGACCTCCAGACAGGCCTCCTCTGCACGACAACAACAAATGGATAAGGTTGTGTAGGAATGCGGGGACATCTTCACCTCACCCACAGGGGTTCCTCTGCATTGTCAGGTCAAGCACCCGATTGATCTGACCCCAGGTGCGCCGCTACCCAATGGACCGATCTATCGGTGCTTTGTTCTGGAGAACGATGAAATCGAGAGGCAGATTCAAGAGCTACTGCAGAAAGGTCACATCCGACCAATTTCATCACCCTGTGGGAGCTCGATCGTGTTGGTACAGAAGAAGGATGGGGCGTGGAGACTCTGTATTGACTATCGGGTGCTGAACAAGATCACTGTCCGGAAGAGGTACCCGATCGCACGGATTGATGACCTTCTGGACCAACTCAAAGGTGAAAAATATTTCAACAAGATCGACTTGAAGTCTGGGTATCACCAGGTACCAATTGAACCCTACGATGTGTGGAAGACTGCCTTCAAAGCCAAGGAAGGCCTTTTCGAATGGCTGGTCATGCCTTTCGGGTTGACGAATGCTCTCGCAACCTTCATGAGGATGATGGAAGACATCTTGCGGCCATTCACCAACTCATTTGTAGTGGTGTACTTGGATGACATTCTGATCTTCAGCCAGAATTGGGATGAGCACCTTCACCACATCCGACAAGTCCTCCAAACACTGCGGCAACACAAGTTGTGTGCCAATTTGGAGAAGTGCACTTTTGGCATGACCCAGGTTCAATATTTGGGATACATTATTGATGAAATGGGGGTGCATGTGGATCCAACCAGGATCCAAGTCATTTGGGATTTTCCAGCCCCAACCACTATAATAGAGCTTCACAGCTTCACTTCCAAATTTGGAACTTGCAAGATGCACTTTTATGTCACCTGGGACACCTTTGTGTTCCTTCAAGCGAGCATGCCAAGATGATATGGGAAGCACACTACAGTCGAGTCGCTGGGCATTTCGGGGTTGAGAAAACAATAGTTGTACTGCAGAAGTATTTCTATTGGCCGAACCTTCGAAAGGATGTCGAGAAGCACATCAGATCCTTCACTGCTTGTGCCATTGCCAAACCGACCATCAAGAAGCAAGGCCTATGTACTCTGCTACCTACTCCTAGTCGACATTGGGAATCCATCTCCATGGATTACATGTCGGGCCTGCCTTCTACTAAGCATGGAAATGATTGTGTTTTTGTGGTCGTCGACAGATTCTCAAAGATGGCCATTATGGCGGCCTGCAAGAAAAATATCACAGCATAAGCCACTGCTAAACTCTTCTTTGAACGAGTGTGGGTGCACTTTTTGATCCCACAGTCTATCATATCAGATCGGGATAGCAGGTTCCTCAGCACATTTTGTTCTAGCCTTTGGTCAATGCTGGACACCAAGCTCACCAAGTCCACAACTTTCCATCCCCAAACAGATGACCAGATGGAGGTCGTCAACATAATGATTGTACACATTCTGCGCATGTACAATTCAAAGCATCCATGCACATGGGACGAGAGCCTACCCTATGTACAACATAGTTATAATCACGCTCTCCACAGTTCAATCGGCCATAGCCCCTTTCAGGTGGGCTTGGGATTCCAGCCACTATGTCCCATTGACGTAGCCATGCCATTTGCGGCTACTCAGGCCGATTCGGCTCATGTGCAGTCTGAAGTTGACAAAGCAAATAGCTTCATCGAGCGCATTCAACACATCCACCAACAAGTTCATGACATCTTGGACAGAGCCAATGCTAAGTACAAGCAACGCCATGATCAACACCGGGTGCCACACAACTTCCAGGTGGGCGACAAAGTATGGCTACATTTGCAGAAGGAGTGCCTCACTAGACCCCACCACAAGCTTCGCCTGCTCTAATACGGGTCGTACACCATCACCAAGGATGTAGGGAAAAATGCCTTCGAGCTCAGTATTCCATCATTCCTTGGTCTGCACCTAGTATTCAATGTGGACCGCCTTCATCCTTACTTCCCACCTCTACTGGACACCTCTGACATTGCAGAACAACTCACACCAACAGAGTTAAACCCAGACTAGATGGAACAGGCCACCACAGATTGTATCATGGACATGCAAATCAAGAACACTCGCCAACAGAAGATCCAACTGTATTGGGTTGTCAAAGCTAGCCAACTCCTGCACCAAGGAAAGTGGTTCACCAGGGACCAAGTTCAGCAGAAATTTCTTCATCTCATGGAGGAACTTAACACAATGGGGACCATTGCTTCCTAAGGGGGGAGGAATGATCCAGGTGGATATTGGTGGTCACCTGCCTATTCCACTTGGGGTGCCACCATTGTCTCTTTCAGTTTTTCAGTTTCGGCACAACTTACTATTTTTAGCAGTTTTTCGGGTCCTAAACTTCCAGAGCCGTTTTGAGGCCCTAAATGACGTTTTTTGGGAAAATGGAGAGAAAAATGGGTCCATGGATCAATTCTGCTCGTTCAAAATTTTTAGTCCTCGGATAGATCTTTCTAACGAGGTATGGTACGCGTCAAACAGAGATCGTATGCCAAAGTTACGCCCCTGGGAAGTTGAAACACCAATTTACCCAAACAGGGCCCATAGTTTTGGCGCTTCATCTCTTAGGGTTAGGGTTTTTATCGTTTAGGATTTCCTATTGTTTCTAAATAATAAATAGGCCTTCGAGCCCTCATTGTAACTCAGTTCAGAGGCCTTTAGCCGCCACATCTCTTCTCAGAGATAGCTACCAGCGCCCTAGCTAGTTTTATTTCCATTCTGTCTGTAAGAAAATTTCAGTTCTTTGATATTAATGAAATGAAGTTTTATTTCCGCTATATCTTTGTATTTATGGTTCTATGTTTATTCTGTTGCGTTCCTGCATAAATCCAGATCAACCAACGATTAATGGAGGTCAAGTCATGAAACTCGTGGTTTTCAGGTTCGAAGGGTCTAAACCATAAGCGGTTATCGCGTGCCATTTCAATGGTAAATGGTTTTGGAGGAAAAAAACGCGATCCAATAAAAGTGAAACACGTGGATGAAGGAGAAAATACCAATACCGCCCATTTCACGTAGAAATGAAATGGGGAATTTCGCGCAAGTTTATTTGCGATATTGGGTTTACGCCGTTGGATCTTGGGGTTTGATTGCGAACGACCCAAATTTATTGGGAAAGTGGCATTGGGGTTTGGTAGTGGGGCCGAGGTATATTTATATGCGGGGATGGGTTTTAAACCTTATAAATAAGAATTTTAAAAAGTTTAAAACCTTAGGTTTAAATGATATGCGGCACGGTAAGGTTTATGTGTTAAATTAAACATTTACAAATGTTTCAATCATACATATGAGCGGCTTTAATATTATATAGTTTTTTAACGTTTTACTGTTGTTTAAAACTATAGGGGGCGGTATATTTGTTTTATTGATATGTTTTTAAACCAATGGGATAGGGCGGGATTTAATATTTCGCACATGGGGTATTTGAACATTGGTTAAAATGTAAAATAGAGGGTTTGAGGGTTATTTTACATATAAAGGGTTTAATACTATACGGGAGGGAATAGTTTTAGGGAATTAATAAATAAATTAGAAATTAATATGAAAATAAAGGGATAATGTATACAATGAATAAAATACATGTTTTAACTCTAATTTAAAGTGCAAATAAACAGAGCTTGTCTTTGTTTGTATTATTTCACACTTTAACTTAGGTAAATGCATTTTGAGGTTTTATGAATGATTTTTGAAAGGGAATGGAATTAGTTATTTAGGGTTTAACTTTTACTAAGTAAGAATGGGTTTCTACTTAGGAAAAATGGATTATGATTATGAATGAAGGATAAATGTTTATGAATGTGGGTTTTGTGTAGGAATTCAATATTTTTAACCAATCAGTTTCCTTGGGTCTGGTCCCAACAGAAGTCAAAGAAATGCTCTGAGCCTTTTTAACTGATAATTTAGAATACTGAATAATTGTAGGGGAGGGGAAATTATTGATTTTTGCGTCATGATACTTTATTACATGCTTTCACAACTGCTTTCTACCTACCCATATTTATTTCTAACATTTTTTACTTCATTTTCATGGGTGCGTTTAAGCTTGAAACCCTAAATCCATTTTCTTTTAAAGCATAAAAACTATCTAAGTCTAACCTTATTTCATCCGAGGGCTCAGATTAAACTGTTGAGCTCCTCATTTATTCTCTAACTATCTACTGATTTGTCAAGTTTATACTGTTTGACATATCTTTATTCTCTATATAAAACATGAAATTCAAAGCATGAAAAGTTAAGATTAAACTGTTTAACTAATCATGGATTATGGCATTTATTAACAATCTGCACATAATCATTATTCTTGTAATAAAAGTAAATAGTAGTGGCATTTTGACTTGCTCACTTTCAGGTTTTATTTTCATCTCTTTTTCTTTTTGGGTATATCTTCTTCTAAGTCCTTTGATCATTCTTTTAGGACTTTTTACTCTCTTTTATTTTTTATTATTTTTCATTTTTCAAAATATGGGAAAACAACTTGGAGAAAGCAAGGTATGTACATATTTACAAGAATATATTAGTCAATTCAAAAATTATGAATCCTATTATTATAGGACCCTAACAAAACCTATGGCTAACACGTGGCTTTTCTTCACAATCTTTGATCCATTAACTCTCTTGCATATTTAATTGCGATATCCATTCTTGACCACTTATCTCTAACTTAGATCTCACGATTTAATCTTGTCCATCCATTTGACTTGCATTCCTGTGCTATGATCCTGACCGTCTATTTTCCCCTTTGTGCCTCCTCCAAAACCTTTAAGTTATTTGAAGGTAAATACACTATTTCTCTACTTTCTATTATTTGAAAGTTAAGGGTGTGGGCTCCATCTATCAGCATGTAGTGTCCTTTATTGAAACCTGGAACCACTTGCGGGGGCACTTAAGCCGTTTTTTATAATTTTAAGAGAGTGTTCCCGCAGTTAATGTCAATCGTCGATTTGTAGGTGGGCGGATTTAACGAGACTTCTTGTGGGGGCTCTCCTTGGTATAAATATCATGCAATTTGTGCTCTCGGCTTGCCGTTGGATATGGATGGAATGGCTACGAGTCTTCGCTGTACTCAAACTTGGAAGAATGATAATCTTGTTTAATTTTAACTTCAAGACATCTTAGCATTAAACGATATTCTATAGCGCTAGTCTCTCCTAAGGTTGCGAATGAGGGCGACTCGACCCTGACCGGTGTGTAATGTTCTGAATGTGCCTATCGGTCTGGATCTTGAATTTTTTTGCACGTGAATGAGCCCAACTCGACCTACCTCTCATCACGTAATGTTAATGTACCAACATATAAATCAAAATTCTTCTTTGACATACAAAATTTTACCTTTTCTAACATATATGATTTTTTGGTGTTTTGAAAACTATTTCAAAGGTAAACGCAAATGAGCCACAACAACTTCGACATGCACTCAAGAGAGGGAGAAATTCAAGGAAGGGCACATGGAAAAATTCTGAAGGACGAAGGCTTTAGGATTTAGGCTTCCCAAGTGTGATGTGCGCTCAAGGGAGAGACATAGGGCACATTCCTTCTGGTCGAAGGAGTGCTCTCAAGGAGGGTGCATCTCTTCGGGTTGAAGGATTACTCTCAAGGAGGGCACATCTCCTCAGGTCGAAGGAGTGCTATCAAGAAGGGTGCATCTCTTAGGGTAGAAGGAGTGTGATCAAAGGAAACCAATCAAGGCACATGACACAAGTCCAAATGCTGAATAATGAAGTTTCATTCCGTCGAAGTGCGCTCTTCCATTCAAGAGACCAAAGAGGGCACATGGAGCAAGTCTGAAGGCTGAAGAATGATGCTTCCTGCCTTTATAGTGCACTCACGTGCTCAAAGGGTCAAGAGGGTGCATGGCGCATTATGGAAGGCTGAAGGGTGGAGATTAAGGCCTTCAGGGTGCACTCATGCGCTCAAGGAGAGCACATTCCTTCGGTAGAGGTAGTGCACTCAAAGGAAGGCTTGGTTTTTGAAGGGAATAGTTCAGAACAAGGAAGGGGATTTGTGCTTTGGAAGTGTGCCCAACCATCAAGGAGGGAATAAGAAACACTTTTGAACAATGAAGGGTCTCCCATCAAGGCTTCAGAGTGTGCTCATGCGCTCTTAACCTTCATGAGCTCATTTTGCAACCGAAATTTGTCTAAGTCTAGATGATTAGTCAAGGGGTGAGCAAGATGAGTTATAGACAAAAAACCATGTGCGACACATACTAACTCATCGAGAAAAAATAGAGAAGCTTCATCAACAATAAATATGCATAAAAACACCACTTTATTCACATTCGTCAAGTCTAACCAGTGAAGTGTGTGCGATTGCGATCCAGAAGTGTCGTTTTACAACAAAAAATGTGTTATGACCATGAAATGCATATAGAGACATTCTAGTAAATTTGACGACACTTAAGAACATTTAAGAACACTTAAGACATATGAAACAACATGAAACGACACTTTATATGGCAATGAAGTAGGCTCCAAAGTTCAGATGTAGTGAAATTTTGAAGGGCATTGTAGCAACAACAACACGTTGATGAATACAAAACTAAAGGTCTCTTGTCTCTCAGAAATCACAATCAAAATCTAATCACTGAAATCAAGAATATTAAGGATGATAAGGAATCATTGAAAACAAAAATAGAAGAACTTATCACGAAAGAAGTGTGGAAGGCTTCAGTCCAAGTTGAAGATAAAGGAACAAAAACCCATCTAGTCAATATCACAACTTAAGAAGATATCTAACTAGTTGAAGTAAAAACATATTCAGATGTTGTAGTTCAGACGATGAAAGTTCCAAGTGAAGTTTTTGTAACCAACTTGACAACACTAGTACCTAAAGTAAAACAAAAAATTTCCACACACATGATAAGGGAAAATGAAACCAGAATAACTCCTTATTAACATTTAAATCACAAGAGTGGACATATCAATTAGTCTGCATATATGTATCACTCATAATAAAAACAATAGACTTATGTTCCAAATAATAATTAGGTAAGCACAATTCAGTCTGACGATAACAATTAATCCTTGCTATCATGTAACTAAAAAGTTCCAGAGAAGATTAATTTAGGATGGTAAAATTCCTTTTCAGTTTGAAAATTTTATTTATCACTACAAGGTTATTATCATATTTTATCAATGAAGCTGACAAATCGAAGAATTCCAAAAGATGTGAATATATTATGAAGATGAAGAACAAATGACAAGCCTTGTAAACAATAAGCTTTGAGGACAAAGCTTTCTAGAGAGGAAGGAAATGTTATGAATATAATTTATAGAAAAATAATGTAAACATAAATATATAAATAATAATTATTAATAATTTTTTAATGAGGAGGTATGTCCCTAAGGACTTGACCATTCATTAAGGGGCACCTTCCTAGGTATATAAGTGGGCCCTCATTTGTAACAATTCAATCATCTCATATCTTCTGTATATTCTTATACAAATACATTTGTTTTATCATGGATATTTATATATTTCATATCTTTTGAGTATTCTATTGCATATATGAAATTTTTTCATAACAGTGCCTAACACAATGAATTATGCATGGGGCCAGTTGTGCAAAGAATATAAAAAATAACCAACAATACATAAGATTATAACACTTATGCAAGTTGTTTGTATCACAAAGCCCACACAATAGAATTAATAATCTACACTTGCAAACAAATGCACTAATATTTGTTAGCCTCTCTCACAAAACAATAATAAATCCAAAAATAAATTAATTAATTAAATATTACAAGTTAGGAATTTGTGCCTAACTCTTGGGTTGTTCCTCTAAGATAGGAGTTAGTTTAGTTAGCTCCTATATTGGTGTGTGTTTGGTTGAGAAATTATCTCAACAAGGTGTTCAAGATAGCACGTACTATCTTGAGACACTATCTCCTCATCTATTTAATTGTAAAATTACATTCTTTTAATAATGAGAAAATATGTGAGGAAGCCGTGAGGCTAAGCCTTTTCTGCCATTATTTGGTGTCTATTTTTTATTTGTGATTTTCTGTAATTTTTCTGAATTAATTTAATTTTCAATATGTGGTATCAGAGCATTTTTTTGTTCTTAGGACCTGAGTGATTCCGTGGCAGTTTTCCATGGAAGACGGAGGAGCTTTTACAATGCTGAGAAAAATTCTTGTCTTGTGAGTGAATAAGTTTCTGCAATATGCAAGTGAGCATTGTGTTGTCAATAAGTCCAACCAAGTACATTTCCAAAAGCTTCACGACATGTTGTTGAGGTGGAGTTGAAGAGCTTGGCGTTGAGGACGCAGTGCTGTGTAGTGGTTGCGTGAAGGAGGATCCATTGCGTGAAGTAGGAAAGAGGACGTGGAGAAGAATTCTAGAGGTTCTCGCAACCAAGAAATGGTTATGCAACAAGGCTGGTAAACTCCATAGAAACCTTTTTTTTGAGCGTGTGAATCACAATGTTTGTGGAATTAATATTTTCCATTCATTGTCCCTTTGACTTAAAATTGCTGCCTCTGAAATATAGAATTCCTATGTGCTCTATCCCAATCGTGAGAATGCTATGGGATCTCTAAATTGTGTACACCATTTTTTATTTTATTTTGGGTTTGGTAGTAAGGGACAGTGAGAATTTGTTCAAGCTTGGCCAACACGTAAATTGCTGTGATGAGTACGACATGCGTGATTTTATATAACTATCATGAGTAGTTGAAGATCTTCTTTTAGTGCCATGACCTGGTGAAATACCTTCAATCTAGGCATCGTATTGGGAAAGTAATGGTCACCCATTTTATTTGATGAAAAATTTCATTAATACCACAGACAATTTAGACAAACATTCCTAAAATTTTATTGGCTACATTCAGTAACACGGGATTTATTTCAGCGTGTTCCTGAAAAAGTCTGTTGAAAGCTCATTCCTTCCACACAACATTTTCATCCAAACTTTGTCTAAATATATCTCTGCCCATGTGTCATTTCATTACAACAAGCTTCATTTCTCTAAATGGTCGAATTCATGAATCCAATCTTCGTGTTCTTCTTCCAATTCCCCTTGATTTCTTTGATTGCATGAGTTCTTCTAATTTTTCGGGTACAACGCAACCACTCCAAGATAGGTAGTTGCGCACCTACGAAGAGGATAAAAGACACTCGCATCAACATGAGCATGAATGGACTGGCCATTTTCCGATACGCGGCCTCTATCAGGTCGGTGTTGGATTACAACTCCCTGGAAATCGGAAATATCACAACCTAATATCGACAAAAAGCTCTCGATATCTCGATAATGTGTGACTAAGAATATTACAGTTGAGTGTAGCCAGTTGAATACGGTGCTGCTTTGGGCTACGTTAAGGCTTGCACAGAAATCTGCCTTGGAGAACTAATGAAAGTGAAAAAGTAAAAGGAGTTCACTACAAATGTTAATTCCTTCCTTAAAGTCTCCTTAAATTAAGGCTCAAAGTTTATTTACGATCCTCCTCTTACTTTTTCTTTCCAACGATAAGCTTTATGTATGGTGCATAATTTTTTGTGCTAATTTTGAAGTGTCTTCATAAATCACTTTAAAAAGAAACTTAAAATCACTTTGGAGTGTCTACGTAAAAGCATTTTTAAGAGATCATAAAATAAAGCTTTTTGGAGGTATAAGTGAAATAAATATTTTTGGAGGTATAAGTGTGTATGTATTTGAAGTGATTTTTGGGAGAGATAAGGGGTGGCTAAAATATTTTTGTGGTTGGAATGGGGAGTCATAAGGGTAAACATTGTAATTGATTTTGTAATAAAGTGAAATTATTGTTTTTGAAATTTTGGAGCAATAAGTGATTTTGGAGGGATACAGTGCATTAATTTTTTGTAATATTTGTGAAGGTTTGGAGTGATAAGGTGTGGGATTTGAAAAATCTTTTTGGCAGTTGATGTCGTCCAAAGTCAAAATTCATGTAAGTCAAAGAGGGTAGATTTTCCTTTGAAGAATTTCTTGTAAAGAGTCAAATTCAATGAAGTCCATTTCAAAGTCAAGTCATAATTAAAGTTGTAATTGAGAAGTCACCATGACAAGTGAGCAAGTTCAAAGTGAGGGTTGAGGTGAAAGATAAGTAAAGCAGATATTGACGTTAACTTTGCAGCTAGAGCTTGGCATTATCATTGCTTAAGATGTTGAAAGATGATGTAATCCAGTAATTAATAAAGACATTTTTTTGGTGACTGTGTCCTAGATCCGCCTGAAATTGAATAAGGGGATCTTAGGTACACCATGTGTATGTTTGTGATGGCGCGTGTTTTTTATGGCTTCATGATGTTGCTTATGATTTGTGTCTAGTTTTGACACATAAATGATCTCATTTAACACACATAAAGTTCAATGCATGCAAGCACAACACCTGTAACGAAGTAGCTACAAGGAAGGATAATTAAGCTCAATACATGCATCTGCACACCTAGAACACATAATCAAAGTTGTCAACATCAACATTCTACCTCAACAAGCAAATTCAATTAATACAATCAAGTTCATGTACTTGCAAACTCCAGCATTTCAAAGTAAAGTCGACATCACTACAATCAAGTTAATGAATCTGTAAACTTCAATGTTTCAGAGCACAGTCTACATCAACATTTTTGAACTTGTAATCAAACTCAAATTCCATGGAATTGTAAGGGTGCATTCTCGGTTGAAACTAACAACCAAGTTTTGAATTGAGTCAAATTAAGTCAAATTGAATTCATTGTAGTGAGTCATTAAAATCATTAAGTGTTTTTGGGTGCATTTTCGATAGTGTTCGACACCCTTTCTTTAAGCAGAATCAAGTGAATGCACGAGTTTTAACTCTAAAGCAAACAAGCAACAAGTTCACATCTCTTGCAAGCGAGCGTGAGTATTCATTCAAAGAAATTTTCATCAAGTTAGTACAAATTTGCAGCAAGCGAGCGTGAGTTCCAGTAAACTTGAAACAAGAGAAACAAGTTTCACCAAGCAAGAGATCCAGCAAATTCTGAAGCAAGTGAGCGTGAGTATTCATTCAAGTGAATGTGAAGTAATCAAGCAAGACAAGTGAGTGTTCAAGTAAAGCGATCGTCATCAAGCGAGCGTGAATATAAGAGTTCAAGCAAGAAACTTCTACAACTCTAGCAAGTGTTCCAAGCAAGCACAATAAGCAACAAATCAAGCGAGCGTGCCATTCAAGCCACATAGAAAGTGAGCCTGTCATTCAAGTAACAAAATTAAGTGAGACAGTTCAAAGTACGACATCTACGACAAACGAGCCTGAATTCAAGAGAGCGAGTTCAAATGGTGCAACACATCAAGCTGATAGAAGTTCTTCACAATTTGATCATCTCAAGTGATGAAGACATGGTGCTAATCAACAAAGAAACTCTTGCTAATATTTCATGACATCTACAACAAACAAATGAAACCATTGAGTTTCTTCAACTCGAGTCGCAACTTCAAAGGAATGAATTGCAATAAAAGAGTGATACTTTCAAGTCTTTGAACCATCCAGATGATAAGTCATTCATCCAAACAACTTCAAGTGTCGAAGTTGTTCCAGTTCCAATTTCTTCCAAGCCCATCATAAAGCCATGGGAAGAAATTCAAAATAACAAGAATCGACGTCGCTTAGGATATGTCAACGATGGCACCAACCTGCATATCCCAGATTATTCAAGGCTAATTAGGTCCTTCAGTGTAGGATTTCTTACACAAATCACCTCAACAAGTTCTGAGAAAGTTGCAGACAAACATAAATGCATGCAACTTGAAGTTGCAGTCAAACCGACATGTTCTCATTGTCAAAGAACCGATCATATGGAAGATCAGTGTTTTGATCTCCATCCTTGTCGCCATTGTGGCCAGCCCAATCATTCCTCAGAAAAATGTCGCAACCAACAAAAATCAGCCATATTAAAATTCAACTGTGAATGGATTGATCCTTGGAAATGGTCATCCACAGTCAAAAGATTGTCTCAGTTCTACAACCGAATACAATCACACATAGTGCAACCAATAGTGAAAAGATGATGGTACTCTCATGCAGTTGAATGGGGGAATACACTAGTGCCACACTCCTACACCTGAAGGGGGGGAGTTCAGGAATACTTTTCAAAGAAGTGTCTCTCCTTTCAAGTGACAAAGGGGGGAAAATGTCAATGAAATTAACGGTCGTTGTCAGAATGAAATTCTCGACAAAACCAACAAAAGCAGCCAGTGGGCAGCTTCCATAGCCAGTGGGCATCTTCAACAGCCAGTGGGCATAAAAAAATTCGCCAGTGGGCAGTCGACAGCAAATTAACAGTGAGTAGTTTTCAACACATCAAAAGCAACAAAGAGTTGTTTTTGACCTCATTAGCTAGTGGGCATTCAACAAATTTTGTGAGTGGACAAAAGATGATGATTTCACGGAAAGGATATATGGATCCTGTTGCAACTTAGCACGTGATGGAGTTGTCAAGAGAAATTCAGAGATGAATCAGACATGTAGCTGACTCATGGTCTCTTCAGATTGTAGTTTTTCAGCATCCAGCTTTGGCAGTTTTTCAGACAATGTTTTTGAGGATCAACATGAGAACTTGGAATATGGTTCCTCATTCTTCTTTTGGATTTATCATTGAAGGGGGGAATGTTAGCCTCTCTCATAAAACAATAATAAATTCAAAAATAAATAAATAAATTAAATATTACAAGTTAGGAATTTGTGCCTAACTCTTGGGTTGTTCCTCTAAGATAGGAGTTAGTTTGTCTAAGTTAATTTAATTTTCAATATCCTTTGGGAGTTCCATTCCATTGCAAGGTTTGTCACATGATTTATTTTTGGGAGAATTGTTTTCCAAGAAAACCTTATTTCACAAATCCTCGTTGGGAAATGAAGAAATACATAAAATAAACAACCCCCTACAATGGTTTTTATTACATATATTGGTTACAATAAATAATTATATTATAGTGGTGGATATTCTTGGGCCATGAAAATATCGCTTTTTCCTATATCATTTTATCAATTTTGTATGCATCCTTGAAGTAAAAGATCTAAATCAAGTCTGGTATCAGATTAGGTCTTCTTGATGTGAGTTGCATGAGTGAATGCTAACCAGGAACAAGCTCCAAAGAGGAGAAGGAAAAATCAAATCGTTTAATCCCGAAGTGGGGCATGCAAAAAGAAGATGGAACATGTTAGATGAGGATGCACAAGCGAAGGAAGAGCAAAATTATCACAAGATCTTCTTCACCATGGCAGAGAAATTTGACAAGTTGTTTGCATAATATGAGAAGAAAATCAAGCATGAGAAGAAAGAGATCGATGATCATGCCTCGGTACACCATGGAGGTGGAGGAGAAGATCCTTTTCCCTCTCCATCCACCAGTGAAAATTATTCTTCTTCCTTTTCTCATCATTCTAACAGGAATCATAGAAATGCATCTAAGAAGCCACTTTTAAAGCTAGATGTAAAGTTTGATTTGCCCATATATAATGGAGTATGTAGTGCAGAGAAATTAAAAAATTGGATCAGATAGATCAAGGTCTATTGTAGGATTCAGCAGATCGAGGAACATGAGGCCAAGATCCAATTAGCATCTCTTTGGATGAGTGGCACCACTCTCGTTTGGTGGGAGAGCAAGATGCAGAAAGGTAGCAAAAACTTGGGTAATCTCCTTTCTTCTTGGTCCAATTTTGTTTTCGTATTAAAAGATCAGTTTTATCCTTTGGGTTATCGAAAAAAGGATTTAATGAAATAAAAATATTTGAGACAAGGAAAAGGTCAAAATGTACAAAGCTTCATAGAAGGGTTTGGGAAAGAAGATTTGAATATGGACATTCCACGTGATTCACTAGAAATTGTAGCAAAATATATTGGTGCTTTGCATAGTTACATCAGACATTCTTTGTTATTGTTTGAGCCTACTACTATTAATGCAACTAGTGTGAAGGCCATTCACCTTGAAAGCAAGGGAAAGAATGGCAAAGAAGATCAATCCAAGAAATCATCTTTCAAACCTCATAGTGGAAAGTTCAATGGAAAAGCCAAGGGAAAAAACAAGAAGGAAGCTACAACCAAGAAACAAGGAGCAAAGCCATATTGCACACATTACAAGAAGGAAGGCCATGATGATGAACATTGTTGGAAATTGCATCCAAAGTTTAAGCCAAAGCGATTTGGTGGTAAGGGAAAGAAAAAGACAGTGGCAACCGTGCAACAAGACCTTGGATCTGATTCCGGTGATGAAACACAAATCACAACAATAGGCATACAAGGTAACGTTTCTCTTCATGCTAATGAGAATTTTGAATTGCATGCAAGAACAAGTACTTCAAATTAATCTCTTGTTAATGAAAGAAATAAGACTGAATTGTTCCACATTAGATTTGTGATGAAACATACTAAATTGGAAACCTTGTTTGATCTGAGCTCACACGTAAACTTGATTTAGAATCCTTGGTTAAGAAATTAGGGTTGGAGAACAAGCCTCATCCGAAACCATACCCTCTTGGTTGTGTGTGTGATAAAGCCAAATTACATGTAACCAAACAATGTCGGGTTATATTTGTGATTGCATCCAAACTAGTAGATGAGGTTTATCTTGATGTTGTACCCTTGGATATTTGTGGCATTGTATTGGGGAGTCCATATTTGGATGACAAGAAAGAAGTTTTATTTCTCCATGAAAACAAGTATCATATCACGAAAGATGAGGTGGAATACATTGTTAGGGCTCATCGTGCCACGATCAGTGTTAGTCTTGTAAGTGCATGTCAGATGAAGAGATTAGTCAATTCCAGTAAAGGGTGAATGCTCATGGTTGTGAGAGTAAATTATGCAAAGGAATGTGAAGCTTTCCAAGTTTGTGATCCCACTCATAAAAAATAATTGTGTGAAATTGTCTCTAACTATAATGAGATTTTTTAGGAACCAAGTGGGTTGCCTCCAAAGCGTGAAATCCAACACGAGATCCACTTGTAGAAGGATGCTCCGTTACCAAATATTGGTATGTACAAGTTGTCAACCGTTTAGATGGAGGAGATAAAGAAGCAGGTGCAGGAATTGTTGAACCAAGGGGTCATAAGGCCAATTTCTTCTCCATGTGGTTCACCTATTGTGTTGGTGTCAAAGAAGGATGGCACATGGAGGCTGTGAGTGGACTACATAACACTCAACAAAATAATGGTGAAGAATTGATACCCTCTCCCTCACATTGATGATTTACTAGATCAATTGAAAAAGGTTGTCTATTTCAAAAAATTAGACTTGTGTAGTGGCTACCATCAGGCTAGGATTGTAGAATAGGATTTATGGAAGATTGCATTCAAGAAAAAAGAGGGGTTGTTTGAATGGCTAGTGATGTCATTCAGACTATGCAATGCTCCGACCACATTCATGAGGGTGATAAATGATACTTTCAGGCCTTTTATTTATGATTTTGTACTTGTGTATCTTGATGACATTCTTGTTTTCAATATGAAATGGAAAGATCATGTGATTCATGTTAAAAAGGTTCTTGATGTTTTTCAAAAGGAAAAATTGTATGTCAAAATGTCGAAGTGTGAATTTGGTAAACATCTTTGGTTTACTTAGTTCACATTGTTGGAGATGGATAGTTAAAAATATATCCTTCTAAAGTTTATGTGATTGTAAAATGGCCTAGTAAAGTGGTCTAAACCCACCAATGTTACAGAGGTTCGTAGATTTTTCGGTGCAATGCAATACTGGAGAAGGTTCATTGCCAACTTCTCTGTCATTGCATCCCTCTTGCATGCTTTGACAAGTATGAAGCAAACCTTTCAGTGGGGAGGAAAGTAGCATAAACCCTTTGATACACTAAAATAAAGTATCGACAACACAACATTTTTGGCCTTACCTGACATCCATCAACCTTTTGAGATCGATACAGATGCCAGTGGGTACGCCATGGGAGTAGTATTGATGCAATAAAGGAAAATTGTATGTTACCATTCAGAGATATTCTCCCAAGTTGTTGTGAACTATCCCACATATGAAAAGGAGTTGTATCCCTTGGTTCAAAGTGTGAAAAAGTGGAAGCACTATTTGATTGGAAAGGAGACCATCATTCACACATATCACCAACCCTTGCAATCCCTCCAATCACAAACGAAGCTTCAACAAGCACATCATTTCTGATGGATGGGATTCCTCCAAAAGTTTCACTTGGTAATCAAATAGAAGAAGAGAACCAACCACAAAGTGGCATATATGCTTTCTTTCTCTCCTATTTATGCATCTATAGTTTTGAAAAATGTTTCTTTATATTTTGAAATTTTTGTTGAACAATATGTTGATGATGAAGATTTTAAGGAGATTTATGAAAAGCTGACTCATAGATTGCAGGTGGAAAATTACCATTTGCAGGGAAAATTGTTGTACCATCTTAGCAAACTTTTTCTTACCACCAATGAAAGAATACATATAATTGGAGAGGAACATACCTCTCTTGTCTCGGGTCATTTTGGTACAAGGAAATATTTGTGTCAGTTATAGAGGTTTTATTATTGGCCTCACATGAAAAATATTGTGACTCGATATGTAAAGGGATGTGTGTTGTGTTCAGTTTGCAAGCCCTCTAATAGAAAATTGGGGCTCTACACAACAGTCCCTATTCCGAGTCGTCCATGGGAAAGTGTGTCAATGGATTTTGTTGGCTGTTTTCCTTTGTCTAGGAGAGGTTATGACTATCTATATGTTGTTGTGGATTGATTTAGAAAAATGTGTCTTAATGCCTTGTAAAAAGCAGGTCATTGCACAGCAGACTGCTCATCTCTTCTTCCAATTTGTATGGGTCCACTTTGGGTTAACATTGTGTCTGATTGAGACTCTCGCTTCCTAGGAGTGTTTTGGACAAGTTTGTGGAGAATGATGAACACTAAGATGAAGAGAATCATGACATTTCATCTGCTAAATGGTGGAAAAACAGAAGTTGTCAACCGCACAATGATACATTTACTCTGGGGCTATTGTGGCAAGCATCCCAAGTTCTAGGATAAACAACTCCCTTATGTACAACATGCGTACAATCGGGCAGTGAATTCATCCACTTAGAGCTCATTGTTCGACACATGCTTTGGATATTTTCCAAAGGATCCCTTACACATGGTCTTTGGGAGAGATGAAGATTCTAGTGAGAAAGATGACAGGGACAAAGCATGGAAGTTCATTCAACGAATTCAGATGATTCACTAGATGGTGCAAGAGAAGTTGGATAAAAGTCAAGCTCAATACAAAGCTCAACATGAAAAGCACTAGGTTGATCACCAATTCCAGGTTGGAGACAGGGCGTGGTTCCACATCAGCAAAGACATGATGAAAGGGGAAGGAAAGAAGTTGAGACTAATATGATATTTCTCATTCACCATATTGGAAAAAATTGGAGACAACGCTTTTCGTCTTGAATTTCCAACATACATGCAAATGTACTCAATGGTGAACGTTGAAAACTTGATGCTTTATGAGCCTCCTTTGATCATGGACACCGAAGAGGTTGGAAAGGTTCCTACAGTGGACGAATTTGCACCTGAATACTTGGACAAGCTACCTAAGGATATAATTCTTGAAAAGAGGATTAAGACTTCATGACGAGGATAAATGGAGTACCTTCATATTATTTTCAAGGGAATGCATCCAAGTAAGGCTCGTTGGATTGAAAATGAGAAAGTGAGGGGGACATTCCCTCACTTTCCAATTGACTGATAAAGATTTTGGTGGCCGAAAATCTCATTAGTAGGGAGGAATGATGCAGGTGGCTCCCAGAAACGCTCATAATTCAGAAGTGGCTTTGGAAAAGCTCAAAATCAAAGTCACTGGATTGAAGTGGAACTATGGTTAGATCGTAGATCTCGTTGAAAAATTTCCAATGGAGCAAACAACACCTCAATCCGAGTTCGTATGTGAAAGTCATGGCCAGACAAAGTTTTGGTCAAACTAGGCCCAATGGCAGTGACTCACAAAACAATTTAGCACTTAACAGCGCATGAGTTTCGGTGGTCGGAACGAGAGAATTTATCGCCTCTTTAATTTGACCCGTGACCCCAAATTTGGTCGGCGGGTTTTTAATCAATTTGTTTTATATACATGAAAAAATATTAAAAAACTTAGGTGGTGGCCCACCAACCCCACCACCCACCAACCATATGATATATATATTATATAAAACAAAAAAATACACAACGGGTCGGGACCACGGGTGACTCGAACCTCGCTCGACCACTATGAAACAATCATATGCCAACGAGGCCAGTAGGATTTGAACCCGCCTGAGTCGGTGGGCTGGCTCGCCAAAACAGGCGACCTCATAACCAAATGAAACGACACACCCAAATTAACAATGGTTATGCCATAATGGGGGTCCCACAGGTTGGAACCTAGGACCTTCCCAACCAAAACCTTAACTTATATGCCACCAACCAACGGGTCAGTTGCCCTTGGTTGAAAAATTCTTTTGCAAAAACTTATATAACCTTTACCACTCCCCCAATGGGAGGAAGGGAGGCGGATACTTGAGGTCCGACTAGTGGAACAACACACGGAACTAGGAGGGTAGAACCCCGACTCAGGGATATATTTTTTATATTGAGAAGATTCCTTAAGGGTCCATAAATTCCAGTGTCAGAAAGGGGCCGACTTTATAGTCACTTTTTTCACGATTTTTTGCCAGGAATCCAACCGTGCAACCTATTTATCTAGTAGAGGTCTACGTTTTTAGGCAATCCCCGAAAGTGGAGGTATAAGGTGTCATTTTGTAATTACTTGTAATTTATTTATGTTTCCATTTAACGAAAGAGGCCCCCCCACATTAAATAGGGCCTGGAGACATAGCCCACGTTGGGTGAACTTCGTTATCAAATTGTCTTGTGCCTTTGATCTCATGGTTGCTTTTGATTTCTGTTTCTTTCATGTGTTTATGCTACTTGGTTACATGCTCTTTTAAATTCAGATTTGTATACATCCTTGAAGTAAAATATCTAGATCAAGGGGTGGTGAAAAATCCTTTTCTTGCTAAGAGGGAGTGTTAGAAATGTAGCAAGAAAGGCTAAATTTGACTTGTGCCTTAGTCAAATTTAGTAATTTTATTTTCCACATCAGCAAGAAAACTTTGATTGCAGTTAACTTGTGTGATATGGCTTGTGTATACTAGTTTACTTAGTAAATTCGAGTAAGATTCTAGAAGTAGGGTCGTGCATGTAGTGATTGCTAAAATTTAGCAATCTAGTTCAGTTATTTTCAGTTTGACTCAGTGAACTGAGCTCAAGTACCTAGTTGAGTCAGTTGAGTAGTAGAACTATTGTTAACTCAGTGATCTCTAAGTTAAACTAGTCAATCAGTCAAAAATTTCCCAAACATGTATGGAATTCGAATTGCCTAGCTGGAGTGGAGGAAAAGACACATTCTAATTATCAATTGTATATTAGTTGAGTGTATAGGCTTGGCAGTTAAGCAGGTGAATCATTCCTTGGAAATTGCACAAGAAAATAGGAGAAAATTCCTACTTTTTAGGAGCTAAGTTCCTCCAGGATTGCACAAGGAAATAGGAGCAAGCTAGGGCCTTGAATTGGCTAAGTGTTGGCCATAGCAGGATAGTCAGTAAGAGAACAAGTTTATAGTGCAAGTTGTGCTTTAGATCTGAAGCAAGTCATTGTAATAGTTTCTCACTCTCCTCTGATTAATGAAAAGCAACAAAGGGGTTTTATCCCAGTTGGGTTCCCTTGTAAATCATCGTGCTCTTGTGGTGATTTAATGGTTACATTTTATTTCATGTGTTTCTAAAAGCTGATTTACATTCTGCAAAACAATAGAGGAAAATTGTAATCTCTTGTTTTCAGTTTGAATACATCAATAGTAGCAAATTTCTATTAATTTCTACATCGAGAATCAAATGGAAGATTGATCTTTTTAAAACAATAACATGGTGGCCCTGTACCCACTAGCACAAATATTTTTTCGGCCATACACATCTATTTTTTGACGTAAATAATTTATTTGGATTAAAACTTTTTTGCCATGTCTGTAAAGTTTATTTTCTATAAAATCTAGCGTCACTTTGTGGGTAGTAAGATGGTTCACTTTGTAGAATGACAATAAGAATAAGTTTGGATTTCACTTCATAATCACCAAGATATTTTACCTTGTATCATGACAATCAATTCCCAATCCACCTAGATTCAAGTCCCCATATGTTCTTAAGACCACTAAAGTAATAAGATAATATTTGAGCATTAAAGAGATAAGATAATATGTAAAATTTTCACATGCCCTAACTCATTAAAGATATTCTAATTATCATTTTGTATATGATTATTGTGCAAGCTTTCCAACTCAATGTTGTAATGTTTTTTTAACATTTTGAGTCAGTCAATTTACATAAAAATATTTATAAAATGAAATTAGTAAAGTAAAATAAATTAATAATTATAATTATTAGTAAAACATTTTGAGTGCCCAAAATTACATAAAACAAAAACTAAAGATAATAAAAAATATAATAAAAAACATAAAATTTATAATTATAATTATAATTAATGACAATTAATAATTAAACCAGGTTAAATTCTTCTTAATTAGGGATCTATCAAGTAGAGTAATTCGAGATCTATAAGTATAATCAAATCAAGAGAAAAATCATATCTTTTGAAATGCAAAAAGTGAAAATAAAATAAAATAACTTGATATACAAACCTCTTATAAAATGAAAAAATATTAATATGAAATTAAAATGAATCTTAATTTGAAATATCACTTATGCGATTCATAGTGTGTATACATATATCTTTCACTAAAAATCACATATCAAAGAATTTGGTCGACAACTGCTGGTTTCGAACTAGCTATTGTGGTTCAACTTTAGGACCGATGAGAAAATAGATCAAAGCATTCCACTATAAAAAGATAAGGAGACGAGTTAACTAGCCGTTGGATGGAAATAATGAGTTTGACCCAAGAGAAGGGAAAGTCAAAGAATGGAAATTAAATTATAATTTAAAAAAAAATATTATTTAAAGAATAGTTACATTTTATTAAAGTTATTAATTTCAAATTTAAATTTTATTATAAATATTAAATATTTGTATGGCTAAATTTTTATTTTTATTTTTTATTTTTTATTTTTTATTTTTATTTATTTTTAATTTTTAATTTTTATTTATTTATTTTTTATTTTTTCTGAATTGGACTAATTCTATTAATCTGAAATATGGTACAAAATGATACAATCAAGAGTGACAGAAAACCGGCAACCGGAAATGATAGGACTATCAACCTCGGTTCTGGAGAAGGAGTGAAACAAGCAAAAAGCTACAACATATGGCTGGAAGAAAAAAGATTGACTTCTACCCAGAGTGGGCAGAAGCCTCAACACGAAGTTTTTTCCCTTTCCTTTTTTTGACCTCGACCCAACCATCTTGGGGCGAATGAGCAATAACAGCTTGAAGATTGGGGTTCTCCACAGGGGGACCCTGCTTATCTGAATCAGAGGAGGAGGTCATATGGACGCGTTTCTGGGCGACGGCTGTATCGGAGGAAAGCGCCGGACCTTCGGTGGAAGGGACCACGGAATGAGGAGCTTGATCCAATTCTGCATCGCTACCTTCCTCTTCAGAGCTAGAGGAATCAAAATCCACAATTGGAGGTGGAGAGCATGATGCCCATCGTTTGGACTTGGGCTTGGAGAGGTTATCCTTTTTCTTTTTTGCCAGGAGAGATGGGCAGGTGTTCTGCAAATGCCCTGATTGGTGGCAATGGCGGCAACGGAATGCAGTATTTTCGTAATCGAGTGTCTGGGTCCAGACAAAGTCGTTTATCTTGAGATTGATTTGGTCTGGAAGTCCTTTGCTTAAATCTAACTCTGCACATATTCTGGCATATGTGTAGAGACCTTTATTTTCCCGCCAGTAATCTGCCATAATGAAACTGCCCAAGGTGTTTCCTATGGCTTTATAGACTGTAGTATGCCATAAGTGGGCAGGTAAGTTTGGAAGCCTGATCCATATAGGTGTCCTGGTAATGACTGCAGTTGCTGGATCAAAATCTGGGAACCAAGGAGTCAAGAAGAGCCCTGCTGTTCCCATGAACCAAGGGCCTTCTTCTAAAGCCTTTTCATAATGCTTACTGTCATCAAATAGAACAATGAAATATCCTTTTGAACAGAAACTGATCTTACAATGATGAGTCCAGTTTGCATGGATCCATGCATAGAGATCCTGCGATCGCGGCCACAGTCCATTAAATATGCAAATGATTGCTCTTTCTGCAAAATCTTGAAGTTGGATTGTAAGACCTTCATGGGTGATTTCAATAGAGGGAACTTCCTCTATCTTGTCAACCAAAAAAGGCTTAGGTTTAAGGGCTTCCGGGGGTTTAGGGTTCTCAGAGTGTACAACATCTTTGTAGGAGAAAGGAGCAGAGGAAGACTGTCTCGCTGCACCACCTCTCAAACGAAGGGTTAACACCAAAGAGCTGTTTCTGGAAATACTGTAAGTAGAGAGGGGAAGCAGGTCTTGGTAAATAAGTCGCTGGAGGCCCGAGGGTATCCCAGTCCGCCGTTCCAGAGTAAGCTTCAGATTCTGCACCAAATCTGAAGAACAGACCCATTGCAATAAGGTTTTGCTGGAGAGTAGCAAAATTTGGAGCTGGAAAGAAACAGGGTGAAGTTTTTGCTCTGGATCTGCCCGACTTCTGAAGGGCTGAAAAGACGGGGCCTCCATCGAATTTGCTTCAGCTTTAGCGCCTTGCCTAAGCCCATCAATGGTGTGATTCCATGTTCCATCACAAAGCAACACGAGGCCGAAGGGACCCCAAGCTAGATCTCCTGAGCAGAGGCGGCGACATCCTGGAGGGGAGAGACCTGCAGCCAAAATGGAGATGACAGAGAGAGACCGCAAGGAACTACGGCAATGCAAATCGCAGAGTATTCAGGACTTGCCATGTAGCCTGCAACAGCAGCTTTGCTGAACAGGGTTGAAGCGAAAGCCATGATGGCATCAACGGCTAGGTGCTGCCATTGTGGAATCTGAGGTAAGTCGTCCGAATGCAGCCACTTTGCATGGGGTAAAGCCCAGCCACAGGGCCTTACTCTGCCCCAAACAGAGGGCATAAGGCAATAACTTTGCTGCCTTCGATACTGGAGCGAAAGGGGTTCATCTTCATCCTAGAGAGCCTCCCTAAAGAATTCTCCACAGTCGTTCACCGAGGAAGATTCCAAACCAGGAAATGACTGTATAGATGAGCAGATGCTGAGAGCAGAGTTAAGCGGTGCCTCTGCCCCTACCTCCACCACACAAGACTCCCGATCTCCGCCCTACAATGGGTCATCGACCATCCTCAGCAGTGCTTTGCATCCATTGCTGGCTGGTGAAGGCTGAGAACTCTCCCCCAATGCCTCCTCGAACCAGTCGGCGGCAACAAAACTCTGGAACCCTAGTTCAAAGATAAAAACGCCGCTACGCAGAGCCATATTTCGTTCTCCTAACATCTTTATGGCTAAATTATTATAAGAATGGTACGACCTAATTAAATTAAATAAAGGGAGAGCTTTTGGAAAAAAAGGCACCAAAGGTTAGGAGTATAGGGCAGGGATCCAACTCCTGGTAATACTCTAACCATCATCCAATTCAGGTTGATGGTTTTTTTTTCCAATTTCTAAAGCCTTCCTTAGCTTAAGGTGATGAAAATGGTCGACATTGACAAGAACTTTAGCTTCTTCAATATGTGATAGTTAGTCTTTTCTGCATGTTCAGCTAAAGCAGAGGAACTAAATCTTTAGTGTTTAATATAGGAGCTAGATCTTTCTTGTTTAATATAGGCAGCGCATTCACAAATCTTTTAAGTAAAATAAATCTTTTGAAATACAAATTTTTTTAGTTTATTTTTTTTTTCAAAATATCTTAATATACAACCTCTTAATATATATATATAATTTTAATATAGTTGAGTGAAGAATTCCCTAAAAGCAAACCTATAATCACAACATATCGTTCTCCATAAATCTAAATCAACCACCGTTAAAATGAATTTACATCATTCCTATCTCAATTATATCCCGAAAAGCAAAATAGCTTTGAATAGAAGATTTCTTATAATATTCATCCATCTCTAAATTCCAAAAAATTTCTCAGAAACGTCGAACATGGTGAATAGGCCGATTTTAGTTTTCTGTTTTCTGTTCAAACCCAGTGAATTGTTGAAGGATTTGGCAACATCCATCTAGTTGAGAAGAAATCCGCCATTCTGGGGCAGCGAGCACTTCTGGAAAGAATATGCAATCCAGAAATGGGATTTTTTAATGTATGGTTCTTCGTCAATTTTATACAGAGGACAGGGACAGAGCAGCAAGGGCAGAGCATAGAGGACAGGGACAGTGGACAGAGAAGCAAGGGCAGAGCAGCTAGTTTTCAGTGGATAGCGGGCAGAGCAGCAAGGACAGAGCAGCAAGTTTTCAGTGGTCAGACCAACAGAGATTGAAGAGTTAAGCATAAAACAAAGGGTCAGTTTTGGGCAGAGATTTTGATTTCCCTTAATATCATCATGAGAATGGAACAAAAAACTTTAGAACCCGTAGAAACAAATGATATAGGGCAAGTGAAAATTGCCTCATCAACGAAAACTGGGAAGTGGGTTTGGGTCAATGCCAAACAATATCAGGGCATTTTAAAAAGGAGACTAGCTCGTCTAAAATGGGAGCAGAAAAAGAAGAAAAAGTCTCAAAGGGAGAGTATTGTTCGCAAGAAACAACATTCAAACAAGTTTTCTTCGCAAGCATGTGGCAACAAGTCCAAAGGAAAAGGAAAAGTTAGTGATGAGTATGCTTTATATAGTCCCACATCCACACCTCTCACTTGGTCATCTGACCTTTATGTGAGAGAACTCTTAAATGTAAAAGAAAGGTTGGAAGTAGTAGAAGCTAAAGCACTGGAAAGAGATTGTGCAATCCATATAATAACAGCTGAAAATCAGGCTTTAGCAGAAAGCAACAAAGTTCTGAAGGAGCAAGTGTCATTACTGCAGGAAGCTCTCCGAATAGGGAAAACAGAATGGCAACGCATGAAAGCGGAGGTGCAAAACATGAAGAAAGTTGCAGTGGAAAACACAGAGGTGATGAATGCGAAGCCACCCCAGGATAAGGGGAAAACAGTTGCTCAAATAGACAACAATGAAGAAACATCAAGAGAAGGGAGGAAAGAAGATCCCACAAAACTTTCCAAAACTTGGGCTCAAGTTGTTGGCAATTCTGCTAAGAGGGAAGGAGAAACAAACATCCAGGTTAACAACATGCAAGATAGAGAAAGCAAAGAAAGACTGGATAGAGCAACAAACATAATTATTAAAAGGGTGAAAGAGTATGGTAAAAATGAATGTACTCTTGACCTTGCAAGAGACTTCTTGAAAGACAAACTCCAATGGCAAGGACAAGTATGTCAAGCATGGAGAGTAGGTAAGCTCAACGGTGAGAGAGCCAGGCCCATAAAAGTCATCTTGCCCAACTTGCATGATAAAGATATCATTATGAGAAAGAAGCAACTCTTAAGGGGTTCTCGGTTTTTTATAGAAGAAGATTTAACTGTAAGACAGCAAGAGGAAAGGAGGGATGAAATGACAAAAGTTAGGGCAGCAAGAGATGAGGGAAAAAGAGCATGGATTTATAAATGTAAAGCCGTGATTGCGCAATTTGGACCTCCTTCCAAAACAATGCAACAAAATGATAACAAAGAAGAGGTAGCAAACTCTTTAGCAAGAAATGAGGAAGAAAGGTCATTATGGGCAAGCAGGGACAAAGACTCAACTGTGAGTCTTGCATGTCAAAACAAATAGCAATCAAGTCTTACCCAGGTTTCCTTAAGATTAGTTTGTTGGAACTGCAGGGGCTACCCATGGAGACGAGGACTTGGGTTAGGGCCTATTGCGGAAGGTAGAGACATAATTTGCCTCATAGAAACACATGAGCATGAAGGGTGTAAGACACCTTTGTTTGAAGGGTACTGGAAGATAGCAGTGTGGAACAAGGCAGCAGGGAATGGCAAAGGGCACGGGGGTATCATGGTATTAGTAAGAGAAAAAGAAGGTCGTTTCATTCAGCTAGAAAAAGAAGACCCAAATAAACAATTTGTTTGGCTTAAAATATCGGAAAATGGAAATCTCATTAGAATTGCAGCATGCTATTTTGCACCGCAAGTTTCAAAAATCTACAAAAGTAGAGGGCTTGACCACAAAGATCCCTTTGCAGCCCTAAAAACGGATATTGCAATATATTCTCAGCTAGGTGAAGTCCTTATAGTGGGGGATTTCAATGTTAGAACTGCAAGTGAACAAGCTAGCATTCTTTGTTGTAAAGAAGACAGTGACCCTATCTGGCTTGCAGAAGAGAGTAATCATCAGTGGAAACGAATTTCAGAGGATAAAGGCTGCAATATCTTTGGAGAACAACTGCTTATGCTATGTGGGGCTTTCGATTTAGTCATTTGTAATGGGTTGACTAAATGGGAAAAGTCCGGTAATTTCACTTGCAATACTTACAATGGAGCAAGTGTAGTAGATTATATAATTTGCTCGCATAGTTTGTGTGAGAAAATGGAGGAAGTGTTGATTGGAGGTCAAATTTGGGACTTAAAATCAGATCACAAGCCAATCTATTTAAGTTTCTCTTGGACCGGAAAAAAGCAATTGGGGTCGAAAAATCAATGTGTTCAACAAAATCCCCCAAAGGGCAGAATTCTTTTGAATCCAGAGAATTGTAATAACTTCAAAATAATGCTAGAGAGGCTCTTCAAGAAGGAGGAAATCCCATCTCATGGCCTTCTTAGTCACAGATTAACACATTTAATTCAAAGCGCACTTGCTGAGTGCAAAAGAGCAAAAATTAAGAAGTCTGAAAAAAATTGCTTTCCAGTTAATGCTTGGTTTGACGAGGAATGCAAAAAGGCAAGAAGGTGGAAGGAATCAGACACGGATAACATAAAACTCAAAGCTTACAAGCAGTTAGTAAAAAAGAAAAAAGCCGATTTTATGGTTTCAAGGAGAGAAGAACTAATCTTCCTCGGGAAAAATAACCCCAAATTATTTTGGAAGGAGCTCCAATCGAAAAAGGTGCAAACTGAAAACAACATTACGGCTTCTAAATGGTTTGACTATGCAAGACAACTTTATGAGCAGGATCCCAAGGTTGACCCTCCTCCCTTGGTCAACACAGACACAAAACTCTTCACGGTGCCAGAGGTAGAGATGGGTATCAAGAAGTTGGGCGCTGGAAAAGCAAAAGACTTAGATGAACTCCAAGCAGAGTATCTAAAGTGGGGCTTAAAATTTCTTTCCCCTCACATCACAAAAATTTTCAACAACATCTTACAGCAGGGGTTCCCCACAGATTGGACAACTAGTATGGCAATACCTCTTTTCAAGAGTGGTGACGTCAATAATCCTTCCAATTATAGAACCATAATGATAAACCCCTTGTTTGCAAAGTTATTTGGAAGCATGTTGGAAAAGAAAATTAGCAAGTGGGCAGAAGAAAGAAATAAACGTGCTAAAGGGCAAGCGGGTTTTAGACCTAAACATTCCACAGTTGATCATTGTATAACTTTAAGGCACATCATTGAAAAAGGTTGGGAAAATAAGGAAGAAGTTTTTTGTTGCTTTGTTGATTTCAGAAAAGCCTTTGACACGGTTCCTAGGGATAAGCTTTGGGGCAGAATGGAGGAACTCGGGGTTCCCAAGCATTTGAGAGCAGCTGTGCATAGGTTGTATGAAGAGGTGAAAGTCAAAATCAGAACTTCAGCTGGCATCTCTGAAAGTTTTAGAAGCGATATAGGGGTCAAGCAAGGTTGCCCATTGTCTCCTACCCTTTTTGGGTTATATATTGACAAGCTTGAAGAGTGGCTAAATTCGCAAGGGGGTGACGGTATCCATTTGGGCAAGTTCGTTATCAGGCTTCTTTTGTACGCAGATGACCTTATATTGATTGCTAATTCGGCTCTTAGTTTGCAAGAGCATTTACATTCCCTTGAGCATTTTTGTAAAAGGGTTGGGATGCAAGTCAATATTAGCAAAACGAAAGTAGTGGTTTTCTCTAACAAAAGAAAGCATAACCAACATAAGTTCTATTTTGGAGGCAACATTTTGGAAGAAGTTGCAGATTACAAATACCTCGGAATTAGACTTCAACAGAAATTTAAGTTGGGATGGTTGTAGAAAGAAAAGAACTTTAGGGGGTTGGAAAGCATTTTATGCTCTTCAAAACAGGTGTAGAGAGGCAGAGCTGTGGGACTGGAAAACCACCCTAACTCTTTTTGGGCTTCTGGTGATTCCGGTGATTCTTTACGGTTGTGAACTATGGGCCAGCAGCACAACCAAGATGCAGTGGAAAAAAATTGAGAAAATTCAGAAACGTTTGATTACAAACAAATTCAAAATTAAAAGTGCAGTTCCTTATGCTATCTGTTAAGTGAAACAGGGGCTGCTCCTATTGAAGCAATTGCTATGGTGCGAGTCATAAGGTATCTGAAAAAAATTGAGCAAATGGAAGAGGATAGATGGCCTAAGGTTGTGTTTAGTGACAGATTGTGTAAAAGACAAAAGACTTGGATGCGGCAAAATAACAAATGGTTTAGTAAATGGGGTATTTGCTTGAGCATGTGTCCTACAAACAGTAAAGAGATAAAAACTTTTGTTATGGATAAATTCCATAAACATACTTGGAAGAAAGAGCTAGAGAGAAAGAAGAAGTACTACATAGAAGAGTTTAACCCCACACATAACCATCAACAAAATGCATACATAGGGGCTGATATTTCTTGGAGATCTAAAATTCTTATTGCTCAATTAAGGACTAATTCTCATCAACTCCGTTGTGAAACATGGCGCTGGAAAAGGCCAAAAGAAATGTGGGAAGAAAGAGTATGTATTTTTTGCTCCTCCGGAAAAGTGGAAACAGAAAAACATTTCATTCTAGAATGTGAGGCCTTCAAGGACACCAGAGAAAACTATGCAGGTATTCTGGCAGCTAATTCTTGGGATAATCTATTCAACGAAGAGTTTGTTGATAAGCTGGGAGTGCTCATTGTAAAACTTCACAGGAAAAGGGCCGAATACAAGAGTCAGATAGAGAAGCAATCTGTCCCATAGGCTATTTTTAGCCTCGTGGACATTAAAAATTCTTTCTTTCTTTCTTTCTTTCCCATAATTAATTTATTTCGGACCACTAAATTCCCGATGTATAAATAGAAGGCCTGCCCCTCATCGAGACATGAGGCCTTTTCCTTAAATTTGAAACTTTGATTTAACTTTCTGCACACATTGAATGACCTGAAATTCTTCTCAATTGTTTTGAAACAAAATAAAATACCTTTTAACCCCATTTCACTTTTTCAACAGTCTCATTATACATTATCCAGTCGAGCGAAATCATGCTCGAAAATTCAAACGTATCTCCTCTGAAGATCCCAGCGGTTTCCAATATGTGCCTCTGGACATTGATTTTAATGCCCTCATAAATACCTCTTTGTCTATCCAGAACTAAGCGCCATCAATCTTGACATGGAGTTTAAGATAAATTTCTTCAGACGACACCAAGATGAAAATTTTGATGCTGCTGAAGCACAGAATCACCAACGCAACATTCACGACGTCCATCGCAATGACAAAATCTTTCAAACTTCTACCACTTAAAAAATCACTGCGGAACCATGGAAAACTGAAGGAAGCGTTGGATGTTTTAAATGTTCTGGACCAACAGGGCGTTCGGGTGAACCCGGAAACGTACATTTATCTGTTAATGGCGTGCGCCGATATGAAAGCTCTGGCAGAAGGTAGGCAAGTGCATGACCACATGGTCACAAACGGGATTGCAATAGATGCTATTTTGGGTGTTAAACTCATCACCATGTATGCAAAGTGTGGGAACTTGGAATATGCACGCGAAGTGTTTGACAAAATGGCTCAAAGGAATAAGTTTATGTGGAATGCCATGATTGGAGCGTATGCTAGGCAGGGTGGCTCCAGAGAGGCGCTTGTATTATATGATCAGATGCAAGGGATGCGCTTGCAACCGGACAATTTCACATTTCCTTGTGTTCTGAAAGCATGCGCTGCCATGGCAGCTCTGGATAAAGGGAAAGAGATTCATGAATATGTCCGTGAAGTGGGTTTAGAGTCCCATGTCATCGTGGGGAATGCTCTTATGGATATGTATGTAAAATGCAGGAGTTTGAATGATGCGCGCAAAGTGTTTGAGAAAATACCTGAACGAAATGTGGTTTCATGGAATGCTATGATTGCTGGGTGTGTGCAGAATGGGTGCTGCCAGGAGGCCTTGGAACTTTTTCATATCATGCAGAAAAGTTTGAAGCCTGATTTGTTAACTATCACAAGTGCACTTTCTGCGTGTGGACATTTGGGCAGTCTGCAGCAAGGGAAAGAGATCCATGGTTCTGTGATCACGGGGGGATTCGAGTCGGATTTTGTTGTTATGAGCGCACTTGTGGGGATGTATGCAAAATGTGGCAGTATATACCATGCTCGTGATGTATTTGATAGAATGTCTCAAAGAGATGTAATTTCGTGGACTGCGATGATTGCAGGGTATGTTGAGAACTGTCATGTTGATGAGGCCTTGAAATTCTTTAGGAGGATGCTATTTGCAGGCTTTGAACCCGACGCTGTCACTATTGCCAGTGTGTTCCAGGCATGCGGCCAAATAGCAGCTCTACAGAGAGGAAAGGAGATTTACAATTATGTAATCAGAAGGGGTTTTGATTCACATTTTCTTGTAGGTAGTGCCCTTGTAGCTATGTATGCAAAATGTGGGAGCATTGTAGATGCACACCATGTTTTTGATAGAATCCCTCGTAGAGATGTTGTTTCGTGGACTGCAATGATTGTAGGATATGCTCAGAATGGGTATGGCGATCGTGCTTTGAATCTTTTTCGTCAGATGCAATTAGCAGGAATGAAACCTGACTCTTTTACCCTTGCAAGTCTTATCTCAGCATGTGCTAGCTTTGGAGCTTTGCAGCTAGGCAAGGAGATCCATGGCTACATGCTTAGAAGACAATTTGAGTCGGATGTGTCCATGTGCAATACCCTCATAGACATGTATGTGAAATGTGGAAGCCTGGAGGATGCTATCTGGGTTTTTAATAAAATGTCTCAGAAGGATGTTGTCTCGTGGACGACAATGATTGCAGGGTACGGTATGCATGGGCAAGGTCATCTTGCCCTTAAACTCTTGTCTCATATGGAAAAGACAGGCGTGAAACCTAACCATGTCACCTTCACTGGGGTTCTGTCTGCGTGCAGCCATGCTGGCCTTGTAAATGAAGGCTGCAAGTACTTTGAAGTTATGAGACGAGACCATCACATCACACCCAGGGTGGAGCACTATGCCTGTGTCGTTGACCTTCTTGGGCGAGCCGGACAGCTGAACAAGGCACTTGACTTTGTCAACAAAATGCCAATAGAACCTAACTCTAGTGTGTGGGGAGCATTGCTTGGTGCTTGCAGAATCCATCACAATATAAATGTAGGAGAATTTGTAGCGGAACGGCTTTTTCAATTAGAACCAGAAAGTGCGGGGAATTATGTGTTACTGTCAAATATCTATGCTGCTGCTGGGAGATGGAATGATGTAGCAAAGATTAGAAATTTGATGAGAGATAAGGGGTTAAAAAAGAGTTCAGGGTGTAGCTGGATTGAGTTCAACAACACAATACATGTATTCAATGCAGGTGACAGATCACATCCACAAGTGGAAAAGATTTATGAAATGCTGGAGAGCTTGGCTGGCCAAATGCAAGCGGCAGGATATGTTCCTGAGACAAACTTTGTGCTACACGATGTGGCAGAGGAGGCCAAGCAACATATTCTATGTGGCCACAGTGAGAGGTTGGCAATTGCTTTTGGGATTATCAATACATACCCTGAAACATCCATCCGGATTACTAAGAATCTTCGTGTGTGTGGGGACTGCCACACTGCCACAAAGTTTATCACCAAGATTTTGGGTCGGAAAATAATTGTGAGGGATGCCAGTCGTTTCCATCATTTTAAAGATGGTTTATGTTCTTGTGGGGATTACTGGTGATGGACAGAAAACAAACAGTAAATCTACATTTGCATACAGTCAGTTTTGCACTCGCAGTGGTAGACGCCGGACGGTGAGATACTAATCAGGAATGAAGTGCCATACAGTTTATAGCATCTGAGTACTTGAGCCGTCATGTCAAGTCTGAACATAAAATGGTGGCATAGGCTGGTAGCACCATTTTCTGAAAATGAATGGTCAGCCATGTTGCATGGGTACGTTTGGGTACTTGTATGGGAATGCCAAGTTAGAAAACGTTTTGAACTACAGGTACAAGGAGATGCTGAATTTTCTTTGTAAAAGAGGAGATCGGGGGAATGCGGCTTTGGATATGGTCTCGGGGTGATACAAGTGTCCATGCAGCTATGATGGTGAGACATTCTCGCAACTTAATTTTTGTTATGGTTTACAACACTTTCATACCATGCCAATTGAAGATTTCTGGAAGTTTATTAGAATGAAAGCAAGGGTAAAGATCGAGCACTAAACCTATGCTTGACGTCTCCTACCCTCACAAGAAGTTTTTAGCTCTTTTCTACACTTCAATTCGCATTTTCAATTCTCAGTAAAGGAGAAATGGCAGACCTATGTATACAAGCAAATTAATGCATCTATAATTACAAATAAACAAGGTAGCTAAAATGGCAGGGCAGAATTTTGTTGCAAGAAAAAATATAAATCATATTAACATTCCTAATTTATCTCCTGTGATCAGTGCAGGGGACAACACAATAATCTTTTGTGGTGGAGGAAAAATAAGGCAGAAACATGAGAAGCATTGATGGCTGATAGTCTTATACAATGCAGTTAAGTTTTTACTTTCAGTTTAGAATATGCAGGCAGAGATATCTGTAAGAGCAAACAAATGTATTATAATTTCTACATATATTTGGATGCATTTCATTACAAATTTGGAAGGTATTTAATGTCTGTATCCTCGACAGTGTTTGAAACACTCAAACAGCAAAGTATTTCCTAGATGATCTGCTAGTAATATCAGTTTTCCTATATCAACTTATGCCATTATTTTTCTGGTGTATATGCATACCACCTTTTGAAAGGTAAAAGTTGGGAGTATATCATAATTATTATTACAAAACTTAAATAATGCAGGCCTCTGAGCGCATGCACCTGCTGGTATGAACATGGCCATATATACCACTGTAGTTTACGAGATATCTAGATTCTATTCAATGCTATAAATCTTAATATTCATATGTTGTTGATATATCCACAGGAAAAAGAAGCATCATGAACTAAGATCTTGAAACCACCTGTGCAACAGCAGACTTGTTGAGTAAAGCATCATCGATGGTGTGGGCTGTACCCTTGGGCTCTTCTCTTCAGGCAGCTTTGTTACAAGGAAACTGACATGCTATCTCTGCCATCTACTCTTAAAACAGTGGAAGTATGCATTTATTAGTGGTTGATTGTAACTTATTGCTTAATAGTGGTCAGATACCTTCCAGCACAGTACACTCCAGAGGTATTGGTGTTAAAATTATGCAACTGCGGTCAAATTCCACTATGGACAGCTCCGATGGCTGAGATTATAATTGCATTAGATTCCTCTTTTCGAGAGGACCAAAATCGATCTATAGATTGCCTCAATCGCTTAAGCGAAAGTTGAATTATAATTTATTTTATTTATTAAAGTGTAATGGAATGGGTCGGCCTAACCACATGTGGAATTTAGTCAAGTCGGCCTTAACCTCAAGTGGACCCACACAAAAACTATAAATAGAGGCGACCTCAAGCTCATCTCACACACTTGCTCAAGCAATCTTCGATTTGCATCCATTGTCTTGGCTTGCATAGGTTCGACGGAAGAAGCTTGTGCAAGGTTCGGGATCATAGGCAAGAGGCTCACTCACTCTGAACTAGGGCTTCTATGCCATAGCCGCGGGCACAAAACTGCAAAATTCGGGCCAGAGCCATGGGCATAGCATGGCAAGGTAGCGGCTAAGCTACCATAGCCGCGGGTTGAGCGTGTTGAGGTCGCAACTAGGGTTCCTGGGCTAGATTAGGCTTATCAGGAACTTAGTCGCGGGCACAGTGAGTCTAAGTAGCAGCCGGGGAAGCTTCAGTCGCGGGCACAACATCTTGAGGTTGCGGCTAAGGGTTTCTGGGCAGATCTGAGCTTTATCCAACCACCAGTGCTCATGCAGATGTATGCAGTTAGCTTTGACAGTGTCCTAGATTTAGATCTAGGACTAGACAATTGTTTTCAGTGAGTTTCAGTGATCAGTTGTATCCAGGGTTTCGTATCGTTGTAGATCTGCAAATCTATAGATCTTCTCTATATATTTTCGCTGCAAAATGTATCTACAATGCTCACTCAGTATCTGCAGTGTTCATCAGTATGCTACAACAAGTGTCAGTGCATTTCAGTTCTTAGATTTAGGCTCATTTAGCAAAAGTATGTTTATGGTTTTATTGTGCATATGTTAGTTGTTTTCTACATCATGAAGATATGGATCTATGGATCATTGTACTCTTATTTGTTGAATCATTTGATGACAATCTAAGAAGAAGAATTTGCAAGGGTTTTCCCCATGGTGGGTTTTGCCCTGGTCTCAGACCAATCCATTGAGACAGTGCAGTTGTTCGAGACAAGCTTAGGCTTGTGAATTAACACCTCTGTGAGAGGGAGGATGATTATGGTATCTTCTAGTCATTGTTATTTTGTTGTGATTTACATGATTATGTATGTTCTAACATAACATTTGATTTGATGTCCTGTATGAACAGGAATCAACTACTATTGTGATAAGCAAATACCATATATGAGTATGATGAGAGCAGTGTTGATCGAGGACACAAAGTCAACTCTTCCTCCCTATCTGAGCTCCCAGGACGAGGAATTGAGATAGAGGGAACTCTAGAAAATAGGGCGTATTCCCTATTTGTTACCCATAGGGTTAGAGATGTTGCTTCCCTATCTTCATAGGGTCGAAGAATGATGCTCCCTTGATTGGTCTTTGCAGAGTATACCCTAGTTGGCATCATACCTATAAGCAGGGCTTGTTGGGAAAACCTATCCTCGTTTAGCCAACGAGTTGAGAATGTACTTGTGGTGTACAACCTAAGTCGATTATGATGTAGGTGTTCTACCACATGACTATTCAGGGTCATCGATGGGAAGATAAGTAGGCAGTAGGATGGGTTGAGATAACCCTATGCGGTTCCAGGTTGAGATTGAGCTCCTCGATGTGATTTCAGGGTCGAGATGGGCTCCCCTATGTGGGTGGATATCCTATTGCTCGATATGGGGTTGTAGAGGTATATCTCCCCCATGAAATTCTGGGTTAAGATGTGCTCCTCGATGTGGTTATAGGTTGAGGCGTGTTCCCTGATGATATACTCTTCTATGATGATTGATGATGATATTCTGAGTAGTAGCATGTTGGTTGAGATTTCGAATGATAGCCTGATGGATGATGGGTGGTAGCCTAAGCTCCCCTCCGGTGACAAATTCTTCTTCTTCTAGATCTGAGAATGCTCAGCTTACGAGCAAAAGCAATCAAGAGATAAGAAGGAATAAGCATGAGAAGTACATTGATGATTTGTAATGGGTTCACAGCATGACGACTATATGATAGAGATAATCAGTGTCGATACATGATGATGCATGAAGATACCAAAATGGCATTGGAGTGTTAAAATTATGCATCTACGGTCAAATTCCACTATGGATATCTCTGATGGTCGAGATTATAATTGCATTAGATTCCTCTTTTCGAGAGGACCAAAATCGACCTATAGATTGCCCCAATCGGTTAAGCGAAATTAAAGTGTAATGGAATGGGTTGGCCTAACCACATGTGGAATTTAGTCAAGTTGGCTTTAACCGCAAGTGGACCCACACAAAAACTATAAATAGAGGCAACCTCAAGCTCATTCTCACACACTTGCTCAAACAATATTCGATTTGCATCCATTATCTTGGTTCGTCTATTTTGTCTTGGCTCGCACAAGTTTGACGGAAGAAGCTCGCGGAAGGTTCAGGATCAGAGGCAAGAGGCTCGCTCTGAACTAGGGTTTCTATGCCATAGCCGCGGGCATAGAACTGCAGAATTCAGGCCAGAGCCGCGGGCATAGTGTGGCAAGGTAGCAGCTAAGCTTCCATAGCCGAGGGTTGAGCGTGTTGAGGTCGCGGCTAGGGTTCCTGGGCTAGATCGGGTTGATTAGGACCTCAGCCGCAGGCACAATGAGTCTAGGTAGCGGCCAGGGAAGCTTCAATCGCAGACACGATGTCTTGAGGCCGTAGCTAAGGGTTTTTGGGCAGATCTGAGCTTGATCCAACCACCAGTGCTCATGTAGATGTTCGCAGTTAGCTTTGACAATGTCCTAGATTTAGATCTAGGACTAGATAGATGTTTTTCAGTGAGTTTCAGTGATCAATTTTATCTGGGGTTTCGTACTGTTGTAGATCCGCATATCTATAGATATGCTCTATATATTTCTGCTGCAAGATGTATCTACAATGCTCACTCAGTATCAACAATGTTCATCAGTATACAACAAGTGTCAATGTATTTCAGTTCTGAGATTCAGGCTCATTCAACAAAAGTATCTTTATGGTTTTATTGTGCATATGCTAGTTGTTTTCTATATCATGAAGATATGGATCTATGCATCATTGTACTCTTGTTTGCTGAATCATTTGATGATGATCTAAGAAGAAGAATTTGCAATGGTTTTCCCCATAGTGGGTTTTTCCTTGGTCTCGGACCAATCCTAGTGCCTCTATGTGTGCATGCTTTTCTTCCTTTGTTCCTTTACATTTCGCTTCTTAGATGATGATGATGGCATTGTTCTTTCTACATAGTTGCATATGTTGATGGTTAATAATGTAGATCTGAATAATGATGTAATAATATGGGGTGAATTTAACATGTTATTGAAGTAATGCAACTATCAAAGCAAAGAACAATATAGCTCTATGAAAAATTAACAATTGGCAACCTTGACATTGTGCACAAGATCTGGATTTTCCTGCATCGGGTGGAAGCTATGGATAAACCTGGACATTGTGGATAAGATGCTTGCCCTACAACAGGTGGGAGCTTGTTACCTAGAATTATATTTGATACTTGTACAACTCAACTAAACCTAATGGTTAGAAAATGTGTTTCCTCCTCAGAGGTCACAGGTTTAAAACTAGAGGAGGTAGAGTCTGTATTTGGCCCATTTTGATGAGGTTTGAGGGGTAGACATCCCCCTTGAGTGGGACCCCAAAGGATCATTTGATGGGATGAGTCTCTAGGACATCTTGGCCCTTGCCAAGTCGTAAATGCTTGCTCTGGTTGGCTTGTGGGCTGTCAATGCTAGCTTCACACAATTGTTTTTGTTTAATTATATTTGATACCTCAAAATATAATGCTTTATATTTGTTCATTATATGCAACTTGTTAATGCACATGTCCTTTCTTCATGATTCAACCTTTGTTTTGTGTATATGGCAACCTTCTTGACTGCTGATGTTCACTGATCAATAATTCTTCTTATCAATATTTCAAAAAATATAGTTATTTTAAGTGTTCACCCAACATGGGCATTTCTTGGATACAGTAACATATACAAATTCAATATATTTTGAACTACAGATGAGCACTTTATCTATTTTTAGGACTAAAGTACATTTTTGTTTCTAGCCCATCTTTCACTGAAGTCTACTTTTTTTAGCAATATCTACTTTAATGTTGCTTATGTGAGAAAAATCTCTTTTTGGATAAAATGTTTCCTTAAAACTTTATTAATAGATGAGATATGTACAATGTTTCATCCAAAAAAGGGTGGTTATAAAGCATCCTCCACAAACAAAAAGACCACCACGGTCTAGCGCTTCATGGTCTAATCAAATTTAGAATGGTGCATTATACAAAACTAAAACCATATGGCCAAAGGTCAAAGCTAAAAAGAATAAAAACATAGCACGTGGCTCGAAGGCTACATTCAAGATAAACATTGATACTGAGCTGCTGCAATGGAACTTGTGTTAGTGGAAGGGTATTGAGCTCTGGGATCAACGCCTCACATAAGATAAGATAAGATAATTATATTTATGTCCAACTAATGACCACAAAGTAGGTCAAAGGGATAGTTGAGTACAATGACGTCCATACAATGCAGGAGGACCAAACAGACTCCTATAAAAATACAATGCATGAATATAAAAGGTACAATGCAGGAACATAAAAATATGATGTATGGAATGCCCTGGCGGGGAAGATCTAGGAGCTAATGGGTCTGAGGATCAAACCCATCTCTCCTAACATCTGAGGCTGAATGAACACTGAAGAAACTCCACAAAGTCTGTTGGCCCGATGAAGGGTTAGTGGAAAGTTCAGATTGTCCACTAGATCATTGCTTGGGGAAGTTTGTGCACTGCTAAGGTATGGAGGACCTAGTTTGTCTCCTAGGAACGGATCTGAGACAAATTTGCTGCTGAAATCTCATGTGGCAGGGTGAGGTTCCACGAATCCTCATTGATCTAGAGTCTGGATATGAACTAGTATCAATCAGTCTCTTGGTACCCTTGTATGAAGGTAGTACCCTGAAAAATGGTGTGATCCTCTGTGTGGGGTTTGGTCTGATGGGAGGCTGAATAATATGCGCTCGGAACTTGAGATCCTCTTGCATATATAGGGCCAAACATCTCTAATCAGGATACTTGAAAAATTCGGTGAGGGCCTGAGAATATCTGAACAAGCAATGGAACCTTCCTATGATCTCATAGTGGATAGGGCATCCAAAAGTGAAGTGCACCTCGGTCTCCACTTGCTGTAAATGACATACCTGGCAAATTTTGTCTGGTCTATCAATTTGGTGGCCTGTCTCTACCCGAAGTCTATGAGAACCTAGTTTGAACTGGCCTAGAGGAAAGCGAAGAGAATGCATCCAGTGGTGAAACGTATACTGGGGTCCAAAAATGAGCCTGTCTCTCAACTCCAAGAATTGCTCAGTGTAGAAGGCCATCTTTGGGTGCAACCCTCCCGAAGGATTGATCTAGGTGACCTACACGAACTTCCTATAGATGTCCTCCCTGATGATCTTGTTCAACTCCTATCTAGTAGGTAAAAGGTGACCAGGAGCATCTAGGGAATATCGGAAAGGACTAAGACGATCCAACTGAATGCCCACTGATTCTAGGAGATCTGAAACTCCTGTAAACCAACATCTAGCCCGACCTGAGGGAGTAGAACGAGCAATAGTTTCAAAAGAGCAATATGCCAAGTAAGGATATCGGTCCCTACTCTTTATCGAGTTTGCAAAGCCCCAGACATGATGCAAAAAGGAGACCAAACTGAGGACCGTCTTGAGCCGAAAACGCTGAGCTCCAAACTCTGCAAGGATGATGTGCTGAGGTACTATCTGTTTGCATCTAATGATGAGGCAAAGAAGAAGAATCTGGACTCTCACAATTGAAGCAAAATCTGACTCAATCAAAAGACGATCCCCAAATCTCTAAGCCATATAAAACAGTGGGACGGATCAAGGTGTCCATGAGGCTCATCTTGGACGAGATGTCTTGGAAGTGATGTCAAAAGCATTGTCTCTCGAGAAGCGCTAAGGATCCATATCCTTTTTTGATCTAAGGCTGAAGCATTGGTCACAAACTGAAGCGGGGACCTGAGAATTGCACCTCCAAGTAAGTATACGTGTTGGTGATCTCAACCTCCTCCCCTCTGAATAGAAAGTGAAGGTTCGAAGTTTTATTCACCCCATTGAAGATCATAATCTTGGTTTTTCCTAGGTTGACCGTCAATTGTCGAAGATCGCAAAACAAATCTAAGGCTTCCAGTTGCCTCTGTAATCTTTCTGGAGATGAGGAGAGGAGGGCCACGTCGTCAGCGAAGAGTAGAATACATATCAGAACCTGGTGAAGAAGGCAGCCATCGGTGTCCTTGATATGCTCGTGTAGAAATGCCTCCAACTCATCAGTATAGAGCCCAAACAAGGTAGGGGACAATGGACAACCTCGTTTAATTCTAATAGTGCTTCGGATGAAATCAGTCATCCCATGAGCCATGCGAAGACGACCAAGGACAGACTCATATAGGCGCGTAATAGTTTTCAATAGGGTTATTAAGATGCAAATATATCTGAGTCTCTGGAGTAATGATTCCCTCGGAACAAAGTCAAAAGCTTTTTGAATCTAGGAAACAATAGTAGACTTTTGAAGAGCGGTGTCGTGCCTCCTCAATCACGGCACAGAGGGTGAAGATGTGGTCAATGGTCTGATGAGCCAGTCGAAAACCTTCTTGTCCCCTAGCTCTGAGTTGTCTCTGCTCAAGGTCATTTGAGAGCTTCATATGTAGAACAATAGCATACAACTTCGAGAACGTGTGTCCCACCATGATCGTTATGTAGTTATTGGGATTTGAGTTGGAACTTGATTTGTGGATCAAATGGATGATGTGGTGTGACCATGCCAGTGGAAAACCTTCACGAACTACATGGTTGAAGAGATTAGCCAAGTAGCTAACCAAAGCATGGAAACCGTGCTTAAAGAAGTCTGCTTGGTAGCCTTCCTCTTAGTTTCTTTGTTGTTGTTCATCACCCAAATGGCCTCTCTAATATCTCTGTCTGAGAATAGGAAATAGGAATTTGGCTTTGCCCTGCCCTGAAATATCATAAAGGTTGGAAGTGCGAGAGAACATGTATGTAGGGTCGAGGTTAGATGGAAGAGGGGAGCCTCAGGGAAGGATGGTATGCCATAATCGTTTAGGGGAGTGGGCAAGGAGAGCAGAAAGTTCCCATCTTATATGAGAGACAAAGAGTCCTTTCTTGCGATGGAGGAGACGATGATAAGAAGCTTTGAGTTCGGGATAGAAGGGTTGAGAGTGGGTGAAAGCATATCGAAGTTCTTGATGTAGATTATTGCATTCGTCACCGTACCATTTGTTCATGGGGTGAGATCCAACTTTTGGAGAGATGGAAGTGGAACGAGTGGAGTGGGGGAAGGATTTGAGTGTTGCTTCCTAAATGATAGATGAAAGGTGGGTGTATTTAGTGGAAGCATAATCAAGAAAGGAGAATTGGGTCTTCGATGGGATCATCTTGTGTAGGGTAGAGAAGAAGATGCCAGGGATGCCTTCGTCAAATCAAAAGGTGGTTCGAGGTGGGCCCCGAGGGGAAGGATGGGGTGGAAGGGGAGGGTCAAATCGGAGAGAGAAGGAAAAAAGTGCATGATCATCAAGGGGGATGGGGGAGACTGGGAGATGGAAAATAAAAGGGAGCAAGTTTTGGCTAGCGAGGACATAATCAACTACACTTGCACCTCCGCCATATGGAAACAAGGAAGACCATTTAAAATCAACAACTCATGTGATTCCCCCAACTGCAATAGATGCTTACCATAAATTGTAGTGGGCCCCAAAGCATCATCTGACATCCAGTGAGGCCCTACTGAATCTAGACCTATCCCCTGGGTACAAAACACATCCTCTGATTGATCGTGGAGAGGTATCTGGAGATCTCTAGTACGAGCATTGAAGTCACCTAGGAGGATGACTTCCCCAACAACAGATTATTGGGTGATGTCAGTGTACAATTCTATAAAGGGGTACTCATTTGAGCCATTATGGATGGCAAAAGGTGAAGAGGTTAGGGGAAAGTAACAAACTGCAATGTAGATGTCCCTCAAAGGAGAGACACTAATGCTAATCTGAATCCACATAAACTTGGAAAACTCATCTTCGGCTACCAAAGATACCTTGTTCCAGAGTGAGTCACTAGCTAAACAAGTAACTCCACCTGATCCTTTGACCCCTCTTGAGCTCCTTGTCTCATGCCTGCAAACTAAGAACCAATGGTAACCTACAATATCTGGGATAGGTCAAACAAGGTTCACATGAGTATCGGTCACGAAGACGATGTCTGTTGATTCGAGAGCGTCATACAAGAGTCCCATTGATGACCAAAAAGATCCATTGTCATTCCAACAACGAATAGAAATGCATGTACCCTGTTGTCTCCCCATAGCGACGGGTGGATTTTCAAGTATATTGTGCTTTATTAATTAATGTGCAGGAGAGTACGAAGTAGCCTGTTGGCTATAGTCAATGATAAAGGGGAAGCTCATTATTTAATGTTTATGGGGAAAAAATGATGGAGGAAGCCAGAACTTGAGAGAAACTTGTAACCCCTCACATTAAAATAAGGAAAAGAGACCCTATAAAATATCTATAAATAAGAGAGAGCAGAAATCATTGCATCATCTATATTTTTCTTAGATATCTCTATTTTGTGTGTTGAGGCTTTGAGGGTTTCACACCCTTATTTCCTTTTGATTGGTTTCGGTGGAGATAATCCACCCTAGCCAGTGCTTTCCTTCTCTGACGAAGTTGTGCTAAGGCACTTTCATCTGTGTTTTTTGGTATTCAAGGAGACAATTTCATGGGTTGTTGGCTTGGAAAGTACTATGTGGCTTCTATGGCATAGGGCAACGAAGCATTGGAGCAACGGGTCATTTTCAGGCATCTCACTGAGGCAACGACCACATTTCCAACCCTGTGTGTGGCAAATCAAGAAATATTTTCAAGGTTGAGCGAGGTCTCGGTTGATTCTATGGAAGTCAAGCAAGGGTCTAGTCAAAACCTAAGTTGTGATAGTCCATACATGAAGAAGTGAGGTCTAGTGGGGGTTTCCTCTATAGCAACGAACCTTAGTAGGAGCAAGGAGCTATTCTCATTCCCATCTAACGCATCACATCAACAAAAAACTCCTCTACCACAGGTCAAGAAAGAGTAAGACGTTGATCCTGTTTCGAACAACAATACATGGTTTTTTTAGGGCGAAAATGGTAGCAGAGCTGCCTCTCTGACAACGAGTGTCCCAAGTTGTAGACGCAAGGAATTTAGAGAGGGTGTGGCCCAATCCCGTGGTTGGGTAACAAATTACCCCAAGGCAACGAAGGATGAACCAGGACATAGAATTAATAGTGTACCTTGGGACATTCCTGAGGAAGCAACTCACCCAGAAACCTATTCTCTGTATCAGTGAGGCAAGAGTAGGGTAGAAAAATACTTTAGGGAGCTATTATAGTATTTGTTGTGGCTCATTTGCATTTACTTTTGAAATATTTCTCAAAACACCAAAAAAAGCATATATGTTAGAAAATGTAAAATTTTTGTATACCGAAAAAGAATTTTTGATTTATATGTTGGTGTATTAACATTATGTGCGGAGATGTGAAGGCGGTTCGAGTCGAGCTTATTCACGTGCAGAGTAGTTCAAGACTTGGGCCGATTGATGTGTTCAGAACATTGCACACAGGTCAGGGTTGAGTTGTGCAAATATACGTTCAGAATAGTGTTTGGAGGCTTAATCGCAATCGCATGTGGAAGGCCTACTTGCATATCGCAAACTGCAATCGCAAAGCTCAGGAGGAATGGCGCTTATGAACTATGTTATGAACGCTGATATGCGATTTGTGATAAGTTTTACATTGCTGATTGCGATTTGCGATTGTCCCCAACTCTACTTGCCACGTCATCCCTACCTTTATCGCACACGGCACATCACAATCTCAGAAGGAATGGCGCTAAGGAATATGTTATAAAGGTCGAAATGTGAAGTGCAACAAAGGATGGACGCGATGCAACTCAGAATTATGATTTAATATATTCCAATCGCACATCACACATCGCAAGCTCAGGAGGAATGGCGCTAAGGAATATGTTATAAAGGATGAAATGCGAAGTGCAACAAGGTTTCATATTGCCGCTTGCGATTTGCAATCGACCCCACCTCCACTTGCCACGTCATCCCTACCTTTATCGCATGTCGCACATCGCAAGCTCTGGAGGAATGGCACTAGGTAATATGTTATAAATGTCGAAATGCGAAATGTGATAAAGGGGTGGACGCGATAGTTTTCGAAGGAAAATTTGAATTTATTTAAAGTCCAGCGTTATGTGCAGTTGCGTTGTTTTATGAAGACACGTGAACGCGGGCAGTGGACTCGGGTAAGTGATCCAACATAGAGCAAAGGAGAAGATAAGACATAATGCTGCAGACACAAGCATAAGAGGCAAAGTTGGGCAGAAGGAGACATGATAATATCGTTTTAAACGTAGAGGCATAGGCAGAGTCAGGCAAAGGTAGCACATGGTGGCATTATTGGAAACGCAACAGCTGGGTCAAGTCGGGCAAAGAGGAATTATTGCAGAACTGTTCAAATATCACATCAGAAACATAAACGACATGACATCAAGCAGAAAAGACAAATATTGAACTCTGGAAGAAATGCAGGGCAAGGATGTTCGATCTGTCAGGGAGACACATCAACACTTCTGGGAGACGCATCAACAACAAATCCTCAATTGCAATGTAAGATCAAAGCTATAGTGATGTCCTCAATTGCAATGTAATAAGTAGTTTTAACAGTTTAGGTATTCGAAGTAGTTTCAAGAAGTTCTAGCAGCTACAAACAGTTTTTGATGTATTTAAGCAAGACAGAAAGAAAGAAGAAGGGTTCGGAGTCTCGGACCTCTGGAAGACTAAAATTTGGTACTTACTTTTTTGAGGAATTAATGAAAGAAGCATAAAATTTCTTGCAACTGTTGATGGTGATTTGTTTTTCCTGTGCCATTTTGTGTTTCTTCTTCCTGGAATGAAGCGATGTAAATTAGTTTCTGGTCTCTTAATTACATATGTGAGTAAGAGTTAAATAACCTTAATTTGCGCTCCTTCACTCAAACTCTTCTCCCTTCACAAATTCTCTTTGGAACTTAAAGGTAATAGATTATGTGTTTACAACAAATTATTTTGAGTTCTCTCTCTCTCCATAAATTCATTATGAATTTAAAGTGATAGATTCTATGTTATAGCATATCATTTTGAGTTCCTTCTACATATCTTCTTTTCGATTCAGATATCAGCAGTTAATGGCATTGTAGAGTCTTTCATTATGCTAGATTATTAAGGGTTTTAAAGAATTAGTTTCCAAAGGGATTGAATGAAGACCACCTGATATAAGTACTTCTGTGACACATTTTTAAAAAATGTCTTGAGCACTGATTCCTTTCCACAACCATGGAATTGTCTCTTAAGATACAGCATTTTCTGGCACCGTTGCTGGGGATGAAGAGACAAAGTTTATTTTCCCTGGGTTTTTCACATTATTTCCTCTTGTTGTTCATTGAGGAGGAAATATTTCGCTGTGTTTGTTATTCTCAAAATTTTGGCTCACAAAAGGCTTCACACAAGGTCGGATACCTCACAACAAGCGGTCCCTGCTTTGTCAGACCCTAAAAAATTGGTTTCTAAAAGGGTTCGTAAACCCAAAACCCCCTCAACACCTAGTCCTACATTGTCTGCTCCTGGAAGTAGTTCTAGTAATCCTTTGTTTGAAGATATCTCTAAAGTACTTCCTTTCTTGGAGAAGGATTCACCTTTCACACCAATTTATTTTCAAGAACCTAAGTTGGAAGAACACTTCTTTGAGTATGTTTCTTTTACTTTTACTAAATCTCAACAAACTCAAGTTGTTGGTCCCTCTGCCATTGTCCATCAACCCACTCCCATATAAGTTTTACCTCCTCCTCATTTCATTTTCACAACAGGTTCATCGATTGCATCTAACCAAGGAACAATCAATCAAGGTGAAAACATGGCAGCACCAGCCTTTTTGTTGAACAAATATGCTACACTTAACCTTCCACAACCAATGAATGCAATTCCTCAAGAGCATATTAAATTACTTCCATGTTTTACTAGAGAAGATGAAATAACTGTAGAAAAATGCTTGTCTGTGTTTTGTAATTTTGCTGAAAATCTGAATGTAGAACATCTTGATGTTGCAATGAGGCTTTTGGTTCAATCTCTAGATGGAGAGGCTATAAAGTGGTTTAAGGGATTGCCAAATAGTTCTATTAATACATGGGAAGAACTGGAAAATCAATTCACTCAGAGATGGGGTGAAAAAAGAGATCATGGATATTCACTAACAGAATTCAATGCAATCAAAAGAAAACTAGATGAGAATTTATCATATTTTATTAAAAGATTCAATAAATTGTATAATAGTTTGCCTGTAGAAATGAAGCCCCCTCCTTTTGGAGCAAAGGTGGTTTTTGTTGGGGCTTTTGACACCGATTTTAGTTTCACGCTTAGAGAAAGGAGATCCCCTATTCTAGAGAAGATACATACATATGCTTTAGAAATTGAAGCTAATATGACTGCAGCTGGGAAGGCGAAAGGGAAACAGCCAGTCCAAGAGAAGGGGAAAGCAAAAGAAGAATCATCACAAGATCAAAGAATTGAAGATATGACAAAGGTGATAAAAAATTGTCAAATAAGCTAGATAAGATGGAATTGGAAAGTAAAAACTCCCAAAGACAAGTACAACAAAACCGAGGAGGATTTAACCCTCAATTTAGAAGACAACCCTTGCAAATTTTGCAGAGGGAAAGAAAATATCAAGACCACGTTCAAGCACCATTGTATATAGAAGCAGCACCCGGAGAGTCATTAGAAGATGACCAAAAGGAAGTTGAAGATCAAATATCTACTATGTACACAATAGAAGAGGATGAAGAGGAAGATTGTGAGGGAGAATATGCTGAAGCTGAAGTATCTTTTGATTGAGATGAAATGGATGAATATTGTAGACAATTCACAAATTTCATGCAAGATGAGCTACATAAAAAGTATGATTTAAAGTCTAGAAAGAGATCTAGAGTGTCGGATAATGAAGGCGAACAACAAGATTCTATTCCTCCTCCAATGGCAACTCCACAACAAAAGGACCCTGTAAAATAAGTCAGTAATGGGCAGCAACCTGTAAATTAAGTTAATAGAACAAATGTGCAGCAGGGTGAACCTTCTAGAGAAAATCAGTTGATACTAATATTTTGGAGAGAGTTGTTCACACGAACAAGTGGAAAATTCTAGAAAGAGTGAAGAAGAACCCAAAAAGAATGTTAAACAAACTCATGCTTTCAGTTTGAAAAAAGAGTTGGAGAAGGTAAAAATTCCAGTACCTCTTCTAGAATTAGCTAAAATACCAGTCTACAAGAAGGAAAATTCAAAATTTATTAATCTCACATAGATTGAAGATATAAGTGACACTGTGAACTTACAAGAAGAGAAGCCAGTGGTCACCTTTGGTCCTCATGTAGAAGAAGAAGATCCTTTTGTTCCACCATTCTATATTTCTTTGTTGTTTCATGATGTTACTCTCCATAATTGTATGTTGGACTCAAGAGCATCCCATAATCTCATGCCATTGTCTGTTATGAAGGAAATAAAATTGCAGATTACCAAACCTTACAAGGATCTGTATTCATTTGATTCCAAAAGGGTGAAATGTGTTGGGTTAATTAAAGATGTAATAGTTTCTTTGGCACAAATTACAACAAAGAGTATAGTCATGGATGTAGTGGTTATTGACATTCCGGCCATGTTTGGAATGCTCCTGTCAAGATCTTGGGGAGAAAAGTTGGGAGGTGTTCAAAAATTTGATTTCACTTATGCTATCATTCCTGTTTTCAATGGGGAAGAAAGGAGATTGTACAGGGAAACAAGGTTCGTGAAGACCAATACTAAGGAAGATGCGGGAAATTCCCCTATTAATAGTCAAGAAACAAAAGATCTTTCATGTTTCATGTTGCATGAAGATGTAGAATTTGCTAAAGACACATGGAAGCAGCTCTCTTCAGCAGTTGTAAATAATGAGTTGCACTCAAAAAAGATTTGGAAATGCTACTTTTATGGTGCCTACTCCAAGGAAGGCACAAGAGCTAGATTCTTGTTGATATCGCTAGAAGGTAACCTCATACCTTTTTCTTTTAAATTAGAGTTTGATTCAACAAACAACGTGGCTGAGTATGAGGCCTTAATCTTAAGCCTTCAAGTTTCTAAACAAATGGGAGTTCAGTGTATTTCAATTTTCGGTGACTCTGAATTGATAATAAGACAGATTAAAAATCATTGTCAGACCAAGCATCCGAGATTAAGATCATACAAAAATGAAGTTTGGGATCTGATAGAGAACTATTTTGAAGCCTTCAATCTTCAGTTCATTCCGAGGGAGGGGAATAGGTTGGAATATTTGTTAGTAGTTGCAGCTAGTACCTTTAAGCCTCCAATAAATCCAAGTCAAGGTATGAGATTGAAATTACACATAGACCCTCTATTCCTGAAAATATGAAACATTGGCAGGTGTTTGAAGATGATGAGCAGATAAATCATTTCTTGACAATGATTGGAAACTTTGATGATGTTGAGATAGATCAAGAAGAAGAACAAACATAGTAGAAAGGAGAGCTAAGAAACCTTAAGCAATCAATAGGTGAGCAGAAGATTATCCAATTGAAAGACAATATCCTCCCTAAAGGACTAGTTACCCTCGAAAGACTATTTGATTCTAATGATGTTGCTGTTAATTAAAAAAAAATACATCAACAAGAAGAGATGGAAGATTGTAATTTGGGAACTCAACAAGAGCCAAAAATGGTGAAATTATTCAAAGGTGTTTCCAAAAATTATAAGTAAAGATACATTGATCTTTTTAAGAAGTATATGGATGTGTTTGCTTGGTCATATGAAGACTTGAAAACATATGATAAAAGCATAATACAACATAAGATCCAATTGAAAGAAGGAAGAAAACTACACAAACAAAAGCTCAGACAGATTAATCCATTATTGTTAGCTCCAATTGAAAAGGAAGTGAAGAAATTACTGCAAGAAAAAATCATAGTCCCTCTCAGATATTCGGATTGGGGTTCTAATCTGGTTCCTGTGAAGAAGAGAAATGGAGAGATAAGATTGTGTGTGGGCTTCAAGAATGTGAACAAAGCATATCTAAAAGATAATTATCCTTTACCTAAAATGGCTTATGTCTTACTGAATGTGACAGGAGCTTACGAGATGTCTATGGTTGATGGATTCTCTGGATATAATCAAGTGGCAGTTGATAAGGAAGATAAGAAAAAGACAACGTTCACAACCCCCTGTGGCACCTTCACGTATGCAAGGATGCCATTCGGTCTTATGAAGGCAGGTGCAACTTTTCAGAGGGACATGGACATAGCATTTGTAGGTGACAAGTATGTGGTTATATATCTGTATGATGTAACTATTTTCTCAGGTTCATATGATGAACACTTGAAACATCTGCAATTTTTTTTTGAAAAATGCAGGAAGTTTGGTTTGTCACTAAACCCCAAGAAATCTTTGTTTGCCTTAGAAGAAGGTAAATTATTGGGTCACATAGTTTCAAAAAAAGGAGTGAAAATTGATCCAACAAGGGTGGAATCAATTCAAACAATTTGTTTACCCCGAAGCAAGAAAGATATTCAGAGGTTTTTGGGAAAAATAAACTTTCTAAGAAGATTTATACCAAATTATGCTGAGATTGTGGGAAATATAACTAACATGTTGAAGAAAAATGCAGAAGTGAGATCGGATAAAGAAGCAAGAGAAACATTTTCCAGAATAAAAAAAGCACTCCAGGAAGCTCCTGTTTTAATAAGTCCTGATTATCAAAAGGCATTTCAAATATTTTCATTCGCTTTCCCCACTACTATTGTTGTTGTGTTAATGCAGAAAAATGAGGATAGTAAGGAGCTAGCCAGTGGCTTTCTTTAGCAAAGTTCTCAGAGATGTTGAGCTCAAATATAACATTTTGGAGAAACAAGTGTATGCATTGGTTAAAGCACTCAAATCCTTTATGACTTACATGTCACAATCCCAAATAACCGCTTATGTACCTAATTCTGTTGTCAAGGATGCGCTGGTTCAAAGTCATGTTGAAGGAAAAAGAGGGAAATGGATAGCTAAAATCCAAGAGTATGATTTGGACATTAAACCCACCAAGTCAATCAAAGGACAGGGTTTAGCAAAGTTGCTAACATAAACAATTTTTCAAGCATTGGGAATTAACCTCTTGGCACCAGTGGATGGAGCTGACAACGAAGAAGGTCAGAATAAGCCCAAAATAGGTATTCAATACAATTTTTTTTGTTCAGATTGGTATAAAGATGGTGTTCATTACCTGTGTTTCATTTCTTGTCCATCTTCACTGAATTGAACCAAATATAGAGCTCTCGATGTTAAATCTCAGCCATATGTCATAGTAGAAGCAAAGTTGTACTGGAAAGATCCTACTAGTATTTTGTTGTTGTGTTTAACGAAGGTGAATCCATTGAGGTTATCAAGGAATATCATGAAATTTTATGTGGAGGACATTATAGTTGGAAGGTCACAACCCATAAAATCCTCAAGTTAGGTTTCTATTGGCCCACCCTATTTGCAGACGTATATAGATTGGTTAGAAGTTGTCAGAAATGTCAGTGGTTTGCTGAGAAGAAACGACTTGCTCCTTCACCTCTTATCTTTGTATTCATAGAAGAGCCCTTTAGGAAGTGGGGACTGGATTTTATTGGAGAGATCAATCCACCATCAAATGGGCAGTTCAAATGGATTCTAACTGCTACTGATTACTTCACAAAGTGGGTTTAAGTAATCCCCACCAAGAAAGCAAATGACCAAGTGGTGATGAAGTTTATGGAAGAGAACATCTTTAGTAGGTTTGGCTGTCCAGTCAATATTGTAACTGACAATGCTTAGGTATTTAATTTTGCTCGATTCGTTAATTTCTTCCAAACATATACTTTAATTTTTTCACATTCCACAACCTACCATCCACAGGGGAATGGATTGGCAGAGTCTTCAAACAAGACAATGGTCAGGATTCTCAAGAAAATAATCACTGAAAAAAGACTGGGACTCAAAATTAAAATTTTCTCTTTGGGTAGTTCGAGTAACTACTAGGAGGTCCATTGGAAAATCACCTTTTGAGTTGGTACATGGAACTCAGGCGTTGTTTCCTAGTCAGTTGGCCAAATCAATGATTGATTTCCTTCAAGAAGCTCAGGAAGAAACTAATGCTCTAGTAAGAAGAATGAATAAGGTGATTGAGTTAAATGAAAATAGAGACAAAGTTAGAGATAATTTGAGGACTTATCAGGCAAAATTGAAGTCTATTTTTGATAGGAAGGCGAAAGCAATCCTCTTTCATGCAGGAGATTTAGTATTGAGATGAGACACTAGGAGGGAGGATAAAGGAAAACATGGTAAGTTTGACCCTCTATGGTAAAGTCCGTACAGAATTTCGGAAGCCAGATCAAACAATACTTTCATCCTAGAAGATTTAGATGGAGAATCTCTGCAGCTGCCTGTGAATGGGCAGTGTTTGAAGCATTATTTTGAGAATTAAAAGTCAACATTCCACCATTGTAAATACCAGATTTCTCATTGTCCATATGTCACCAAGCAATATTTGACTGCATGCCCAAAAAAAACACTATACCTAAGTGGAGCCAGATGTTGCGGATCATTTGCATTTAATTTTGAAATATTTCTCAAAACACCAAAAAAAACATATGTTAGAAAATGTAAAATTTTTATATACAGAAAAACAACTTTTGATTTATATGTTGGTGTATTAACATTATGTGCGAAGATGTGAAGGCAGGTCGAGTCGGGCTTATTCACGTGTAGAGTAGTTCAAGACTTAGGCTGATTGATGCGTTCAGAACATTGCCCACAGTTTAGGGCCGAGTCGTGCAAATATACATGCAGAACAGTGTTCGAAGGCTTAATCGCAATTGCATGTGGAAGGCCTCCCTGCATATCGCAAATCGCAATCGCAAAGTTTAGGAGGAATGACGCTCATGAACTATGTTATGAATGTCGATATGCGATTTGCGATAAGTTTTACATTGCCGATTGCAATTTGCGATTTTACCCACCTCTACTTGCCGCGTCATCCCTACCTTTATCGCACATCGCAAGCTCATCAAGAATGACGCTAAGGAATATGTTATAAAGGCCGAAATGCGAAGTGCGACAAGGTTTCATATTGACGCTTGCGATTTGTGATCGGCCCCACCTCCACTTGCCACGTCATCCCTACCTTTATCGCACATCGCACATCGCAAGCTCAGGGGGAATGGTGCTAAGGAATATGTTATAAATGTCAAAATGAGAAATGTGATAAAGGGGCAGACACTATAGTTTTCAAAGGAAAATTTGAATTTATTTAAAGTCCAGGATTATGTGCAGTTGCGTTGTTTTACGAAGAAACGTAAACGTGGGCAGTGGACTCAAGTAAGTGACCCAACACAGAGCAAAGGAGAAGAGAAGACGAAATGCTGCAGGCACGAGCAGAAGAGGTAGAGTCAGGCAGAAGGAGACATGATAACATCGTTTGAAATGTAGAGGCATAGGCAGAGTCGGGCAAAGGGAGCACATGGTGGCACTATTGGAAACACAACAACTGGGTCAAGTCGGGAAAAGAGACGTTATTGCAGAACTGTTCGAATACCACATCATAAACATAAATGACATGAAAGCAAGCAGAAAAGACAAATATTAAACTCTGGAAGAAATGCAAGGCAAAGATGTTCGATATATCAAGGCGACACATCAACACTTCAGGGAGATGCATCAACAACAAATCAGATTAAGCAAAAGGAATAATATTTCAACTTTTAATTTGCTTCTTTGTTTGTTAAAATCAAAGCTATATTGATGTCCTCAATTGCAATGTAATAAGTAGTTTTAACAGAGTAGGTATTCGAAGTAGTTTCAAGAATTTCTAGCAGTTACGAACTATTTTTGATGTATTTAAGCAAGACAGAAAGAAAGAAGAAGGGTTTCGAGTTTTGGACCTCTGGAAGACTAAAACTCTGGTACTTACTTTTCTGAGGAATTAATGAAAGAAGCATCAAGTTTCCTGCAATTGTTGATGGTGATTCATTTTTCCTGTGCCATTTTGTGTTCCTTCTTCCTGGAATGAAGTGAAGTAAAGTAGTTGTCGATCTCTTAATTACATCTGTGACTAAGAGTTAAATAACCTTAATTTGCGCTCCTTCACTCCAACTCCTCTCCCTTCACAAATTCTCTTTGGAACTTAAAGGTAATAAATTACTTGTTTACAACATATTATTTTGAGTTCTCTCTCTCTCCATAAATTCATTCTAAAATTCAAAGTGATAGATTCTGTGTTACAACATATCATTTTGAGTTTCTTCTACAATTCTTCTTTTCCATTCAGATATCAGCAGTTAATGGCATTGTAGAGTCTTTCATTATACGAGATTATTAAGTACTTCTGTGACACATTTAAAAAAAATGTCTTAAGCATTGATTCCTTTCCATAGCCAAAGAATTGTCTCTTAAGATACAACAGTATCCATGAGGTATTGTAGTGGTTGCAAGAAATTCTTGATTGCACGGTCATACATCTCGTGGTCTTGAATCGGTAGCCCACTGGATCATAATCAATTGTCAAATCTGAAGAGTAGATCAGGGCAGCAAGGATTGTCGGGTGCAATAGTATTAGATAGGAGTCACATGGTAGATTGGACTTGTGAATTGGTTGTGTCAAGCACCCTTCAACGCAGTATGGTAGAGATGTTTTAATTTCATGTCTTGTACTGTCCTATAATGTGTGTTTTAACATTTTGACTATGACAAATTACATAAAAATTAAAAATAAAATGAAATAAGAATTAAAGTAAAATAGTTAATTTTGTCTATTTAATATTTTGATTTGGCCAAATTACATAAAAATAAAATAAAATAGAATAATAATTAAAGTAAAATAGTTAATTTAGTGTTAGACAGTTTTTGGAATTTCGAGTTTGAATATAATATTTTTATTTTAGAATGTAATATAATATTTTTTTTTCATTTTTTAATAAAATTACTCATAATTTTAATGTGATGTAAACATTTTAACTCGGTAAAAATGAAATAAAAATAAAAATGATTCATGTGGAATATAACCTATTTAAGGGGGAATTAAACTAGCATATATCCATCTTAGTTTGATGTTATATTTAGATACATAATTAGCGGTAGAAAATGAGGATGTTAAAATTTTTTATGGATATGTATAAGTTGGGCATTTGTATGGATCTGTTAGGTGGTCCTATGTCTTTTTATATGTTTTATTTCTATTGTTGAATGGATGAACATATAATATATGCGTCAGATATTCTTGCTTCTTGCTTCTGTGTTATCCTTGTAGTTCTAAATCAGAGTTTAAATTGTTGTATTGTTGGGGTTTCGTTCAAGGTGATGATATTTTTAATAAAATCTACCCTCCAATTTATATTCTTGCTTCGGTGTTATCTTTGTATTTCTAAATCAGAGTTTAAATTGTTGTATTGTTGGGGTTTTGTTCAAGGTGATTACGTTTTTAATAAAATCTACCCTCCAATTTTACAGAGATTCTTGCTTCAATGTTATCCTTGTTGTAGTTCTAAATCAGAGTTTAAATTGTTGTATTGTTGGGGTTTCGTTCAAGGTGATTATGTTTTTAATAAAATTTACCCTCTAATTTTACAGAGCTGATTATGGGAGAGTGGATTAATGCTATTGTGTATTCTTAAGTTGTCCATGAGAATGTGAGTAATTTGTACATTATTTGAAGCAACTATTGCATGGCCAGGATCCCAAGTGAACTCCATGTTTCCCATGTCACTATGGAAAGTGGTCTCCCATAAATGGTCGGTCTTACTCATCGCACTCATGGAGGCTATTCTGTCATTCAGAAAGATGTTTTTAAGAAGATTAGGGTTAAGCAAGGTTGCACAATGCACAAAATAATAGTTGCTTCTTCATGGCTTCTTTGATAATCAATTTAATATAATACCTATAATATATGTTCTTAATTTATGTCTAATAATGTGCTATAGAAATAGAGCTCTGATGGATCTAGGATGGTAAGTTCATAAATTAATAAGTTTAACTATGAAGGTGAGTTGGGGTGAGGGGAGGTGGGGGAAATATCAGGTAAAATATAATTATTAAGTTTTATTTAATATTACAACCTTCTTTCATCCAATTTTTACTAAGTTGCAAGATATATTGGGTAAAATATAATACTATAATATTTCATTTTACCCAATATTTCCCCTCATCTGGTCTACTCTTTACTTCCATCCACTTTTTACTAGGTTGCAAGATATATTGGGTAAAATATAATACTATAATATCACATTCTACCTAGTATTTCCCCTCATCTCGTCCACTCTTTATAGTAATTTTTCTTTATAGTTGAAGTTTAAAAGTAACCAAACTCCATTATAAAATTAGGAGGGGTGAGGGGAAATATTAAGTAAAATGTAATATTTAGGCTAGGGGGTGATGAAAAATATTAGGTAAAATGTAATAAAATTTCATTTTAATTTGAATTTCCCTCCACCCCATACCACTTTTTACAGGGTGGGGGTGGTAATAAATATTGAGGAAAATATAATACTATAATAATATATTTTATCCAAGATTCATGTCTGCTCAACTTAGTGTTCCTAAATTGATGTCATAAATTGTCAACCAGGGCTAGTAAACTGTTGAAGTGAAGTGCACTATATGTGCCTAGGTATCTGTTTCTCACTACGTTGTGTTTAGTGTTTTTCCAATGTTTTTGGTCTTGTGTTTTTGTTCTAAGAGGAAAAGAACTGAGTGTTGGTAAAGAGAAGTTGTTGGTCACACTAAAACAAAGCAAAACCGATTCTAAACTATGTATGGCACTTGAGAACATAAAATGCAAAACTTTAACAAGAAAAATAACTCATAGCAAGAACTAAATAACTCATAACATGAACTCAATAACTCATAACATGAACTCAGTCCAATTCATTCATTAGAAATATGTTGGTATAACTTGAGAAAATGATAAGTTTAATGCAATGAGGTTCTTCTGAGTGAACAACAGCTTACAATATCACAAAAATCTCATCCATGGTTAGAAATTTATTGGAACATAATTGGAAAAGATTATTTGTAGCATAGTAAGGAACCCTACTCTAAATTAACTTATGACACTGAAATTAATCCATTCTGCAACTCAAATTGTCACTAATAAGCCTCATTCGAAAGTTAGAAATCTTTTGGAATAGTTTTGGAAAAAGGCTATTTGTAAAATTAAAAGAGATTGCAGAGCAGTCAAGGCCTTGAATTGATATCACTAATTCTTGTCCATATGATGATGTGTTGGAAGAGATTAATACAAGAGTAGTTTGTAAATAATGAAGGTCGTGAAGTCTTATTCAACTAGCTAATCAAACTTGAAATACATTGACCATAACTGAACTAGAATGCAATTAACCTAACTTGAAACACAGTGAACATAAACTGAACTAGGGTGCCATTAACCTTCGGAGTATTACAACTGAACTAAAATATAACTAATCTCTAAAATACAACAGCGCTATCTCGTTCAACATTAGTGATATTTTGGAACAATTTGTAAGAACAAGACTGGTTGTAACATTCATTGTAAGTGAGCATAAAAACATAAAGTTCAGAAAAAATGCAACTAAGCTCTAAAACAACACAGCTATGTCTCATTCAATGTTAGTGATATTTTGGAATAGTTCGTAAGAACAAGACTGGCTGTAACAATTGATGTAAATGAGCATAAAACATAAAGTTCAGAAAACTATTTAAATTTAGAATGAAACAAGGCTAAAGTTACTTATCTAAAAAATATGCACAGAGCTTCTCGGGCAGTAGGGGCCCTCTACCACCGGATCAACACACAAATCTACTGAAGATTGCTTCAGATCTGTTATTAAAGTTGCTCTTATTTCATTAAACGAAAAATACTTCAAAAACAGAGTATTACGGTCTTTTGAGATCTAACCACAAAACATCAATCTAGCTAGCTATCTCTCTCGGTCTCCCAAGTCATTATTATAAAAGAAATACATAACTACCCTTGAGAAGAAACAGGAACAAATGTCTTTTTCATTCAAAATCAAATTATAACTCTTGTGGAAGCCTCGTGCTTTGTTGGAGACATCTGTAGAGTCCCTGTCCTGGTAGGAATCTGCTTCTTAGCTTTGATCTCTTCCACGTGCATAACCACCTGTAGATTCTTGCTCAGACTTCGTAGAGAGCAATAAATGATGTGGGAGTGTTGTGAAATTCAACCATATGCGTTTTTCCTTGAAGTGACACCTGTAACCTGTGAGAACATGAAGATAGCTGCAGAATAGGCGACTGGCTACAGAATGGCTGCATTCTGTAGCTAAGTCTAGTAAAAAATTACTACAACAACAAAACCATGAAAATATAGCAAGTCAGTCATTGTATACATTCCTAAAGTGACTTTAATCAATCCTATTGACCATTTAAGCCTGTAATTGATAAGGGACAAAAGAAATGAAGTGAAATTTGGTAAAGGGAAAAGACATCTTTGGGGCTCAACAATTCCCTCAACCAATCCACTTTTTTTTTTTTGTAAGGTTCATAAGTAAAACTTAATCCTACATAAACATTTGATCCCAATATGGTAGAGATGTTGTAATGATTAACATTTTCATTGCATCAAAATAAAATGAATAAAATACAATAAAATAACTAAAATTCATAAAATTAATAATTATATTTATATTTATAATTACTTATAATTAATAATTATACCAACCTAGATCCATCTTAAATTTGGATCTCCCAAGGGTCGAGAGGGATCAAATTTATTTTCACTTTAAAAGAGGTCATTGTTATGATTGTATGCAACTAGGTCTTATAGTGTAGGAGTAGTTGTAAATTGAGACTAATGTGAACTATTGATGTATTGTGCAAGCTAATGCTTGACTACATTGTTATGTACTTAGTATCATCTCTGTTTGGAATTGAAAGGAATATTGTAGAATTTATCCTGTGATCTTGTAACCCTACGAAAAAAATTCCCTATGGGACATTACGGCGGTATCATATCTGGCTCTCTTGCTATCTTGGAGGGTTATGTGATGTTAGATACCTAATACTCTAAGGTTATGATGTGGAATATGAAGAGTCATTAGAGTCCAAGAGACCACTTGAAATGTGAAAACCAAAAGTCATAAGACTGAATATATATATATATATATATATATATCTTTGTGAATAATATGCATCTCATGATTTATCTTATCTATTGTCTATCATTTGTGAGCCACTAGTTTTGTGGTCTTTTTGTGCATGTATGTTTTGTTGTGTCTTGTTTTCATTTTCCTTCGCACCTGATCTAGAAACATAATCATTTAGTTGAATCATTTTCTATTTTATATTGATTGTGCATTGTCACTAGCTATCTACAGTTTGGAATTGTTGAGATTCAACAAGATGATGAGTTTAGTGAAAAGTAAGCACCTTCACTAAGTGGGGCCCGCAGGCTATTTTTAGGTGTATGTCTATTTTTAGACATGGTGAGCATATTCTGTAAGTTGCAGGATGCTATTTGTAGATGGTTGATCAAATGTGAAAAATAGATGAAATTCTATTTTTAGAATATTGGGCGAAGTCTATTTATAGATCGTCGATCTAAAAATAGATGCATGTCGCTTATTATTAGCTCTTAATAATAATCGGACAATAAACATCAATTTATTCTCTTGTAGCACTTTATTTCAGTGAACAGATTTGGAAAATCAGTGGGCTGAAGGAATTACGCAATTCCTAGGGTTTATTGGTGGCTCATGCATGGAGGACTCAGTTAGAACTGAAGTGGAAAAGTTATGACAGAGTTGGAAGAGTAGTTTATGGAGTTTTTATTTAGTTTAACTCAGTTAATGGAGTTCAACTCAGTTGAGCTAGTTGTATCTAGTCTAACTGAAAGATACACTAGTGAGAGTTAAGTGAATTAATTAGTTGATTAATTCATAACTAATAACTCACTAACAAATGAACAAAAACAACAGTTAACTACAGTGCATGTCAGTTCCAGTGGAGACCCAGTGGAGAGATAGGTGAAAGGGTGAGATGGACTATCCGTTGTGACTATAGTGATGCATTCAATGCATCTGACACACATTGGAGTTTCCAATAAATATTGCGCAGTCAAGGCAAGGCCAATTTGAATTCATTCAGGGGTCTTCTTCAGCAGGGATTGCGTAGTGGAGGCAGGCTATCAGGAGGCAAGAAATTGGTGCATGGAAGTGCAAATTTCTGCATGACAGTGTGTAATGAATCTACATTGTACTGAGAGCTTGATGTACTAAGCTTTGTATGAGATTATTACATGATTCCATTGATATACATAATATATGATAGTTGGGGTTTTTATCTTTAAGCTTTCCCGTTAAACATCTGTGTTATGTGCGATTGGATTTATTCACATGTGTTTGCAATTGAGTTTTAAATTTCCGCATGTTTAATAGTGGAAGGATTATGTATTTAGTAAGAAGATAAATAGTGTTAGATCAGGAGAATCTGGCAATACATTAGTATTAATAAATTTCTACATGGTATCGGAGCAGTATTGATCACTCGAGATTGCAATTGTGAATAAGTGTTGAGTTTTGTGCTGGAGGACAATTCGAATTTGTTGCAGAAACTTCTTGGTGCGATAGTTGAGTATTCATTGAAATGTATTTCAATGGGTTGCGATTGGAGTATGCCCTTGAGAGTAGCTCAAATTACATAGCCTGGAAGGATAGGATGGAGGCGGTGTTTGAAGATAATGGACTGAAGGAGTTAATCGATAGCGATGTTCGTAAGCCTGCTTCTAGAGATGTTGCAATACTTGACGCATGGCAAAAGAAGGTAGCAAAGACAAGAAGAATTATGTTGGAAGGTGTGAAAGACCATATTGTGTCCAACATTCACAGGAAAGCCACTCCATTTGCAATGTGGAAGGCTTTGACAGATATTTTCCAAAGCAGTAGCGACCAGAGGAAGTTGGCGCTGAAAGATAAGCTCAGAAAAATAAAAATGGAGAAGGGCGACAATATTCCAAAATATCTCACGAAGTTTGTCCAATATAGGGATGAACTAGGAAGTGTGGGGATTACTGTTGATGATGATGACTTGGTGAGCTTGGCTCTCCTTGGGCTTCCAAAGAGTTGGCATAGCTACGAAGACTCTGTCAATGGATGGGAGAAACTGTCGGGTTGGGAGCAACTTTGGTCAGATCTTGTGTAGGAGGAGATAAGGCAAAGTACCAGGGATGACTCTTCATCGAAGAATGATGATGAAGAGAATTGTGCTTTGGTTGCCAAAGCAAGGAAAGGGAAGGGGAAGAAATCCCATCCAAAATTTGAGGCTAAAGGCAATAAGCTGGATCTGTCCAAAGTAAAGTGTTTTCACTATCACGAACATGGGCATCTCGCCACTAACTGCCCACAAAAAAAGAAGAACAAGAAGGCTTCTGAATGTGCAGCTGGAGAGGCCTTAGCCTCGCAATTTGAACTTGATTTCTCTTTGATCGCATGCTTGGTTTCAAGTGTAATGGGATCGATGTGGTATCTTGATAGTGGTGTGTCTTTCCATATGACGGGAGACAAGGAGTTGTTTAGTGACTTGGAGGAGAAGGATCTCCAAATGCATATAGAGATGGGTGACGATGGTAGATACAGTGCGACCAGCATTGGAACCATTACCTTTGAGAGGGAGTCAGGTAAACCATTTCTGTTGAAAGATGTTATGCATGTTCTAGGTCTGAAGAAGAACTTGGTCTCGGTTGCAATGTTGGAAGACAAAGGTTATGACGTTGTTTTCAGCGAGGGAAAAGCTTCCTGCAACATAAAAAAATGAGTCACACCAAGAGGATAGGGATTCAAGTTAAGAATCTCTACAGGCTGGAGGTAGATGGCTGCATTGCAATGATAGGCAAAGCAGAAGAAGTGGTGAGCCGGGATGAGAGCGAATTATGGCATAGGAGATTGGGCCATCTTCACCATGGCGCCTTGAATATTTTGTAGCGGATTTCTACTGGACTTCCCAAGGGCACTCTTGCACAGTCAGATTAGTGCAAGGGATGTACTATGGATAAGTATGTGAAGACCACCTTTCATGAGAAGGAGAACCGTGCTTCGGTGATCCTGGAGAGAATTCACACAGACATGTGTGGACCTTTCTCGGTTGCTTCAACAACAAAACACAAGTATTATGTTATATTGGTTGATGACTATTCTCGTAGATGTTGGATCTTCTTCATGCAGAAGAAGAGCGAAAAATTCTAAAAGTTTTGTAAGTTTAAAGCATTGGTGGAGAATGAGTCAGAGAAGCAAATGAAAGCTCTGCGAAGCGATAATGGTGGTGAATATATCTCGAATGAATTCAAATACTTCTGTAGCAAAGAAGGAATTCGAAGAGAACTCATAGCGTCTCATAACCCACTGCAGAAATGGTTCACAGAGAGGAAGAACAGAACGATCGTGGGTGTTGCACGAGCTATGTTACATGACTAGGGCTTACTGATGCACTTGTGGGTGGAAGTATGCAACACTGCAGTTTATGTGCAAAACTGTTGTCCTCATAGAGTACTTGGCATGAGTACACTTGAAGAAGCTTTTACTGGTAAGAAGCCTGATATTTCTCATTTGAAGATTTTTGGCTCATCTGTTTACATTCATGTGACAAAGGACGCTAGGAAGAAGCTGGAGCCAACTGCAAAATTTGGGATATTTATGGGGTACACAGAAACGCCCCATAATTATCGTGTGTATTTTCCAAATAGTCGAATGACTGTGGTGCGACGGGATATAAAATTCAATGAGGTGAAAGCCATGAAGTTGTCACTTGAGAGGGAGCTACACTTGCATGCAGAGGAGGAACTTCTTGTTCCCAAAGATGAGCCTCTAGATGTGGATCAGCCACAGGAGGAGATTCATGGAGTGGAAGAGTCCACTCATGCAGAACCAAACATCAGAACTAGCAGAAGGCGTACCATAGAAGCTGAGAGACTGAAGCTTGATGCGGTAGATAATGTAGGAGTCCCTACATCACAACGCAGACATAGACAATCACCTGACCGATTTACTGGATACATGGCTCTTATGAGCGAGTGTATCGTGACATAGCCATCTTCTTTTGAAGAAGCAGCGCAGGAGCCCACATGGGTAGATGCCATGGTGGAGGAGTATGACTCCATTGTCAGAAACATTACTTAGGAGATTGTTCCAAGGTTGGTGGGTAAATTAGTGGTAGATTTGAAATGGATCTACAAGGTAAAGCAAGTTGCTGATGGGAGCATCGAGAAGTATAAGGCAAGATTTGTTGCCTGGAGCTTCTCACAAATCGAGGGGATTGATTATGAAGAAACCCTTGCACCTGTCACACGGTATTCTTCCATAAGGACCATCCTTGCTCTCTCAACGCAGATGGGTTGGCACATTCATCAGATGGATGTGAAGATTGCGTTTTTTAATGGGATCATTGAGGAAGAAGTGTACATTGAGCTGCCTGAAGGATTTGAGATCTTCAGCAGTGAGTCGCATGTGTGCAGACTCAAAAGAGCGTTGTATGGGTTGAAGCAAGCACCACGTGCTTGGTACACATGGATCGACAACTATTTCACTGGACTTGGCTTCACCAAGAGTGAGGTGGATGCAAACCTGTACCAAATTGTGGTGGAGGGTAAGCTTTTAATCATTGTTCTTTATGTTGATGATTTAATACTAACGGGTGATGAGCAGTTGATACACTCATGCAAGGCAGATCTTGCAAAGGAGTTCGAGATGAAGGATTTGGGCCTCCTTCATTATTTCCTTGGATTGGAAATATGGAAGCGAGAAGGTGAATTGTTTGTGTCTTAAGGCAAGTATGCTCGGGAGATACTTGGTAAGTTTCACATGGAGGATTGCAAGCCCATGGATACTCATCTTCCAGGAAATTGGAGGAAAGAGGATGCTACATCGGCAAAGGTAGTAGATGACACTGTTTATCGACAGTTGGTGGGTTCGCTCATGTATTTAGTTAATACAGGACCAGGCATATGCTATGCGGTGAACCAGCTTTCACAAGCAATGGTTAAGCCTACCAAACTCTTTTGGAAGACATGCAAGCATGTCCTTAGGTATCTCAGGGGCACATCTGAGTATGGCTTATGGTAAACACAGAAGGATAATCTCTATCTTGTTGAGAGGGAGTGTTGAGATTCAACAAAATGATGAGCTTAGTGAAAAGTAAGCACCTTCACTAAGTGGGGCCCGCAGGCTATTTTTAGGTGTATGTCTATTTTTAGACATGGTGAGTATATTCTATAAGTTGCAGGATGCTATATGTAGATGGTTGATCAAATATGAAAAATAGAGGAAATTCTATTTTTAGAATATTGGGCAAAGTCTATTTATAGATCGTCGATCTAAAAATAGATGCATGTTAATTATTATTAGCTCTTAATAATAATCTGACAATAAATATCAACTTATTCTCTTGGAGCACTTTATTTCAGTGAACAGATTTGGAAAATCAGTGGGTTGAAGGATTTACGCAATTCCTAGGGTTTATTGGTGACTCATGCATGGAGGACTCAATTAGAATTGAAGTGGCAATGTTATGACAGAGTTGGAAGAGTAGTTTATGGAGTTGTTATTTAGTTTAACTTAGTTAATGGAGTTAAACTCAGTTGAGCTAGTTGTATCTAGTCTAACTAAAAGATACACTAGTGAGAGTTAAGTGAATTAATTAGTTAATTAATTCACAACTAATAACTCACTAACAACTGAACATAAACAACAGTTAACTATAGTGCATGTCAGTTCCAGTGGAGACCCAGTGGAGAGATCGGTGAAAGGGTGAGCTGGACTATCCATTGTGACTATAGTGATGCATTTAATGCATCTTACACACATTGGAGTTGCCAATGAGGATTGCGTAGTCAAGGCAAGGCCAATTCGAATTCATTCAGGGGTCTTCTTCAGCAAGGATTGCGTAGTGGAGGCAAGCTATCAGGAGGCAAGAAATTGGTGCATGGAAGTGCAAGTTTCTGCATGACAGTGTGTAATGAATCTACATTGTACTGAGAGCTTGATGTACTAAGCTTTGTATGAGATTATTACATGATTCCATTGATATACATAATATATTGTAGTTTGGTTTTTTAGCTTTAAGCTTTCTTGTTAAACAACTATGTTATGTGCGATTGAATTTATTCACATGTGTTTGCAATTGAGTTTTAAATTTCCGCAAGTTTAACAGTGGAAGGATTTTGTATTTAGCAAGAAGATAAATATTTTTAGATCAGGAGAATCCGGTAATACATCAGTATTAATAAATTTCTATAGGAATCATAATGCCCACTGCAAGTTTAGGCACTACTCTTCCCATCAATTATGTAGCAGTTGTCAAAAAAATTCTTGTGTGGCTAATGCTCCCTCGTACTCCTTCATGCATGTAATAACTCTCTCTAACTTCCATTGTTGAATGTGTTTCTAATTATCGGTCACAACCATAGGATTATTGTAGACAAGTGAAACTTCTTTCTTGTCTTGGCTGAGGACAGTGGATGGTCACAAAGTTTTTCTTCCAATATTACCGTAACAACGGGTTGCGTTTTGTGCAGTCTCAAAAGTGCCTAATGAAAGTCTGGTGTTCTTACATGGGTTTGATTTCTATAGCTCAATGAAGGGAAATGGTTGTGGCTTGTCAAGATATTAATCACTTTGGATAATAATGGCGTGATTTTTGTATATGTTGTTGAGTTTTCTTGTAGTGATGTGGCTTGTGAACAGTAAATTAAACTAGTACAAACATGTTTTTATTCATGTTAAAGGTGTGCGAACCCTAAGAGTTGAACTCTAACACTATTCAGTGCATCAATGTTCATATTTTTCACAAGTAAATTGAAAAATTAAAGTTACATTCATGGTCACCCATTGAAATTCAATCTACATGACATGAACATTGTGTTATGGTGGTTCAAGACCGAGAGGGTTGTGGATCAGGTGTTGTAAAGTTTACTCTAGCGAGAATTGAATATTTGGAACTTTAGTTTGCGTTGATCCTCAAACTTGAGTCATGGTAATTGGCCATGTAGACTCTCTCAAGAGATTTGTGTGTTGGTTCATATGTTAACTCTCATACCGTGAGTATATATTGATTATACGCTAAATTTGCGTTGATTTTTATTGAAGTATACTCAATAAAAGGTCAAAGGGAATACAATTTTTTTAGATTGAAAAGTTTGGTATGATTGGCACTGTATTTTTTTTTTGTAAGTTTAGGTAGATCCTTCCCATTTTCTATTAATTTAAAAACTGGGCAACAAAGATACAAAAATTAGACCTCAATATGCCCGAAGGAAACCGATCTGTTGGCCATCTAAGTGCAATGTATGTCAACCAAAACATAAACAACCTTAATAACCTATACAGATTTTGACGATACTTGATATCTAAGTCTATAAATACTAACATTTACATAAAATAAAACTAGCCGCTAAAAAATAAAAACTGATATCACTAGTCATCTTCTGACTCCACTGGGGCATGATCTTTAGCGTATGATAGGCACTGTATTGAATGCTAGAGCGGTGAGTGTTGGATGCATTGTTGAAGTAGTGATTTATATGTGTTGAATATGCCTATGTTATGTGCATTGCATTGAACATTTTGAGCAGTGAATATGCGTTGAATAGTTTGAGTTGTATATACATGCAAGTTGGTTTGTGTTGTGTTATATCCTCTCTATTATGGGTACTTGGTAGCACTTGGTTTATTTATATGAACCTGAAGCCAAATTCAAACGTCATATATATATATATATATAACTTGAGATCGAGAACCAACATTGTTTTTGAGTTATTTTAATGAAAATTGCAAAAAATTTGCATGATGGGTCTCTATTGTTTATAAAGATATATTAGATTTTTGTTGCAAGTATTTTGACTATTTCAGACCTCGCTTCACCTCTAGCTCATGGTATTTCTTTCATCAATTGAAGCCATAATAAAAGAAGATATTTCTTTCAATTTTTGGAATTGAAAGTGGTGCATTTCTAGTTGACCCTTTGAGGCCTTTATTTTTTCTGAGGAAATGGCCATACTCAATGAATCGTTGGATTTACTAAGCGTACTAATGGTGTCTATTGTTCATAACATAGTCCAAATCAGAAAGGACACTCTCTTTGACATTAAATTTTGTCTACAAGATGCACACGAAAGATCGATTTTCTACAACTCAAATCTCAATTCCAACAAGATGAGTTACAATAGAAAATACAACATTATGAACTTGTTTTTGTTCAAAAAAATCCCCTTTTTGAGTCTAGATTTTACTCCCATCAGTAGATAGAAATTGATTAGGTCACTAAGCCCATCCCATGAGTAGATTTGCAAGCATATGCAGAAATTCAGCCTAAAATTCCTAAGTTGATCATCAAACATTGGGAAGAGCTTGTAAGAAACAAGCATAGAACCGGTCTTGGATATGACAAGGAGGTGTTCTTTCATATTCCAGACTACTCCAAACTCATTCAATTTCAGAGTGTTGGTTTCTTCAAGAGGTTTCATATTCACCTATTCTAGATCATGCTTCTCATCCACATTCATAGTAGATTATCAAATGGCAACACTGTAATCGAATTGGCCATGTGAAAAATCATTGTTTTTATCTTCACCCATGTGAGCATTGTCATAAAAATACTCGTCATTCAAACATATGCTTAAAAAAAAATCTTCCTACAAGAACAAATATTCACCTTGGATGGATCGCTTCTTGACAATGGGCTTCAATAGCCAGGAAGATATTCTCGTCATACCACAGGATATGTTCTCGAGTATTGACATGTCTTGCAGTTGATATTTTTTTATCTTCTCACCTTGTATCTGACAAGGGGGAATTGATGGTCACCTATGAGCTTCAAATATACATCAAGCAAGCTTAAGTCACAACCTGAGCCTATTTCCTAAGCCTAGAGTTAGAGTCAGCCATACCCATATTCAGACTTGTAGCCAGAGACATAGCAATGCTCCATTAGCATGCCTTGGTCGGTGGTCTTCCTCAAACCACCACAGGTTGAGACGCCAAAGGTCTCCCTTTTCAAAACACTTCCTCTTGTAGAAGACTCTAGCTTCTAGCCAAATTTGGAACTGTTCCAAGAATTTCATTAAGTGTTCCAGTGTTGGTGGTTGGCCCTAAACCACCATCGGTTGAGACCTCGAGTATCCCACCTTTTGGGTTTGTTGTCTTCCTTAAAAAACACCATTTCAAAGATCACAACCAACAAATTTCTACCATGCATTTTTTTCATTTTTTAATTTTATTTTAGCTCCCCTCTTGGACTCATATATACCCCTTTGGATTAAAGTGGGGAATGTTGGACACTTAATCTGCTAAGGTTTATGGTGTGGAATATGAAGAGTAATTGGATCTAAGAGACCACTTGGAATGTGAAAACCAAGAGTCGTAAGACTGTATTTATATGTATATTTTTGTGAATAATATGCATCTCACAATTCATCTTATATGTTGTCTATCATTTGTGAACATTTAACATCAATGTGGCAATAAACATTAGTTTTCCCTTTGGGGAAGGAGAACACTGAGATTTTGCAAAAATTCGAAGAATGTGTCAAGGACAATATAAAAAGGGAGGAATGAATTAAAGCATGGATGAAGGCACACCCAGATTGTTTGACATGGCTATGCATTACTAACGAGGGTAAATAGGGTGCCCACATAAATCAATTAAGGGAGCCCCATGTACCATCTCCTTTTCCTTCCCAAGGAAGCAACATAAAGGCATTGGATGTGGGATTGTCATGCAACACAAAGGACATATTTGTGGAAAAGATTTTAGTTGCAAACTATGGATTTCTACACTTCAACTAATGTTGATTTACAATGCAATAATGGAACGTTGACCTTCCTAACAGTACTTATGATGGACAAATGAATGGGATGGAAGTAACAATAAAGGATGGTAGGAGACGAGATGAAGATACTCATGGTGAGGATTCTCCATTCTCAAATATAGATTCACATTATGGTCAAAAAAATATTGGTCTCAACAAGGAGGAAAAGAATAACATATTGATGGAGAGGATTCTCCATTCTCAAATACATAGTCACATTATGGTCAAAAAAATATTGGTCTCAACAAGGAGGAAATGAATAACATGGGGAGTGTCTTTAATGACCATGGAAGAGACAGATTAAAGAAAGAGAAACTAGTGAAAGGAAGTACAATATCAAAACATGTTACGTATCAGGAGGACCATGCCATGTTGAGTAGAAAATTAGACTGGAAAGATCTTGGAACTGTAGGTTTGTATAATGAAAAGGGACGAGATGAACTTAAATCTTATAAGGCTCAATATGAGAAAAATTTGAGGCATGAACTTGACTTCACTGGGATGGGAAAAAAGGATTGTGTGATTGGCTTATACAAAAGGCACAACAAAGTTGGAATTAAAGGTGCATAGGATGATGAAAAAAATAGGTTAATGGATAAGAATATGGGCTCACATAAAAAGGGTTTCTCAACTCAAGAGCAGGTTGATCTAGATGATGAATATGATGAAGATTTTATCCATCCTGAAGAAACGAATGACGTTAGTAAGGAACACAATATTGTATGGGCTGCATAAAATTTTAATGAGAATATATAACATTATGATATGAAATATTCTCACATGACCAATCCTAATTTGTATAAATAAAATTTGGAAATTAAATATCATAAAGAAGGGTGCTTGATAGGGGGTGCTCGACAATCATTTTGAAACACAATCTCCTCTTTTATTATGTGGTTTTTGTCAAGACAAAAAATGAAAGGAACCCTAGTGAGTAATCTTGAACTGATGGATTCTTCTAGGAAAGATGGTATTGATAAAAGTAAGACAATTTTGATGAGAAGAACCAAAATGCATAAGCATTCAAGTGCTTCATGTGAGCCAAGATTCTTGAAATCTACAACTCAACTTACAAAACCCAAAGATATTCCAAAATTTCCAAAATTATCCTTTGGCAATGTGTGGAAATGGAAGAAAAATCTAATGGAGTTTATGATTGGGAGCCAAGGCTTATTGGACATTAAAGTATTGAAGAGAGTGCATTTCATGAGGTAATCAAGTGCAAATTAAAAGAGATGAACGAAAAATAGACTTGAAACTAGTAGATATCACTAAACCAGGCAACAAGAGGTGGAAGAAAGCTCCTCCCAACCAGAATAAACGTTGTTGATCTAGGTGGATATTGGTGGCCACCCACCTATTCCATTTGGACCCCCACCATCAATTCTTTCAATTTTTCATTTTCAACATAACTTACTATTTTTAGCAGTTTTTTGGGTCCTGAACTTCCAGAGCCGTTTTGAGGCCCTAAACGACGTTTTTGGGAAAACCACGAGAAACATGGAAGTGCCTTAGAGGTTCCTCACGTAAAAAGTTGTAGTCCTTGGATAGATATTTCTAATGATGTATTGAGCGCATCAAACAAAGATTATGTGCCAAAGTTATGTCCCCGAGAAGTTGATCTACCAATTTACCCAAACGGGGCTCATAGTTTTGGCACTTCATCTCCTAGGATTAGGTTTTTGGATGTTTATGATTTTCTATTGTTTCTGAAAAATAAAAAGTCCTTCGCACCTCATTGTAACACAATTCAAAGGTTTGTAGCTGTCATATATCTTCTCAGAGATAAGCTACCAGTGCCCTAACTAGTTCATTATGTCTGTAAGCATATTTCTGTTATTTGATATTAATGAAATGAAGTATGATTTCCACAGCTTCTATATGTTTATGTCTATTTCTGTATTTTATTGTGTTCCTACATAAATCAGGATCAGTGGTATCAGAGCAGTCTTCTCTTTCTCTGTTTTTCTTTGCATGTCCCCAACGAGGTCAGGGTATAAGGAGTTAGGGCTCGATCTGGTTGAACCCTTGCAAGATCAGCCTCATAAATCCCAACGACCTCCCATGGCGGAAGAAAATAAATACGAGGGAGCAGGATATCCAATCAAATTATTGCTCAAGGAGCCCTTGAGAAAAAAAAGGAACACGATGATGGATTACTTTGCCCAGATCCTTCAATGGATGCCCACGAGTGGCGCATCTACATCCAGCAACAACTCTAGAGGTGCCTCTTCTTTCAAGGTGTTGTGGAAAATTTTGTCACCCCCTAGAGACAGTCTAGAGTTGCCATAGACCAGTGCCTAGGACATCTTAATATAGCAAGGAGTCCTTCATATAGTTTGGATTGTCAGTCCAAGAGCTCACTTACTATCTCTTGTTTAAACAAGGAAATAAGTTTTGAATGGGACCAAACTCTCTCAGAAGCTGACACAAAGATAAGAATAGTGTAGGGACATCATGTAAAACTCCAATACAAAGGCATCAGACAGTTAAGAGACAACTTACTGTAAAGAGGGCCAGTTCAAATAAGATATCACAGAAATCAAATATCAGGAAGTGAGTGCAGTGAGGAAACATAGAGAAGATATTAGTTAACATGAGACTGATACCCAGATACACAACAAAACCACATAAGGGCATATTAATTTATGAATCCTTATATGACAATGGCGTTTTAAAAGCACCCTCCTCGAGTAACTAATATAGTAGAAAATATGGAAGAGATGAACATGGAACAGTATATCATGACTAGGCCTAATTAAAGCGCTTGACTAATTCCAGAAAGGGCATCAACAAGGATGAATCCTTACTGCAAACTAGTGAGCCACTCGCATTCTAGAACATGATACAAGAAGATAAATAGCATGGAAGGAGATATTGTATTAACACATAAGAGAAAATTACATACTGTGAGATACCAAATACTAGAATCCTCATTACAGTTATAACTCCTCCTCACTGAGACCCTACGGGCTCTGAACCTTCATACAGAAGTATTACAAAATGTATACAAAAACCTTTTCACTGCACAGTTTGCTGATAGAAATCTGGAACCTCTACAATGTCTTCTTTTCGGGCCTTTATAGAAAAGATAGAGAATTCTAGAGACGGAGGTAGATGGAGCACATTTAATGACTCAATTTGAATAATATGGCGGAAAACATTCGCGCCCACTCTATGAATGACTAACTATAAATGACTGTACTTTACAATCTGTCTCTAGAAATAAATGCTGGGAGATGAACATCTCCTTATGAAAATGACACAAATAATAAAATATATATCGTTCTGCCTCTTACTGAAAGAGGGAAAATCTGCTGCCGTAAGAACCTTGAGATAGTCTGCAATTCTGTACTGTACTCCCGACCTTTAGCTCTGAATTTAAATCTTGGATCTTTAATGCAGGGCGAAGCCTCCCTTGATTTTCTCTAGAGGGTTCTGTAGATTCATATCTTTGTCTTCTTTAATGGTGGTCATTTCTCACACCTACCCTCAGCTTCTTCTTTAAATTTCACCAGCGGAATGTGGTCCTTTAACATGCTTTTTAACTTCTGCAATGGAGGTGATAAATTATGAGGCTTCATTATCGTCTTAAAACCTGCAAAACCCACAAAACATTAGGGAAATAAAACTCAGAGGCAAAGAGCATGGAGGTGGAGATGATAATGACGTCGTGGACACGAACATATGACAGGAATACGAAGGGTGGCGGAGGAGAAATAATGGAGGAACTGATTAAACTGGCGGAGCGAGACTTTTACGTAGAACAGTTTGGATGTGAGAAATGAATGACGACGAATACAAATAAAAACACACATAAACTCTCATATATATACATATGGCATGGAGGAATATTACGGATGCACGAGGCTGAAACACGTGGATGTACGGGGGACAGGTGGAGGGTTGGCGTGGCAGCGGAGTCAACAGATAGGGTGACTGGGCTTCTGGCCGTCGGATCTTGGAAGGCAAATCAACGGTTAGGAGGCGACAGACACAGTGTGGGGGTGGGCCAAGGGACACGGCGGGCACGGGTTAAAGCTCGTGCAGACCTGGAGATTTATAGCCATTGGATCGGGCCTACAAGATCGGACGGCGGACGATGATTCCGCTGCGCATCTATTGACTGAAGGTTAACGCGCGGGGGAAAAGCGGTTTCCTGCTCGTACCGAGGACACACGGTGTATGATCTATGGAATCGCTGGTCCAAAGGGTAATACCGCCGGCTCGGTGGAAACAGTGCGGGACAATACCGTCGGTTTCTGCAGTGAGATACGGACGCGGGGGCCACCATATAAAAAGATCTCCGCTCCGTTGATTTAATTCAATCGGACGGTTACCATTGCGCCCGAACAATAAGCCCCTTTTCCTTTTAGCTTGTGGTCTTCAGGCTCGGGTCATATGATAGCCAAAGCACGGGGGGCCTAAGGTCTTAGGACTGGGCCCGATACATTCAAATTATGCATTTTTAACCTTTGTAGAGCGGATTTTCGGGCGGAAACGGTAATATCAGACAGGAGCATGAAGTTTTAGGTCACAGTAGAGCTCTGAATTGGGTTCAAATGAGGCAGCGGACCAAAATTCATAGGCAGGGGGTAAATATATACAACATCGGCTCCATCTGGGGACGGCATGGTCGTCCTCAGACATGTCGAGAACACGCAGACCACTGAATTTTCCACTCTGCTTCTCAATTCTCCTGCACTCCTGCCTCAGGTAAATGCCAACATCCTTCTCTTTATGAAAATAAAAATTAAAACAACTTATATACAATATAATACAATCAGGCACCCCAACCTGGATCAGAATCGGAAATATGGCTTGAGAAATTGGCCATTCACAGGGGCATCCAACAGATCACCCTGTAGGTTTTCTAACATGAAAGTATTATTTCACCCTTGACTCGCAATTTTGAATGGACCAAACCATAACAGATCAAACTTAGCATGCTTGCCCTTCTCTGCTCTGCGAACATCCCATCTGAGAACCAGGTCACCAACTTGAAACTTTCTATCCTTTGCATGCTAATCAAATACATTCTTCATTTTCTCCTGGTATTCTATCAATTTCTGATTAACCTGGTTCCGTGTTTCTTCCAATTCCACTAGCTGATTAATCCTCCTAATCATGTCATCTGGTTCTACCTGGCTTTCCTACATAAAGCGTGCTACCGGCAATGCCAATTGCACAGGAAACACAACAGCTCTTCCATATACCAGCTCATAAGGAGATTTCCCTGTTGCTCTTTTGCTGGTTATCCTATTCGCCCATAGAGCAAACTTTAATTGAGAGTCCCAGTTCTTCTGATTTTCACTGATTGTTTTCTTCAGGGCCCTCACCAGGGTTTTATTAGAAGATTCTTCTAGACCATTTCCCTGTGGATATTATGCTGTAGAGTGAGTCAGGATGATGTTATACCTTTGGCAAAATTTCACAAACCTAGCAGACCTGAAATCCTGTGCGTTATCAATTACAATCCTGGTAGGTTTTCTTTCTCTAAAGGAGAATCCAAAGTCAAAATCAAAGGCTACTATAAAAATTATCTTGGCAGCAGCTTCATGGGGCTTCATCTCTGGAGGCAGGCTCAGATATAACTTGTTGAATCTTTTAATAAATTCTGATACCCCTTCATTCTGTTTCTTCTTCATTGTATTAAACTCAGTGAGACATTGACCATGATCTTTCTTTTCTCCCCACTTTCTGAGAAAAGTATTCTCCATAATATCCCAGGTAGTTATTGAACGATTCCCCAATGTCTTGAACCATTTTCTGGCTTCCCCTTCCAAAGACTGCACAAACAATCTCAAGACTACATCAAGGTGTTCAACATTTAAGTTCTCTGCAAAAGAGCAGAAAGTCTCAAGATGTTTCTGAGCATCAACTTCATTTTCACCATTAAATCTTGGCAAAATCTTCAAATAATCCTGCGGCATATCATTTAGCACTTGGGGTAAGGCCAGAGGAGCATATTTGTTCAATAGAAAAGCAGGAACATTAGCCATTGGGGGAGGTGGGGGTTGTACAACAGTCTGAGACACAAATGAAGGGAGAGGAGTAGGAGGAAGTGGAGTATGAATAACAATGGGAATATATTGCACAGAGGCCTGAGGCGTGGATGGGAATAATTCACGGTTAACAGCAGCTACTTCTGTGACCTCTTTAATTTCCTCAACCTCGGGAGTAGGATGAGATTCTTCTTCAATCCAAGCACTTCCTCTACGTGGAGTTTCTGAGTAAAACTCGGGATTTTCTGTTCTGATCTCTTGAGAAGAAGAGGGCGGACAATCTTCAATGGAATATTCAGGGTTTTCAGCACGAACCGACTTCCTTTCCTTCCAAACTCTTTTATGAATGATCTTCTCTGGGTCAGACACGTATGGTGTCTTTGATTGAGATGTATATGACCTCAAATGTGGCTTACGAGGAGCCAGGACTTCCAATAAATTTATCAAATGAAAGCAGTGGAGTTGCCAAGGTGAGAGATACGCAACTCTTCAACTCTCTGTGCTCACCTGATTAGAGAGTGAAAACAATTTGTCGAGGCCCAGGGAAACTGATATTCTTGAATTCGTTCCCCGGCAACGGCGCCAGAAAGATGTTGTGGACAATTTTGTCACCCCCTAGAGATAGTCTAGAGTTGCCATAGACCAGTGCCTAGGACATCTTAATATAGCAAGGAGTCCTTCATATAGTTTGGATTGTCAGTCCAAGAGCTCACTTACTATCTCTTGTTTGAACAAGGAAATAAGTTTTGAATGGGACCAAACTCTCTCAGAAGCTGACACAAAGATAAGAATAGTGTAGGGACATCATGTAAAACTCCAATACAAAGGCATCAGATAGTTAAGAGACAACTTACTGTAAAGAGGGCCAGTTCAAATAATATATCACATAAATCAAATATCAGGAAGTGAGTGCAGTGAGGAAACATAGAGAAGATATTAGTTAACATGAGACTGATACCCAGATACACAACAGAACCACATAAGGGCATATTAATTTATGAATCCTTATATGACAATGGAGTTTTAAAAGCACCCTCCTCGAGTAACTAATATAGTAGAAAATATGGAAGAGATGAACATGGAACAGTATATCATGACTAGGCCTATTTAAAGCGCTTGACTAATTCCAGAAAGGGCATCAACAAGGATGAATCCTTACTGCAAACTAGTGAGCCACTTGCATTCTAGAACATGATACAAGAAGATAAATAGCATGAAAGGAGATATTGTATTAACACATAAGATAAATTACATACTGTGAGATACCAAAGACCAGAATCCTCATTACAGTTATAACTCCTCCTCACTGAGACCCTACGGGCTCTGAACCTTCATACAGAAGTATTACAAAATGTATACAAAAACCTTTTCACTGCACAGTTTGCTGATAGAAATCTGGAACCCTTGCAATGTCTGTTTTTCGAGATTTTATAGAAAAGATAGAGAATTCTAGAGATGGAGGTAGATGGAGCACATTTAATGACTCAATTTGAATAATATGGCGGAAAACATTCGCGCCCACTCTATGAATGACTAACTATAAATGACTGTACTTTACAATTTGTCTCTAGAAATAAATGCTGGGAGATGAACATCTCCTTATTAACATGACACAAATAATAAAATATACATCGTTCTGCCTCTTACTGAAAGAGGGAAAATCTGCTGCCGTAAGAACCCTGAGATAGTCTGCAATTCTGTACTGTACTCCCGACCTTTAGCTCTGAATTTAAATCTTGGACCTTTAATGCAGGGCGAAGCCTTCCTTGATTTTCTCTAGAGGGTTCTGTAGATTCATATATTTGTCTTCTTTAATGGTGGTCATTTCTCACACCTACCCTCGGCTTCTTCTTTAAATTTCACCAGCGGAATGTCGTCCTTTAACATGCTTTTTAACTTCTGCAATGGAGGCGATAAATTATGAGGCTTCATTATCGTCTTAAAACCTGCAAAACCCACAAAACATTAGGGAAATAAAACTCGGAGGCAAAGAGCATGGAGGTGGAGATGATAATGACGTCGCGGCCACGAACAGATGACAGGAATACGAAGGGTGGTGGAGGAGAAATAATGGAGGCACTGATTAAACTGGCGGAGCGAGACTTTTACGTAGAACAGTTTGGATGTGAGAAATGAATGACGACAAATACAAATAAAAACACACATAAACTCTCATATATATACATATAGCGTGGAGGAATATTACGGATGCACGAGGCTGAAACACGTGGATGTACGGGGGACAGGTGGAGGGTTGGCGTGGTAGCGGAGTCAACAGACAGGTTGACTGGGTTTCTGGCCGTCGGATCTTGGAAGGAAAATCAACGGTTAGGAGGTGACAGACACAGTGTGGTGGTGGGCCAAGGGACACGGCGGGCACGGGTTAAAGCTCGTGTAGACCTGGAGATTTATAGCCATTGGATCGGGCCTACAAGATCGGACGACGGATGATGATTCCGCTGCGCATCTATTGATTGAAGGTTAACGCGCGGGGGAAAAGCGGTTTTCTGCCCGTACCGAGGACACGTAACGTATGATCTATGGAATCGCCGGTCCAAAGGGTAATACCGCCGGCTCGGTGGAAACAATGCGGGACAATACCGCCGGTTTCTGTAGTGAGATACGGATGCGGGGGCCACCATATAAAAAGATCTCCGCTCCGTTGATTTAATTCAATCGGACGGTTACCATTGCGCCCGAACAATAAGCCCCTTTTCCTTTTAGCTTTTGGTCTTCAGGCTCGGGTCATATGATAGCCAAAGCACGGGGGGGCTAAGGTCTTAGGACTAGGCCCGATACATTCAAATTATGCATTTTTAACCTTTGTAGAGCGGATTTTTCGGGCGGAAACGATAATATCAGATAGGAGCATGAAGTTTTAGGTCACAGTAGAGCTCTGAATTGGGTTCAAATGAGGCAGCGGACCAAAATTCATAGGCAGGGGGTAAATATATACAACACAAGGTATAGGTAAACTTCGACATTCATGTATTTGAAGGCCAGATAGATGCAGACGTCATAGGTAGATGGTTGAATTTGTTGGAAGGGTATTTCTTGGTCCATGATTTCTTCGATCGAGAAAATATTACTTTTGCACTCCTCAAAGTTTCCCCCCATGTCAAAGACTGGTGGGAAACCTACTGTGAACAAAAGGACGAGAGGGAACCCTCTCTATTCTCGGTCGCACCCACTGGGAATTCGTTCCAAGATGACATCAAGGAAAAATATTACCCCATGGGGAGCTATGAGGACAAGTACATCCAATGGGCCAGGTTGCAGTAGCAAAGGGATCAAGATGTGCATGAACTGACGAGTTTGTTCCATACCCTACGCACAAAGTTGGGTATTAAAGATTCAGAGAGAGATTTGGTGCTCAAGTACCGCAGTTGTTTGCACAGATACATTCAAGAGGAAATGGAGTTCCTCGACATTACCTCGCTTGGCATGGCATATCGCTATGCCTTTAAGATCGAGTAGAAATTTAAGCAAAAGAAGCAAAACTTTGGATCTGTGAATTCGATGCTAAGGAAAAGCACCCTCGAACTGAAGAACAAGGGAAAAAGCCAAATCAGGGAAACTCAAAAAAACACCAAAAATCCAAATAATGACACGGGGAAGTGGTGTGAATTTCATAACATCCCCACTCATAGCACAAATGAGTGTCGGGCCAAACAGTCGCTGGTGGCCGAACTGAAGGCACCCGAATCAGATGCATGTTTTGATCCTGAGTCAGAACCAGACGAGGGTGATGACAAAGGGAAGCAAATCATTGATGTGGATCCCAATGCCATTGTTGCCACCACCAAGATCCAGGGGGAGGATCCTGAGGACACAGAGGAGGGGGAGCGCCTCTTCCATTCACAAATGTGGGTGAAGGGTTCTCCACTGTAATTCCTTGTCGATAGAAGAAGCCAAAAGAACCTCATTTCAGTAGAGGTCGTGAAGTGGCTTGGTCTACCAACCATAGCACACCCATGATCGTATACCATTAGGTGGCTTCACCAAGGAAGAGATCTTCGTGTCCATCAACGATTCCGCCTTCCGTACAGCATCAAGCCATTCAGGGATGAGGTACTGTGTAATGTTGCTCCTCTTGATGTGTTTGATGTATTATTGGGCCAACCATACTTGTGGAAGTGATGTGTTGTGTATGATTATAGGCCTTGTTCTACTGTTATTAGTTTGAGAAATAAATTTTACAGGATACTGGAGGTAGTATCGCCTCCTGCCATCTCTTCGACTACTGCAAAACAACGAAGTAATATTGTTTCCCAAACCAGGAAATTTATTTTCATTACAATTCATCCATGGGGAAAGAATAATATTGTGGCCACAGCCTTAAAACAGGGCTCCCCTGCACGGCAGCAGCAAATGGACAAAGTCGTGGGGGAATGCGAGGACATTTTCTCCTCACCCACAGAGGTTCCTCTACACTATTAGGTCAAGCACTCCATTGATCTGACCCTAGGCGCGTCGCTGCCTTATGTTACCATACCTCATGCGACCACATGGACATAATCCACACATGTATTGTCAGAGGCTGATAAAGAAACCAAATTTATTTAATGCATCCAGCACACCCACCAACAAGTCCATGACATCTTCGACAAATCCAATACCAAGTTCATCAAAATTTGCCTCATCTCAGGGACGAAACTCAACACAATGGGGAAAATTGCTTCCTAAGGGGGGAGGAATGATCCAGGTGGATATTGTTGGCCACCCACCTATTCCATTTGGACCCCCACCATCGGTTCTTTTAGTTTTTCAGTTTCAACACAACTTACTATTTTTAGCAGTTTTTTAGGTCCTAAACTTCCTGAGTCATTTTGAGGCCCTAAATGACGTTTTTTGGGAAAAACGCAAGCAACATGGAAATTCATTCCATGTTTCTGGTCAATTCAATTTTTATTCCTCGGACAGATATTTCTAATAAGGTATTGGGTGCGTCAAACGGACATCATATGCCGAAATTATGTCCCCGGGAAGTTGATGTACCAATTTACCCAAATGGGACCCATAGTTTTGGCGGTTCATCTCCTAGTGTTAGGTTTTTGGATGTTTAGGTTTTTCCATTGTTTTTCAACAATAAATAGTCCTTCGAGCCTCATTGTAACATAGTTTAGAGGCCTATAGTTGCCACATCTCTTCTCAAAGATAAGCCACCCGTGCCCTAGCTAGTTTAATTTTATTATGTCTGTAAGCATATTTATATTATTTGATATTAATGAAATGAAGTATTATTTCTGTTGAATCTCTGTATTTATGTCTATTTATGTATTTTATTGTGTTCCTACATAAATATGGATCAGTGGTATTAGAGCGGTCTGCTCCTTCTCTATTTTTTTGCATGTCCCCAACGAGGTCAGGGTATAAGGAGTTAGGGCTCGATCTGGTTGAACCCTAGCAAGATCAGTCTCGCAAACCCTGACGACCTCCCATGGCAGAAGAAAATAAAGATGTGGGAGCAGAAGATCCTATCAAATTATTGCTCGAGGAGGCCTTCGAGAAACAAAGGAACGTGATGATGGATAACTTTAACCAAATCCTTCAACGATTGCCCACCGACAGTGCATCTACATCCACTATCAACTCTAGACGTGCCTCTCCTTTCAAGGTACATGTCAACTTCGACATTCCTGTATTTGAAGGCCATATAGATACAAAAGTCATAGATAGATGGTTGAATTTTCTGGAAGGGTATTTCTCAATCCATGATTCCTCCGACCAAGAAAACATTACTTTTGCACTCCTTAAAGTTTCCCCCCATGTCAAAGTCTGGTGGGAAACCTACTATGAGAAGAAGGACGAGATGGAACCCTCTCTGTTCTCGGCTGCACCCACTTGTAATTTGTTCCGAGACGACATCAAGGAACAATATTAACCCGTAGGAAGCTATGAGGACAAGTACATCCAATGGACCACGCTGTGGCAGCAAAGGGATCAAGAGGTGCACGAATTGACGAAATTGTTCCATACCCTGCACATAAAGTTTGGTATTAAAGATTCAAAGAGACATTTGGTGCTCAAGTATCGCATTTGTTTCCATAGATACATTCAGGAGGAAATTGAGTTCCTAGACACTACCTCGCTTGGCACGGCATATCGCTATGACGCCAAGATTGAGCATAAATTGAAGCAGAAGAAGCGAGACTTTGGATCTGCGAATCCGAAGCCAGGGAAAGGCACCCCTGAACTATAGAAAAAGGGGAAAATCCAAAGCGGGGCGACTCAAAACAACACCACTAATCCAAAGAAGGACACACACAAGTGGTGTTAATTTCATAACAACCCCACTCACAGCACAAACGAGCGTCGAGCCAAACAGTCGTTGGTGGCCAAAATTAAGGCACCCGAATCAGATGCATGTTCTAATCCTGAGTCAGAACCAGACAAGGGTAATGACAAAGGGAAGAAAATCATTGATGCAGATCCTAGTGCCATTTTTTCAACCACCAAGCTCCAGGGGGAGGATCCCGAGGATCCAGAGGAGTGGGAGCACCTCTTCCATTCGCATATGTGGGTGAAGGGTTCTCCACTGCAATTCCTTGTCAATAGCAAAAGCCAAAATAACTTCATTTCAGTAGAGGTCGTGAAGCGGCTCGGGCTACTGACCATAGCACACCCACAAACGTTTACCATTAGGTGGCTTCACCAAGGAAGAGATCTTCGCATCTGCCAGAAGTGTTGCCTTCTGTATAGAATAAGGACATTCACGGATGAGGTATTGTGTGATGTTTCTCCTCTTGATGTGTCTGATGTATTATTGGGCCAACCATATTTGTGGAAGCGACATGTTGTGTTATGAGTCTAGGCCTCATTGTGTTGTTATTACTTTGGAAAATAAATTGTATAGGATACCGGAGGTATTACTGCCTTCTGCCATCTCTTTGACTACTGCAAAACAATGCAGTAAGATTGCCTCCCAAACCAGGAAATTTTCTTTCATTACAAATCGCCCATAGGGAAAGAAGAAGATTGTGGCCATAGCCTCGAAACAGGGCTCCCCTGCATGGTAGTAGCAGATGGACAAAGTCGTGGAGGAATACGAGGACATTTTCTCCTCACCCATAGAGGTTCCTCTACACTATTAGGTCAAGCACTCCATTGATCTAACCCCAGGCACACCGCCACCTGATGTTGCCATACCTCATGCGACCACACATAAATAATCCACACATGTACTGTTAAAGGATGATAAAGCAACCAAATTTATTGAATGCATCCAGTATGACCGTTAGCATGTCCATGACATCTTTGACAAATCCAATACCAAGTTCAACAAAATTTGCCTCATCTCATGGAGGAACTCAATACAATGGGGACCATTAGGGGAGGAATGATCCAGGTGGATATTGGTGTCCACCCAAATATTCCATTTGAAACCCCACCATCGGTTCTTTCAGTTTTTCAGTTTCAGCACAACTTGCTATTTTTAGCAGTTTTTCGGATCCTAAACTTCTGGAGTTGTTTTGAGGCCCAAAACGACATTTTTTGGGAAAACCAGGAGCAACATGGAAGTTCTTTCAATGTTTCTCATGTCAAAAGTTGTAATCCTCAGATAGATCTTTCTAACGAGGTATTGAGCGCATCAAACATAGTTCATATGCCAAAGTTACGTCCCTGGGAAGTTGATGTACCAATTTATCCAAATGGGGCCCATAGTTTTGGCGCTTCATCTCCTAGGGTTAGGTTTTTGGATGTTTAGGGTTTTCCATTGTTTCTCAAAAATAAATAGGCCTTCAAGCCTCAATGTAACATAGTTCAGAGGCTTGTATTTGCCACATCTTTTCTTAGAGATAAGCTACCAGTGCCCTAGCTAGTTTATGTTCATTATGTTTGTAAACATATTTTTGTTATTTGATATTAATGAAATGTAGTATTATTTTTGTTGCATCTCTGTGTTTATGTATATTTCTATATTTTATTGCGTTCCTGCATAAATATGGATTAGTTTTGGAAAGAAAACAATGGTGTTCCATTCCAACGTTGGAGACAATGATGGTTCAACAATCTTTGAAGGGAAGAAGTAAAGGATGTACTTATGACATTTGATGCTCTACGTCAAAAATTCATGGTAAAGGATAGCTAGCAAGGAAGGTGCATGAAATGGTGGTGGTTTAAATCCAGGGACAACAATGTTAGACAAAGGGTTGTGGCTTAATTGAGACAGAAATACAATTTGATCTGTTCTAGGAGTCCAATATTGTGACCATTTTTTCTTTAGACTGGAGATGTGTATGCTTGGCTTACATGGTCAGGTTTCGGTTGGAATGAAATACATGGGTGCATACAACAATGAGCGAAATTATCCATTTATTGTTAGTATTATTGCATTTGGTGAGTATGAAGATGATGAGAATGATGATTAGAAACTAGAAACGAGGGATCTTGCCCTTGAGCGAAGCAAGCATCATAGATTTGAAGTTAGAGTGATTTAAGGTATAAAGGATAATGCTAATATTTCTGAAAATATATATGTTGGTCTCTGTTGTAACTTAATTTTACCTATGCATTTGATCTTTCTAAAATGCATATTTTTTTTCAAAAAAATTAGTTAAATTAAATTTTTGCACTATGTAATAAGCGAGCAAGTCTAAATGTTGCTTTCAAATTTTGTATCAAAATTTGTTTTAAATTGATTTTTTTTTGTAAATAAAGTAATTGTCTTTGAAGAGTTAAATCACGAGCACATTTCAATGGTCAAGATCGCACTCGCCTGGATCAATGATTGTCATGCAATTACAGGACCCCTTGCACTCCCTACGGATAATGAAGGGGGGGGGGGGGGGGGGGGGGTAAAGTTGTTTTTGAATTACTGACTCCTGTTACTTGGCGCTCTCTTATAAATTTTGAGACCCCCCCATCCTATAACACTTACCGCCTACCCTCGTTGCAAATCGCTTCCATATGCTGCCAACCCTCCTGCTAATTTAATATGTTTCTTCCGCTACTGCTAAAATAACCATCACCAAATATCCCAATAAATTAGAAAATTGCTTGTTAAGTTATTAATAACTGAAAAACGTTCGATTAATAAATATTGATGCGCCAATAATGGTAATTATAAAGAAACTGTTGAAACTCATTTTGAATTTAAATTGTGACATTGCTCCATTACCCATCCTTTTGCCATTCATTCATGAAGCGCTCTGATAGGTCAAATGACGACCAGTTGCAGCAATCCCGACCTATGTTATCAGCCATCATTTCCACTATTTAATTTCTTAAGTTATCCTATGTTTATTAAGTTTCTTGAAATGGCTAGTTAAAAGGGAAAATCTGTAATATCCCAAAACCGGGATTTTCTACAACAATAAGAATACCTTAAGGTATTCCAAAGTTGGAGAGCAGAAAGTAATCAACTCATGTAGTGTATTTAAGCACATAGCTTCCATAGAACAATCACAGCAACAAAATATGCCTTTATACAATGTCACCAAGTGGGGAAAAGTAGCAGTTTTGGCCCCAAAATGTTATTTTATAAATATTGAGTTATAACAGTGAAAAATATCGGTTGTGTGCCTTAGAATAGACAATATAGGACATGCATGCAAAATATATTCAGAAACAAATGCCTTTAGCCAAGTTAAACAGGCCTCCCATGCTCAAAACACCTTAAAATTGACAAAACCCCAAGACTGCAAAACACCGGAGTTGCTGCATAAGAGACTGCACAGTCTAATGGAGGTCAAACTTAGAAAATAGAGAAATAAATCAGATCTCTTTATAAGAATACTCAATGAGGCACAAAAACAGAGATCTAATCTCTTTTATACAGATCCAAGAAGACCCGGCAAGGGTTTCTTGACAGAAAAGATATACAAGAGAAAGTTGTTGCAGATCTGTGGTTGAATCACGCTGTATGGCTGAAGCTTTGCATAAAATTGGCTAAACATGCAAATAAATGGCTGTAGATGCTTCCTATAGCTTCCCCAAAGAAAGGTTGATCCTCCTCTTGGGAAACTAGCTCCTCAAAATGGGGTTTTGACCCCTCCCACTGCACACCTTAAGAAATAATGCAGTTTTCTGAAGGGACTACGTTTTTACTGAAGGTAAGTGCTTGTCCCAACACCAGGTAGTGGAAAATTCAGATCAAAAGTATCCTCTTATATTTCTCCAACAAGATCTCCAAGAAAGATTAGGGAATCCCCACCCGAGAAAACCCTTGCACTAAGCAATGCAACAACTTAGCTAAACAACCAAGTATGTAGGAAGTATAAGCAGACCACATAAAAATATAATCTCCAATATATCCATATTCTTTCCATCTCCTCCATTATATAATTGATGAGTTTCCTCACTAAGGGTCCCACCCACTATGAGGTTACTTCCATACAAAGGCTCCTCCACCAAAACTACGTTGTCCATCAATGTGGTTCAGTGTATCTAGACAGATTTGTTGACTTAGTCAACCTTGACTGAATCTTCATGCCCTATCCCTTTTCACACTCAAGGTGCCTTCATTTTGACTAGCTGGATTGATCTCTATTCACATTGAGCTGGCTTTATTTATGATCCACTTCTTTGAGAATAAATCATGTTGACTTGGTTAAACTCGACCTTTTCCACACAGTTTAGACCTTGTTCACACATGTGGATGCTTGATCTGGTTATTCCATGATCCCTTTTCACACTATTATGGATTTTTATTCTTACTTGAGAAACTAATGAGCCTCTTTGCCCATTTATTCATTCAGCTGGATTTAAAAAGGCAAAATTAATATTCCTATTAGCTGCATGCTAATTTAGGAATATTACAGTCTCCCCCTCCCAAATGTTGCTTGTCCTCAAGAAACTGCAAGGGAGCTGCAAAATCTCCCCTCTCCTCATTGTGGCCTTCTCAAGACAAACATGGAGAATTTCATAATCAATGAAGGCCTTCCACCTCCATGCTATCATCCAAAGAAAATGAACTACCTCCCAGCTTGGTAACTCATGTTGAAAATGCAGCAATATGATGGAGCTTAGTGAAATGAAGTCGCCTTCACTAAGTGGGCCCGCAGGCAAATTCTGGCGCAAAGTCTATTTTTAGACTATGTCTATTTTTAGACATATGGAGCATAGTCCAGGGGTTGCAGTATGTTATTCTTGGAGTATTGGTCATGTTGGTAAAAATAGATGGACCTCTACTTTTTGACCTATAGGTCGAAGTCTATATTTAGACTGCCTATCCTAAAAATAGGGAAGTCAAATATTATTTACCCTTAATAATATTTGGACTATAAACTTCAGTTTACTCTCTTGGAACACTTCAGTTCGAGCCTTGGAAGTGGCTCATGCATCTGACAGAGGAATTACGCTATTCCTAAGGGTTTGGTGAGCACATGCATGGTTGACTTCAGTTAGGACTTCAGTGGCAGAAGTTTGGTGGAGTTAATGAGACAGCTAGTGGAGTTGTTTTCGGTTTAACTTAGTTGAACTAGTTGAGATTAGTTTAACTAGATAATCAACTAGTAATGAGTGGAGTGAATTAAATATTATTTAATTCATTAATTAGTAACTCATTATTCAACTCAAGAACACATCAGTTCACTACAGTGCATGGACAGTTCAGTGGAGACCAGTGGAAGAGGTAGATGAAAGGGTGAGTACAGCTATCAGTTGGGACATCAGTTGTTGTAGAAATTTGTTGAATAATGATTAATTATCCACCAAGACTATCCTGATCACATACAATTTGAATTTTAATGCAACACATAATCTCTTCCACTCAGATCATCACACATGCGAAAATAAAATCAAGCGATAACACATCAAATCATTATACACATTAACACAGTATGTATGGGGAAAGATTATAGCTGAAAACCCCGCAGCTATTGTGTATATTATAATGGAGAAATCATGTAACAAACTCAGTACAATACTCCTCACAAGTACTCAGTACTTTCTCATGAAGTTACACACAAACTAGCTCAGTTTTGAACAGGTTACTAGTTCAAAACTCACCGCCAATTGCCTTGCCTCTATTGCGCAATCATGGCCTGTCTATATAGAGATCCAAGGTTCAAATCTCCTTGGCTTGATAGCGCAATCATCATAGGCAATTCCTCCAAGTGTGGTGCAAAACTCATGCACAACTGATGTCGCCACTGATAGCTAACTCCATCCTTTCATCTATCTCTTTCACTGGTCTCCACTGAACTGATCATGCACTGTAGTGAACTGATGTGTTCTTGAGTTGAATAATGAGTTACTAATTAATGAATTAAATAATATTTAATTCACTCCACTCATAACTAATTTATTAGCTAGTTAAACTAATCTCAACCAGTTCAACTGAAATAAACAGAACACAACTCCACTAGCTGTCTCATTAACTCCACCAAACTTCTGCCACTGAAGTCCTAACTGAAGTCAACCATGCATGATGCCATCAAACCCTAGGAATAGCGCAATTCCTCTTTCAGATGCATGAGCCACTTCTGTAACTCGAACTGAAGTGCTCCAAGAGAGTAAACTGAAGTTTATAGTCCAAATATTATTAAGGGTAAATAATATTTGACTTCCATATTTTAAGGATAGGCAGTCTAAAAATAGACTTCGACCTATAGGTCCAAAAAATAGAGTCCCATCTATTTTTACCAACATGATTCTTCCTCTCAAGTCTCCTCCCCCTCCCCCACTTTTCAGCGGGATGTCTCACATCTCTCTAAAAAATGTTTATGTCTCTAAATAAATTTTGCGCGGAGTGCTGCGGGTGAAGGCGACTTCATTTCACTAAGCTCCATCATCTTGCTGCATTTTCAACACTCCCTCTCAGAAATATATGGATTATCTGCAACCCCTATCCTACCTCTGTGGAATTCGAACTTGCTCCGTGGGAACATATGAAAACATCATGATTCTCCGCTGAACACAATCTCTGATATGATGGTACCTGATGTCGATGTGTTTGGACCTATCATGAAATACTGGATTAGCTGAGAGTTTAATACAACTCTGGTTATCACAGTAGATCACTGTAGGCTCCAAATGCAACCTGAACAATCCTACGAGGATCTTCATCATCCAAATAGCCTCGCATGCAGCCAAGCTAGCTGCCATGTACTCGGCCTCTGCTGAACTGAGTGCCACGGATCTCTGCTTCCTGCTGTACCAGGAAACTGTTGTCGACCCAATGCTGAAAACTCACTCAGTGATCTTCCAGTCCAGTTGGGCTCCACCTTGTCTGCATCGATGAACGGGAAAGCTTGCTCCATCCTCTGTCCTATACTTCCACAACCATATCCAGATGTGCCTACGATATAGCGCCGTACATGCTTGCACCTTCCAAGAGCAGTGGGCAACATAACAGAGGCGGTTAACACATAGCATATATCGGGTCGTGTATTTACCAGATACATACCGTGACCCCACCAGCGTCGATGAGCAATTGGCATCCACAACTACCGGAGGCGCATCTGCCTCCAACCACCGGAAGGAGTGTCAACGACCGACCTTGCACTGGCCCAGACCTCGAATCTCAGGGCATACTCTGGCTCATGATCCTCAACTGCAACATAATCTAATCCCAGGAAATAATGAAGGATACCCAAGTCCTTCATCTCAAACTCTCGTGCAAGATCCTCCTTGCATGAAAGTATCAACTGCTCATCGCCAGTCAAAATCAGATCATCTACATACAGTACGATGATCAACAGCTTCCCCTCCACCACAATCGGGTACAGGTTTGGATCCGCCTCACTCTTGGAGAATCCAAGCCCGGTGAAGTAGCTGTCTATCCGAGTGTACCAAGCACGAGGTGCTTGCTTCAGCCCGTACAGTACTCTCTTGAGTCGGCACACATGCGACTCACTGCTGAAGATCTCAAAACCTTCAGGCTGCTCTATGTACACCTCTTCCTCAATAACTCCATTGAGGAACGCAGTCTTCACATCCATCTGATGAATGTGCCACCCCATCTGCGCTGAGAGAGAAAGGATCGTCCGTATGGAAGAGTACCTTGCGATAGGTGCAAAGGTCTCCTCATAATCGATCCCCTCGATCTGTGAAAAGCCACGGGCGACAAATCTCGCCTTGTACTTCTCCACACTCCCGTCAGCCGCCTGCTTCACCTTGTAGATCCATCGCGAACCCACCACTGATTTTCCCACCGGTCTTTGGACAATCTCCCATGCACTGTTCCTGACGATCGAATCATATTCTTCGATCATGGCATCAACCCATGCGGGTTCCTCCACAGCTTCCTCAAAAGAGGATGGCTCCGTCACAACACATTGACTCACAAGAGCCATGTATCCAGTGTACCGATCCGGTGACTGTCTCTGTCTGCGCTGTGCTGTAAGTGGTCCTACAACCTTCTCTGCATCCCGAGCCAGTCGCTCAGCTTCTGTAGTGCGCATGCGCCCTCTGATGGTTGGCGCTGCCTGGGTGGTTTCTTCCACCTCCTGAACCTCCTCTTGTGGCTGATCCACATCAGGAAGCTCCTCCTTAGGAACTAACAGCTCCTCATCTGCATGCAAGTGTAGCTCCCTCTCAAGCGAACACTGCATGGCTTTCTCCTCCTGAAATTTTATATCCCGTTGCACAACAGTCTTGCGACTGTCTGGCACATACACCCGATAGTTGTGAGGTGTATCAGTGTACCCCACAAATATTCCAACTTCAGCAGTTGGATCCAGCTTCCTTCTTGCATCCTTCGTCACATGCATGTAGACAGGAGATCCGAAAATCCGCAAATGGGAAATATCGGGCCTCTTGCCAGAATAAGCCTCCTCTGGTGTACTCATGCCAAGAACCTTGTGAGGACAACGGTTCTGCACATACACTGCTGTATTGCATGCCTCGGCCCACAAGTGAAGGGGTAGGCCCTGATCATGCAACATCGCCCGTGCAGCACCCACGATCGTTCTGTTCTTCCGCTCAGCCACCCCGTTCTGTTGTGGGTTATGGGGTGTGATGAGCTCTCTCCGAATCCCTTCTGCGCTGCAGAACTCCTTGAATTCAGCCGAGATGAATTCACCACCGTTATCACTCCTTAGAGCAATCACCTTCTTCCTCGACTCCTTCTCGACCAGTGCTTTAAACTCACAGAACTTCGCGAATGTATCACTCTTCTTATGCATGAAGAAGATCCAACACTTTCGAGAGAAATCATCAACAAAGATCACATAATACTTGTGCTTTGTTGTTGAAGCAACTGAGAAAGGACCACACACGTCTGTGTGAACTCTCTCAAGGATCGTCGTGGCGCGACTATCCTTCTCGTGAAAGGTGGCTTTCACATACTTCCCTAAAGTACACCCCTTGCACTGATCTAACTGCGCAAGAGTGCCCTTAGGAAGTCCAGTAGATATCTGCTGCAGAATCTTCAAAGCTCCATGGTGAAGGTGGCCCAATCTCCTGTGCCACAGTTCGCCCTCATCATCTCGGCTCACCACTTCTCCCGCCTTGCATGCCATAGCTGCGCAGTCATCTACCTGCAACTGATAAAGGTTCTGAGTTCGAACCCCTATCTTCCGGGTCTCTCCAGTAGTCTTGCTGCGCAGGAAGGCTTTTCCTTCGCTGAAGACCACATCATACCCCTTATCCTCCAACATCGCCACAGAGATCAATTTCTTCTTCAATCCAGGTACATGCATGACATCCTTCAATACAAAGGGTTTACCAAACTCCCTCTGAAAGGATATGGTACCGATACCAGTCGCACTGTATCTACCATCATCGCCCATCTCGATGTGCACACCCAAATCTTTGTCCTCCAGATCTGAGAACAAATCCCGATCTCCCATCATATGAAATGATGCACCGCTGTCCAAGAACCATACCGATCCCAACACACTTGAAACCAAGCATGCGATCAGTGAAAAGTCAAGCTCGAACTGTGAAGCCAAAGCTTCTCCATCTGCAGATCTTCCCGCTTGCTTGTTCTTCTTATTCTTTGGACAATTTGTAGCATAATGTCCATGATCATGGTAGTGAAAACACTTCACCTTTGCCATATCTTGCTTCTTGCCCTTTGCACCGGAATGAGAAGTTTTCTTACCCTTCCCCTTCTTTGCTTTGGCCACCAAAGCGCAGTTTTCTTCATCAGCTCCCTTTGATGAAGATCCATCTCGAGTAGTCCTCCTTATCTCCTCCTGCATGAGATCCGCCCAAAGGCGCTCCCATCCCGGCAGCTTCTTCCGACCATTGACACTATCTTGATATGAGTGCCAAGCCTTCGGAAGACCAAGGAGAGCCAGGTCGACCATGTCCTCGTCTTCGACAGTCACCCCCACACTTCCCAGCTCATCTCTGCATTGAGTGAACTTCGTGAGGTATTTGGCGATACTGTCGCCCTTCTCCATCTTGATGTTCTTGAGCTTATCTTTGAGCGCCAGCTTCCTTTGGTCGCTCTTACTCTAGAATAGATCCGTCAAAGCTTTCCACATTAAATATGGAGTAGCCTTTCCATGCAGGCTGGATACAATATGATCCTTGACGCCCTCCAACAGGATCCTTCGACATTTCACCATCTTCTTTTGCCATGCATCGACTTCAGCAGGATCAGTGGGCTTTTGGACATCCGTATCTACGAACTCCTTGAGACCATTATCTTCTAATACTGCCTCCATGCGATCCTTCCATGCAACATAATTCGAACTGCCTTCAAGAGCATATTCGAGTCGCAAACCGTTGAAATACATTTTCAACACTGGCACCAAGAAAACAAAACTGCTGCAAAATTTCGAATTCCACCTCAAAGCTCAACCGCTCTAGATCTGTGAGAACAAATTATTTCTAGCACAGAGATTGACTTCAAGGGGCATTTACCAGACCTTTCACTTTCCGAAGAAAGATGAATCCGGAGGCTACCTGGCCCGCATGCAAACTCTGTCTACCGAAATAAGTTTGTAATCATTGTGATGATCAATCTCTGCTTCAATAGCTCCGATACCATGTAGAAATTTGCTGAATAATGATTAATTATCCACTGAGACTATCCTGATCACATACAATTCGAATTTATATGCAACACATAATCTCTTCCACTCAGATCATCAAACATGCGGAAATAAAATCAAGCGATAACACATCAAATCATCATACACATTAACACGGTATGTATGGGGAAAGCTTATAGCTGAAAACCCCGCAGCTATTGTGTATATTATAATGGAGAAATCATGTAACAAACTCAGTACAATACTCCTCACAAGTACTCGGTACTTTCTCATGAAGTTACACATAATCTAGCTCAGTTTTGAACAGGTTACTGGTTCAAAACTCACCGCCAATTGCCTTGCCTCTATTGCGCAATCCAGGCCTGTCTATATAGAGATCCAAGGTTCGAATCTCCTTGGCTTGATAGTGCAATCATCATGGGCAATTTCCTCCAAGTGTGGTGCAAATCTGATGCACAACTGATGTCGCCACTGATAGCTAACTCCACCCTTTCATCTACCTCTTTCACTGGTCTCCACTGAACTGATCATGCACTGTAGTGAACTGATGTGTTCTTGAGTTGCATAATGAGTTACTAATTAATGAATTAAATAATATTTAATTCACTCCACTCATAACTAATTGATTAGCTAGTTAAACTAATCTCAACCAGTTCAACTAAAATAAACAGAACACAACTCCACTAGCTGTCTCATTAACTCCACCAAACTTATGCCACTGAAGTCCTAACTGAAGTCAACCATGCATGATGCCATCAAACCCTTGGGAATAGCGTAATTCCTCTGTCAGATGCATGAGCCACTTCCAAGGCTCGAACTGAAGTGCTCCAAGAGAGTAAACTGAAGTTTATAGTCCAAATATTATTAAGGGTAAATAATATTTGACTTCCCTATTTTAAGGATAGGCAGTCTAAAAATAGACTTCGACCTATAGGTCCAAAAAATAGAGTCCCATCTATTTTTACCAACATGACACATACTCCAAGAATATCATACTGCAATCCCCGGACCATGCTCCATATGTCTAAAAATAGACATAGTCTAAAAATAGAATTTTGCGCCAGAATTTGCCTGCGGGCCCACTTAGTGAAGGCGACTTCATTTCACTAAGCTCCATCATCTTGCTGCATTTTCAACATTTGTGCATGAGATTTGCACCACACTTGGAGGAAATTGCCCATGATGATTGCGCTGCCAAGCCAAGGAGATTCGAACCTTGGATCTCTATTTAGACAGGCCATGATTGCGCAATAGAGGCAGGCAATTAGTGGATGTGTTTTGAACCCGTGACTTGTTCAAAACCAAGCTAGTTTGTGTGTAACTTCATGAGATAGTCTTGAGTACTTGTGAGGAGTATTGTGCGAGTTTGTTATGTTTTCTCATTATAATATACACAATAGGCTGGGGTTTTCAGCTATAAGCTTTCCCCATACATCTTGTGTTAATGTGTATGATGATTTGATGTCTTATCGCTTGTTTTATTCGCATGTGTGATGATGCGAGTGGAAGAGATTTATGTGTTGCATATATAGATGAATTGATGATGGGACGTCTCGGTGGATAATTAATCATGGAAAATTTCTGGTATGAGAGCTGTTAGGCCGAGAGATTGATCATCCGGTGATTGCAAACTTATTTCGGTGAACGAGTGCGCATGCGGAGCCGGGTAGCCTCTAGATCCATAGGTAGCCTCTAGATCCATCCTTTCTTTGAAAGGTGATATATCCAGTAAATGCCCCTACATTCGATCTCTGTGCTAGAAATAATTTGTTCTCATAGATCTAGAAGCAGTTGAGTTTTGAGCTTGGAATTCGAATTTTGCAGCAGTTTGTTTTCTTGGTGCCGGAGTTGAAATGTCTTTCAATGGTTTGCGAAATTTCGTGTCCCTTGAAGGCGGTTGAATTATAAGAAGAGGAAGGATCGCATGAAGCGATAAAATGGTGAAGGAGTTCGTAGATGCGGATGTCCCAAAGCCCACTGATGCAGCTGAAGTCGAAGCATGGCAAAAGAAGATGGCGAAATGTCGAAGGATCCTGTTGGAGGGCGTCAAGGATCATATTGTATCCGGCCTGCATGGAAAGGCTACTCCATATTTAATGTGGAAAGCTTTGACGGATCTATTCCAGAGTAAGAGCGACCAAAGGAAGCTGGCGCTCAAAGATAAGCTCGGGAACATCAAGATGGAGAAGGGCGACAGTATCGCCAAATACCTCACGAAGTTCACTCAGTGCAGAGATGAACTGGGAAGTGTGGGGGTGACTGTCGATGAAGAGGACATGGTCGACCTGGCTCTCCTTGGTCTTCCGAAGGCTTGGCACTCATATCAATATAGTGTCAATGGTCGGGAGAAGCTGCCTGGATGGGAGCGCCTTTGGGCGGATCTCATGCAGGAGGAGATAAGGAGGACTACTCGAGATGGATCTTCATCAAAGGGAGCTGATGAAGAAAACTACGCTTTGGTTGCCAAAGCAAAGAAGGGGAAGGGTAAGAAAACCTCTCATTCTGGTGCAAAGGGAAAGAAGCAGGATATGGCGAAAGTGAAGCGTTTTCACTGCCATGATCATGGACATTATGCTACCAATTGTCCAAAGAAGAAGAAGAACAAGCAAGCGGGAAGATCTGCAGATGGAGAAGCTTTGGCTTCACAGTTCGAGCTTGACTTTTCACTGATGGCATGCTTGGTTTCAAGTGTGATGGGATCGGTGTGGTTCTTGGACAGCGGTGCGTCATTTCATATGACGGGAGATCGGGATTTGTTCTCAGATCTGGAGGACAAAGATCTGGGTGTGCACATCGAGATGGGCGATGATGGTAGATACAGTGCGACTGGTATCGGTACCATATCCTTTCAGAGGGAGTCTGGTAAACCCTTCGTGTTGAAGGATTTCATGCATGTACCTGGATTGAAGAAGAACTTGATCTCTGTGGCGATGTTGGAAGATAAGGGGTATGATGTGGTCTTCAGCGAAGGAAAAGCCTTCCTGCACAGTAAGACTACTGGAGAGACCCGAAAGATAGGGGTTCGAACCAAGAACCTTTATCAGTTGCAAGTAGATGGCTGCGCAGCAATGGCATGCAAGGCGGGAGAAGTGGTGAGCCGGGATGATGAGGGCGAACTGTGGCACAGGAGATTGGGCCACCTTCACCATGGAGCTTTGAAGATCCTGGAGCAGATTTCTACTGGGCTTCCTAAGGGCACTCTTGCGCAGTCAGATCAGTGCAAGGGGTGTACCTTGGGGAAGTATGTGAAAGCCACCTTTCACGAGAAGGATAGTCGCGCCACGACGATCCTTGAGAGAGTTCACACAGACGTGTGTGGTCCTTTCTCGGTTGCTTCGACAGCAAAGCACAAGTATTATGTGATCTTTGTTGATGATTTCTCTCGAAAGTGCTGGATCTTCTTCATGCAGAAGAAGAGCGATACATTCGCGAAGTTCTGTGAGTTTAAAGCACTGGTCGAGAAGGAGTTGGGGAAGAAGGTGATTTCTCTAAGGAGTGATAACGGTGGTGAATTCATCTCGGCTGAATTCAAGGAGTTCTGCAGCGCAGAAGGGATTCGGAGAGAGCTCATCACACCCCATAACCCACAGCAGAACGGGGTGGCTGAGCGGAAGAACAGAACGATCGTGGGTGCTGCACGGGCGATGTTGCATGATTAGGGCCTACCCCTTCACTTGTGGGCTGAGGCATGCAATACAGCAGTGTATGTGCAGAACCGTTGTCCTCACAAGGTTCTTGGCATGAGTACACCGGAGGAGGCTTATTCTGGCAAGAGGCCTGATATTTCCCATTTGCGGATCTTTGGCTCTCCTGTCTACATGCATGTGACGAAGGATGCAAGAAGGAAGCTGGATCCAACCGCTGAGGTTGGAATATTTGTGGGGTACACTGATACACCTCACAACTATTGAGTGTATTTGTCAGACAGTCGCAAGACTGTTGTGCGACGGGATATAAATTTCAGGAGGAGAAAGCCATGCAGTGTTCGCTTGAGAGGGAGCTACACTTGCATGCAGATGAGGAGCTGTTAGTTCCTAAGGAGGAGCTTCCGGATGTGGATCAGCCACAAGAGGAGGTTCAGGAGGTGGAAGAAACCACCCATACAGCGCCAACCATCAGAGGGCGCATGCGCACTACAGAAGCTGAGCGACTGGCTCGGGATGCAGAGAAGGTTGTAGGACCACCTACAGCACAGCGCAGACAGAGACAGTCACCGGATCGGTACACTGGATACATGGCTCTTGTGAGTCAATGTGTTGTGACGGAGCCATCCTCTTTTGAGGAAGCTGTGGAGGAACCCACATGGGTAGATGCCATGATCGAAGAATATGATTCGATCGTCAGAAACAGTGCATAGGAGATTGTCCCAAGACCAGAGGGGAAATCAGTGGTGGGTTCGCGATGGATCTACAAAGTGAAGCAGGCGGCTGACGGGAGTGTGGAGAAGTACAAGGCGAGATTTGTCGCCCGTGGCTTTTCACAGATCGAGGGGATCGATTATGAGGAGACTTTTGCACCTGTCGCAAGGTACTCTTCCATACGGACGATCCTTGCTCTCTCAGCGCAGATGGGGTGGCACATTCATCAGATGGATGTGAAGGCTGCGTTCCTCAATGGAGTTATTGAGGAAGAGGTGTACATAGAGCAGCCTGAAGGTTTTGAGATCTTCAGCAGTGAGTCGCATGTGTGCCGACTCAAGAGAGCACTGTACGGGCTAAAGCAAGCACCTCGTGCTTGGTACACTCGGATAGACAACTACTTCACCGGGCTTGGATTCTCCAAGAGTGAGGTGGATCCAAACCTGTACCAGATTGTGGTGGAGGGGAAGCTGTTGATCATCGTATTGTATGTAGATGATCTAATTTTGACTGGCGATGAGCAGTTGATACTTTCATGCAAGGAGGATCTTGCACGAGAGTTCGAGATGAAGGACTTGGGCATCCTTCATTATTTCCTGGGATTGGAGATTTGGCAGCGCAGTGGAGGACTGTTTGTTTCTCGGGGCAAGTATGCCCGGGAGATTCTGGAGAGGTTCAACATGCAAGGCTGCAAGCCTGTTGACACTCCTCTTCCTGGTGGTTGGAGGAAGGAGGATGCTACTTGAGCGGAGGTAGTGGATGCCACTGTCTATCGACAGTTGGTGGGGTCGCTTATGTATCTGGTCAATACACGACCCGATATATGCTATGCAGTTAACCAGCTTTCGCAAGCTATGGTTAAGCCTACCAAGCTCTTTTGGAAGGCAGGCAAGCATGTATTGCGTTATATTAGAGGCACATCGGGATATGGTTCATGGTACAGACAGGAGGATGGGCGAAGCTTTCTGGCTTTGATGCGGATTGAGCGAGGCAACGGGCCCAGGAAGAGCACATCGGAGGAGTTTTCGGCAGTGGGTCGACTGTGATCAGCAGTATGCGGGCGGAGATCCGGTGGCACACTCCAGTTCCACTCCCGCCCGAGCGCGAGTGTATGGCGGCCCAAGCTGGGCGCATGCCGAGGCTAGTGCAGATTGAGGAAATCCTCGTCGGATTATTCGGGTTACCGTGTGAGCCATCTGATGATTTGTCTGTGAGCTTGAGTTACGTCGCTCTCGGCCTAATCTAGTATTTCATGATAGATCAAACACACTCGACCTCCCGAGCCACCATCTGCTCGGAGTGTGTTCAGCGGAGAATCATGATGCTTTCATATGTTCCCACGGAGGATCAGGATGCCAACATCCTGACGAAGGCGCTCACCGGGAGCAAGTTCGAATTCCACAGAGGCAGGATAGGGGTTGCAGATAATCCATATCTTGCTGAGAGGGAGTGTTGAAAATGCAGCAAGATGATGGAGCTTAGTGAAATGAAGTCGCCTTCACTAAGTGAGCCCACAGGCTATTTTTGGCGCAAAGTCTATTTTTAGACTATGTCTATTTTTAGACTATGTCTATTTTTAGACATATGGAGCATGGTCCAGGGGTTGCAGTATGTTATTGTTGGAGTATTGGTCATGTTGGTAAAAATAGATGGACCTCTATTTTTGGACCTATAGGTCGAAGTCTATTTTTAGACTGCCTATCCTAAAAATAGTGAAGTCAAATATTATTTACCCTTAATAATATTTGGACTATAAACTTCAGTTTACTCTCTTGGAGCACTTCAGTTCGAGCCTTGGAAGTGGCTCATGCATTTGATAGAGGAATTACACTATTCCTAAGGGTTTGGTGAGCTCATGCATGGTTGACTTCAGTTAGGACTTCAGTGGCAGAAGTTTGGTGGAGTTAATGAGACAGCTAGTGGAGTTGTGTTCGGTTTAACTTAGTTGAACTAGTTGAGATTAGTTTAACTAGCTAATCAGCTAGTAATGAGTGGAGTGAATTAAATATTATTTAATTCATTAATTAGTAACTCATTATTCAACTCAAGAACACATCAGTTCACTACAGTGCATGGACAGTTCAGTGGAGACCAATGGAAGAGGTAGATGAAAGGGTGAGTACAGCTATCAGTTGTGACATCAGTTGTGCATGAGATTTGCACCACACTTGGAGGAAATTTCCCATGATGATTGCGCTGTCAAGCCAAGGAGATTCGAACCTTGGATCTCTATTTAGACAGGCCATGATTGCGCAATAGAGGCAGGCAATTAGTGGATGTGTTTTGAACCCGTGACTTGTTCAAAACCAAGCCAGTTTGTGTGTAACTTCATGAGATAGTACTGAGTACTTGTGAGGAGTATTGTACTGAGTTTGTTACATGTTTTCTCCATTATAATATACACAATAGCTGCGGCTGCGGGGTTTTCAGCTATAAGCTTTCCCCATACATACTGTGTTAATGTGTATGATGATTTGATGTGCTATTGCTTGTTTTTATTTCCGCATGTGTGATGATCTGAGTGGAAGAGATTATGTGTTGCATATGAATTCGAATTGATATGTGATCAGGATAGTCTCGGTGGATAATTAATCATTATTCAACAAATTTCTACAACTCATAGAAAAGCTCCTCCCAATGGCTCATGAGAGGCATGCCCCAAGTGCTCCAACCAAACATATGGTCCACATCATAAAGAAACAAATGGTATACAATAGGGGCCATGTGGTTTCTCATGCTCCTCTTAGAACATGAAGTGCAGAAAATGTAGGGACTTTCTTACCCCAAGGACACACCCAACAAATGTGTCTCTCCTCCAACCATGTTCCCAACAAAGATAAGAACATCTTCAGCTAATGGAATCAGAATTAGAGTCATGCTAGCTGCCATATGCAATAATGGAGAAGGACAATGGTCCCTCAAGTGCAACCAGCGCAGTTTTATTCCTAAATGCCATAGGATATGATATGACAAGTGTTTTCCCCAACACTTGCTTGCTGCCTCATCCTTCTTGCATGCTTGGAGAAGGTGTAGGATGGTTGGTGTTGATGAATCACACCATGAAGAGTATATCATCTCTCTAATATCTCCCAAGGAATGGCCAACATCACCATTGTTCATGGCCCAAAGTGGCTCATGAAGCCCATCAGAAAAAGTGCCCCCTCTTGGAGCCAAGACCTGCACATGAGTGTTAAGAAAATGAAAGTATATAACAAATACATCTGAGGTTCAACAATACAATTTTTATCATACACTTGTTTAAAATCAGCAAGGTAGCTCATGGATGAGCTCCCTCTCACACTCAATGAATAAGGAGGTGATAACGATAACTCTTCCCAAGAGCTATGTTCATCCTCAACCAGCAAATGATCCATGCACTTACTCATATGAGAGTGCATCTCCTCCTTGAAATTTTCCCACATGAATCCATCTAAGATAGTATGATATGTTCTAATGAAACCAGTGGGGTTTGAAAGCAAGACTTCATAGGTTGTGTTAAGTAGTTTATTCTTGAGTTTGGAATCTTTAGTTAAGTAGATCCGATCATGAACATAAATGATCCCATCAAATACTTTATACTTCCCATCCATTTCTTGCCCATCAAGAACCTTACATGTGAATAGGTCCTTGGAATATTCCATCAAGAGTTGGGACTCCCCATAAGGGTCTAGGCTTCCCAACATTGACAGCGTTGTAGAAGTCTGAAATGATGCATTTTCCATATGATGGCTCTCCTCCTTGACATGCTTGATGTCAAAGTCACATGTTGGAGTATTCCCAACTTTCTTTTGTTGCCTCTCTTGCAGATGATCTTGCTCAAGACAAGATTGAATTTTAGGAGAGTTAACCTCCTCTCTAAAGGTTCTCTTTTTCCAAAACTTCCACAATTTTTCTCCTGCATACAACAATGAAAATATCTCTTTGTTATGTTCAGAAATTTTCATTATATATTGGAGTATATTTTACTGCTCCAAAGCTATGGAGTGGCATTTTGATACTATGCCCATATCAACACAGATTTATGAATCTATCCTTTCCAACGCAAATAGATGAATGGAAGATAGCAAAGTCAATTTCAGAAAATTTCTTAGCCTTCCATCAATGATTCTCAGCGCTAGAGTGGCTCCTTCCAAGGTCCCCTCCCTAGAAAAATATGTTGTTGTTGCATATAGTTGAGAGAAAACTTTAGTTTTCCTTCAATCAGGAGGCCTTCCTGGTGAAATGCCTCCTTGCAAAGAGGCATCAAGGCATAGAGTAGGATGTGGATGTAGGTGGATAGATTTGCCCCTACCTTTATTGCATAGGTCCTCTTGTCTTCTTTGTTCTTTCAAGCTTTGAAACAAAGAAGGGTACATGTTCTTCATCTTGTGATGCCCTTCCTCCTCTTTTCCTCCTTCTATCCTCAATATCTCATCATTTGACAATGATGGTACATGCTGCTCATGTGTTATGCCAAGAGCTCTATGTGTGGGACCTTTTGGAACTCCTTGCAAGAGTGAAAGAGTTTCTTTTCTTGGAGCAAGTGCTCCATCCTCTTCTTCATGAGGTGCTTGAGGTTCCATTGTCATGACTGCGTTATCCTCTCCTGCCTCCTCTTTCTCCTCTTCAATAGTTGAAGTTGCCTTATCTCCAACAAGAGACCTTAGATCTTGGTCTTCTTTTGAAGAAGGAATCTTCATGTCTCCCTCTTGAGAAGGAAGCCCTTCATCCAAAGGAGATCTTGGCAAAGTATCAAACAAGATCACCTCCTCTTTAGTGGTTTTCAGAGACGGAGTTGGATTTATAGACCCTCCCAACTCATGCAAATGTTTTGTTTGATGTGGTTTGATAGTTTCAATAGAAGATGTTTCATATGAAATATCATCAAACCTATCTACTAATATTTTAATGAAACTTGCATAAGTAGATGTATTTGAATTATTTAAGGAAAATGATTCAAACAACCACCAAGCATAGGCCTTACCCTCAAAATGCAGCGCTGCTACTTTGATGGCTTCAATTTCTGAAACTTGATGTTTTTGCACAAAGGTGTCTAGCTCCTTCACCCAAGCCCTAGCTAGACATAGAGGTGATCCATCAAAAGTAGATAGAAAAAATATATCCTCACCCTGCTTCTTACTCCCTGTGCTCCTTTCCTCCTTCATTTGACAAAACCCTTGGAAATTCAAGTGATCTTTGAACTCCTCGGATTGAGCCTCATATTCCTGCAAATAATCACCAAGAGTATCTCTCTTTAGCACATATCCTTTCTTCCTCTTCATGAAGAAATTGCTGATAGAATGTGGTAGATTTGATGATATGGCTGAGTGCTCATATCCATAATATGAGGACTTAGAATCTCCTTCATGTATAGTTCTTGTTGAGGGATTCTCAGGTTTCTCCCTCCTCATTTCTTTGATGCCCTTGCTTCCACCCTGCAGATTTGGAAAAAGAAGTTTTGAGAACCTCCTTTTTCTAGAAAAAAAGGGTTTGCTCTGATTTCTCCTGCAAATCTCCTCCTACCTATGAGAAGACTTCATGATGCTTGAAGCTCACAGGCTGAGCCAAGATTGTTTCTCTGATACCACTGTAATATCCCAAAACCGGTATTTTCTACAACAATAAGAATACCTTAAGGTATTCCAAAGTTGGAGAGAATAAAGTAATCAAATAATGTAGTGTATTTAAACACATAGCTTCCATAGAACAATCACACCAACAAACTATGCCTTTATACAATGTCACCAAGTGGGGAAAAGCAACAATTTTGGCCCCAAAAACATTATTTTCTGAATATTGAGTTATAACATTGAAAAATAATGGTTTTTCCCTTAGAATAGACAATATAGGACATGCATGCAAAAGAGTTTCAGAAACAAATGCCTTCAGCCTAGTTAAACAGGCCTCCCATGCTCAAAACAACTTAAAATTGACAAAACCCCAAGACTGCAGAACACCGAAGTTGCTGCATAAGAGACTGCACAGTCTAATGGAGGTAAAACTCAAAAAATAGAGAAATAAATTATATCTCTTTATTAGAACACTCAATGAGGCACAAAAACAGAGATCTAATCTCTTTTATACAGATCCAAGAAGACCCGGCAAGGGTTTCTTAATAGAAAAGATATACAAGAGAAAGTTGTTGCATATCTGTGGCTAAATCACACTGTATGGCTGAAGCTCTATATAAAATTGGCTGAAAATGCAAAGAAATGGATGTAGATGCTTCCTCTAGTTTCCCCAAAGAAAGGTTGATCCTCCTATTGGGAAACTAGCTCCTCAAAATGGGGTTTTGACCCCTCCCACTGCACACCTTAAGAAATAACGCAGTTTTCTGAAGGGAATGAATTTTTGCTGAAGGTAAGTGCTTGGCCCAACACCAGATAGTGGAAAATTCAGATAAAAAATCTCCTCTTAGATTTCTCCAACAAGATCTCCAAGAAAGAGTAGGGAATCCCCACCCGGGAAAACCCTTACACTAAGAAGTGCAGCAACTTAGATAAACAGCCAAGTATGAAGGAAGTCTAAATAGACCACATAAAAATATAATCTCCGATATTTCCATATGCTTGCCATCTCCTCCATTATATAATTGATGAGCTTCCTCACCAAGGGTCCCACCCACTATGAGGTTGCTTCCATGCAAAGGCTCCTCTGGAGAAACAAAGTTGTAGGCTTGTTGACTTAATTATAAAATACACAAGAGGTATTGTAATAATGATATATTATATATAAAAATGTATAAGATATGATTGAATGTTACAATGAGGCCCTGCTTATATACCTATGCAGGTGGGCTTTCATGAATGGGCATGTCTTTTAGACATGCCCTTTGACTAACTTAATGACTACTTACATAATCCCTATTTAACTATTAATAACTATATTAATTGTATCTGTTATGAATTATATTCATAACATTGCCTTCCTCTCGACAAGCTTTGTCCTCAAAGCTTAATTTTTCAACAAATTTCATCAATTGGGCTTATCTACTTGGCATGTCATTGAGCACTGGTACCTTCCTTGTATGATTCGCTTGTACATTGTCCATGTTTCGATTTTTCCTTACAATTTTTTTATTTTTATTTTATTTTAAACTATTTTTTTTTTGCTTGTATTATTATTTTTTAATAATTTTTTTTTTTTAATTATATATATATATATATTATGAAAAACGAATATCCATAGAAACCTAACACACCATCCACGAAACGTTACAACTTGTTGATTTGAAGAATGCCATTGTCCGCCGTTTTAATTATTTGACCACTCCGTTTTTTAATTTCCCACGCTACAAAACAAAAAAACTTGTAGATTATAACCATCAAACCCTACTTTGAACCACTGGTATTCAATGATTTTTGGTATGGTAATCATAGTAAACCGGTCGGGTTCCAGCAACCGATGGAGCAGGATTAGGACTCTGCATGGAATTCGCTGCGGGCAACTGAAATCTCTGTTCTGCATTTTCTTCACCACTGTGCGGAAATCTTTGTCAACAACAAACGGAAGGTCGCCAACGAAGATCTCGTAGAGAACTATATTGCATGACCATAAGTCTGCTACCACACCATCGTAACTCGCCCCACATAGAATCTCTGGAGCGAGGTAGGGAGCAGCCCTGCATTGCGAGTAAAACAAGTTGTCCTTTCCTGAAAGCTCCTGAAAAGTGCACAAACTGAAATCTGCGAGCTTGAGGTTTCCCTTATCGTCTAACAGCAGATTGTCAGACTTGATGTCTTTGTGATAAATTCCCATTGGACAGATTGAAAGGTTATTGTTGTTATTATTAACATTTATATGGTCCTCTGAAATTTTCATGCGAGGAAACTGTTCAACGGCGGCTATGTCTGCCAAGGCATCCAAGAGATTACCCTTGTCGATGTCAGTTATTGCGAACAGATCTTCGTCATCTTCAGAGACACCTTCAGAGTCAGAATTCTCAAAAAACCGCAAAAAGGGAGGAAGGTATCTGTAATTTGCATGTTGTCGGTTATAACCTTCGTTCCCATGTGGTTGGATTGAATTATCCCACATTGATTGGATTGAGGATTTAGATGTTAATGATGACATGGCAAGGCTTGTTTTCCATATTCCAGTAACATCGTCTCGAGCGTAGAGTTGAGGTTCTGAAAACCACTCATTGGTATTGATATTAGTGATCACAACATATTTAGGCCGTCGATAATGAGAAATATGTCTCACAAATTCCAGCAAAACCTTTGCCCCTCTAGGAAGTCTAGACAAAATAGATATAAAATATTCAACACTTGTGACTTTCTTATGTACGAGTTTTTGAATGATGGCATGGTCATGCACACCAGTCGTTCCCAACATATACCTAGGTTTGGAAACATAGGGTAGACTGCATTCAAAGCAAAAATTTGTAGCCTATATGTAGGATAGAGGATGAAGCACACCACCACTAACTTCCAAGAAATAATTAGGAGTTATAGAATCCAAATCCTGGACTCCCCAAGCAACATTTACAGGAAAACCACCTCTCTCAAACTCTAAAACCACTATCTTTCCAACATTATCATCCAACACTGTCTCCACATCCAAGAAATGTGTTACAATCTTACCATTCACTCTTACAAGTAAATCCCCTTCTCGTTCATCATCAAAGTCAGTACTCTTGACACCTTCCTCATTTACAACTGTATTTATTTCCTAGTTGTCATAAACCCTCTTTAATTTTCATTCATGTCACCATCTTTATCTCGATCATCATCTTGATCTACATAATTCTCATCCACATTAGCTTCATCTTTTTATGTTTCTTCACAATTTTCTTTCAACACTGAAGATGAAATAGTCTATTGTTCATCAATAAAGGTCTCGACAGTTTCCGGTGCTGTGTTGGCATCTTCAGTTGTATCCATATCTTCACGTTCTTGTAGAACTAATGATGAAAGGTTTTGCTGTTCAGAAACAATGTTTTCAACAACTTTTGGTGTTGTGTCAATGGATTGAGTTGCATCTGAATCTTCAAAACCTTCTTTAGAATATAGTGATTCTTCATGATTATGATATGAATTCTCTGAATTAGCTGAATTGTTCTGTTGACTATGTTCCATATTCCAGACTATTGGTTTTTTCATTGGATTTAACTTGTCCAAAATGGCGTTCATCTTCTGCATTAGTTTGTTATAATTGTCTCTGGACTCGTTACGGATTTTCAACATTAGTCTGTCTATTCGATTTGTCGGGTCTTGAATTTGTTTAATGTCGTCAGAATTTCCTGTAACCTTATCCTCAAGATTGACTAATCGTTTAGTGAATTTATCAAAATTATTGATCTTACTCTCCAGATACATCAACTTTTTGTTGAAATCGTCCATTGTCATTGATGAAGACATCAAGTGGAAATGATTTCGAAGCACTTCATGTAACAGCTGAAGGTAGCCAACTGTGGCGTAGGTGCTTCCTTCCAGGGGAGAAGATCACTGCTCTGATGAAGGTGAGGGTGTGCGTGGGTTGATAATGGTGTTCTGGTCGCGATAGGGTAATGAAACCGGAAAGCAGGTGGCAGAAGTAGTGATCACACAGATCCTGAAGAGCGACGGCTCCGATACCAATGGAGCAACAAAGTTGTAGGCTTGTTGAATTAATTATAAAATACATAAGAGGTATTGTAATAATGATATATTATATATAAAAATGTATAAGAGATGATTGAATGTTACAATGAGGCCTTGCTTATATACCTATGTAGGTGGCCTTTCACGAATGGGCATGTATTTTAGACATGCCCTTTGACTAACTTAATGACTACTTACATAATCCTTATTTAACTATTAATAGATATATTAATTATATCTATTATGAATTGTATTCATAACATCCTCCACCAAAATTGCGTTGTCCATCAAAGTGGTTCAATGTATCTAAACAACTTTGTTGACTTAGTCAACCTTGATTGAATCTTCATGCCCTGTCCCTTTTCACACTCAAGGTGCCTTCATTTTGACTAGCTGGATTGATCTCTATTCGCATTGAGCTGGCTTTATTTAGGATCCACTTCTTTGAGAATAAATCATGTTGACTTGGTCAAACTCGACCTTGTCCACATAGTTTAGACCTTGTTCACACATGTGGATGCTTGATCTGGTTATTCCATGATCCCTTTTCACATTATGATGGATTTTTATTCTTACTTGAGCAACTAATGAGCCTCTTTTCCCATTTATTCATTCTGCTAGATTTAAAAAGGAAAAATTAATATTCCTATTAGCTGCATGCTAATTTATGAATATTACAAAATCCAAATTAGTTGTAGAGATTCCAACCCTAACCCCTATAATTAACCTCGATGAACTTCCATTAGTCGATACATAGTACAAAATCACTGAAATCCAATGTGAATTCAATCTCTACGAACTCCATAATTTGGCATATCAAAAATTTGAAGATGTTGTTGGTCAATGATTATCATTGATGAAAATATGAGCACTCTTGATGGATGTTGCACTATTAGAGGACTTGAAGACATGGATGATTGTACTTGTTGACATGGATGACTATACTTTATGACATGAATGATGACACTTGATGAGCACTATTGAAGGACTTAATGACATAGGATGAGCACTATTGAAGGAGTTGATGACACAGGATGAGCAATATTGAAGGACTTGATGACATAGGATGACATGGATAATCATGGATAATTGTTGGAGGGCACTCTTGAAATTATAACAAACAAGATCTAATCTTATTTCAAGAACAGTCACAAAGAAAAAATAATCACCTTAGAGGCATCCTATCACAATGGCTCCTTCACCATATTGAAGAGGACTCTTTTCGCTTTCCAACGAGTTCTCACTCAGCCCCTAACTCCAAATATTCTAAGAGAAATAGGTTTTTTTTAAGGTCATATATCCTATTTTTGTATTCCATCTGACCTATACCTAGTCAAACGTGTCCATTCTAGAGTCAAATCCATATAAAAACAAGCTCCATATGTCACTTTTCTCACTGAATTCAGTCAAGGAACAACACAACAAGGAGAACAGTTCACAACTCGTGAACTTTATAGCACCAAGGAGAAGCTTAAGGCCGAGAAGAGGAAGCATTTCTGGAAATTTTAATTGAGTTATAAAACGGGACGAGATCATTTGGCATCTGAAGTTGCTACATATATAAGGGCTCGAACAAAACATGAAGTTGTAAGGACTAATCTACAGCAGCCACATTGACCACAAAACTCGGACACCTCTAGGAAGCCACACGTAACCACAAACCCTCGGACTTAGGTACAGGAGCTTTAGAGTTGGTCACAGAACCTTGTGTTAGTGCATATACCTTTGGTCCAAGCTACATTCACCACCATAGGCATCACATAACCTCGGATTAGTATTATACCCTCGGACCTGGTGCAGTACAGTTGCTTGATTGGAGTTAAGATCGAACTTGGTGCAGAAATTACTGTCTTGGTTAAAGAGCTTGTTTAATGAATTGGATTAATCCTTGAGACCTATTGCACCCTCAATCAAGCTCGGATCCATGGGTATTATAGTCTTGGTGGAGCTTTGACTTGTGGAGTGTATACATATTTATGCCTCTACCTATTGCAACCTCGAACCTGTGGTATGTTGCTTCATGCCTGAGGAGTATAGCTCATAATTTTGGAGACTCGGAAACAATACATATCATGAAGAATTGATCAATGAAACACTGATAAATGTGAATATTTGGATGATGAACCAGTAATGAATTTGAAGGCATAAATTTTGAACGGTGAAGTGATAATTTTGGAGCAGTGAAGTAATAAATTTTGTGGAAGAAATTCAGGTAAGTTACATATTCATTTTTATTAAAAAACTGAAGGGTTGGTGCCTAGGGGTTGGAGCCTTGAAAATGAAAGGGTTGGAGCCCTAGAGGTTAGAGCCTCATAAAAACCCAAGTTGGAGCTTGATAATAGGTTGGAGCCTAGAATATTGAAGGGTTGGAGATCTCAACATCATTGTACTTAAAATTTTGTAAAAAAAGGATTGGTGCCCTCACTTATTCTTAATAAAATTCTTATTATTCATTTTCTCATTATACTTGTGAAAAAATTTAACTAGTAAACATAACAAATGAAAATAAATATTGATTAACCGTGCCTCTCAGTATTTCCAACAATTGGTATCTGAGCCAGCTTCTTCATAATCAGCCTAATAGCTGGAAGAAGGATTCTAAAGTCACAATGAAGAATCAGGATTCAAGAAAAATCCTCCAATTTGATAGAATGAACTTTGTCTTTTGAAAGTGAAGGATGACATTCTATTTAATGTCTCTTGGCCCTGAAGTATGGCAATCTGTTTTGGATGGATATAAATTTCCACCTACTCCAACAGATCGAGACAGAAGGAAAGTTTATATAGCAAATGCCAAAGCACTAAATTCCATAACTAGTGGAATTTATTATTCATAATTTACAAATGTTATGAACTGTGATTCTGCCAAGGAAATGTGGGACAAGCTTATTTCTATCTATGATGGAGACTCCAAGGTCAAGAAGGAAAAACTACAAACTCATAGAAGACAAATTGAGAGTCTTAATATGGATGATGAATAAGACATTGCAACCTTTTTCCTTTGAGTGAATGAAGTTTTCAACTCACTCAAGGGTCTAGATGAAAACATTGAATAAAGCATAGTTGTCCAAAAGGTATTGAGATCACTTCTGAAACGGTTTGATTCAAAGTAAGTTCCATAAAAGAAATAAAAGACTTGGATACTCTAAAGATGGATGAATTTCATGAGATTCTCATTGCATATGAAATGAGAAAAGGAATCCCAAACTCCAAGGAAGATGCATTCAAGGCTTCAAGTTCATCAAAGAAAGGAAAAAATTGCAATTATAGCATCGATGATTCTGATACTGAAAATAAACAAGCACAATTCATGAAGAAACTAAGGAAACGACCAAGCACAAAGGTAAGTATCCTCTCATTTGTTTGAAGTGTGGAATAATATGTCATTATGTTACAAAATGTCCTCAAAAACATGATAGTGATGATGAAGATGAATATAAGAAGAGGATGTTGAAGAAGAAAGGATATAATAAGAAAAATTTCTTCTCCAAACAAGATGACTCCAATGAAGAATTCATGGTTACTAGGAAATCAACTAAAAATACATTTCTACTCAAAAGAAATAATGATGAGTCTAACGAAGAAGATGACTATGTTGGAAGAAGTGAAGTATTATTCATGGAATTTAAAAATGATGATGATTATGAACAAGAAGGTGAAGGAAATGTGGATGCATTATAATGAGTTTCATTGAAGAAAATGATAAATTAAGAAAGAAGGTCATTTCTCTCAAAGTAGAAAAGGAATAACCAAAAAGGAAGGAATCATTCTTGAACAATACACTAAAAGAAAAAGAAGAAATTTGCGAAAAAAATGTGAAGCTGAAATTGTTTCTCTAAGGAAAGAGTTGGATAAAGTTAAAAAAAGTTGGCAAAGCTCTCAAACTCTTGATAACATCCTTAATACTCAAGAACCTCAACATGACAAATCTGGAATTGGTTTCAAAGGAGAATTAGCTAGTTCAAAGCAGAGTGGAAATGAAAAAATCCAAAGAAGTTATGTTGACATCCTTTGCAATCATCCAAAAAAGGAGAGGTCGTCCCACCAAGAGAAAAGGTCCACCTATAACAACCCAATGAAGGAAATCTATCTCCAAGGAAGAATATTACATCAAATCAAGGTTATCCTAATAGGTATCAAACTATCTTTCTTGGTTGTTGTTTCCATTATTAAAACTTTGATCATCAAGCTAAGCATTGTAAAGCTCATAAGGATTATACCTCAAGATATAAGAGAAATGATCAAAACAAGCATTGTAGGCTAAAGGAACAAGGAAAAATCAAGACCTTAAATTCATTTGATCCTTTGGATAAGTATGATCTAGCTTGCTCAAAATGCAATTATTTTTGACATGATGCAAAAAATTGTCAATTTGTATCAAAAAGGGAAGAGTTGAAGAAGGAGGAACTCGCTGCAGATAAATGTGGCCTAGATTTACGTGCACATAGTGATGAAAATAAATGGTTTGTGTATAGTGGATGTTCAAGACACATGACATTGTTGGGTAAAATTAATTGCTTAATAAAAACAACTAATCACCTAATCATTGATTATCAACCAAGGAACGTCTTTTTGATTCAAGGCAATCGGAAAAATATATGCAAGAAAATACCAACAGCTAACACTGTTCCTATATGATTATGTTCTACACTATCAATTTCATTCGAAAATAAATAAAATGTAAGACTTGAAAAAAAATACTAAATCTAAAAAACAGAAAGTAAATGACAGGAAAATAATTATGCAAATTGTTGGTTCTTAAGAGACAATCCCTTGGTTGTGAAAGGAATCAGTGCTTAAGACATTTTAAAAGTGTGTCACAGAAATAATTTTATCATGAGGTCTTTGTTCGATTGCTTTGGAAACTAGTTTTCTAAAACCCTTAATGATCTGGAATAATAAAATATTTCACAATGCCATTGAGTGCTGATATCTGAATGGAAAAGAAGAATTGTAGAGGAAACTCAAAGTAATATGTTGTAAACACATAATCTATTACTTTTAAGTTTCATAGAGATTTCATGAAGAGAGAGGAAACTCAAAATAATATGTTTTAAACACAGAATCTATTACTTTTAAGTTTCAAAAAGAATTCATGGAGAGAGATGAAACTCAAAATAATATGTTGTAAACAAGGAATCTATTACTTTTAAGTTCCAGAGAGAATTTGTGAAGGGAGAGGAGTTGGAGTGAAGGAGCGCTTATTAAGGCTATTTAACTCTTACTTACAAACTTAAATCAGAGTCCAGTTGCTTCTTTACTTCACTTCATTCAAGAAAGAAACAAAATAAAATGACACAACAAAAATTAATCACCATCAACAGTTGCAGAAAACTTGATGCTTCTTTCATTCACCCATCAGAAAAACAAGTACAAAATGTAGTCTCCAAGAGGTCCAGAACTCGGAACCCCCTTTCTTTTTCTTTCTCTCTTGTTTAAATACATCAAAAACAGTTTTCTAGAACTTCTTGAAACTACTCCAACTACCTAAACTGCTAAAACTACTTATTACATTTCAATTGAGGACATTACTATACCTTCGATCTTAACAAACAAAGAAAACAAAGCAAAACTTGAAATATTATTCTTTTTGTTGAATCTGATTTGTTGTTGATGCATCTCTCTGAAGTGCTAATGTGTCTCCCTGACATATCAGACATCCTTGCCCTACATTTCTTCCAAAGTTCAATATTTTGTCTTTTCTACTTGCTGTCATGTCTTTTCTATTTTTGATGTGGTATTCAAACAGTTCTGCAATAACGCATATTTTCCCAACCTGAACCAGTTGTTGCATTTCCAATAGTGCCACCATATGCTCCTTTTTCCATACTCTACCATGCCTCTACGTTTAAAACAACGTTATCATGTCCCCTTCTGCCTGACTCTGCCTCTTTTACTCATGCACGCGTTCACATTTCTTCATAAAACAATGTAACTACACATAATTCTGGACTTCAAATGAATTAAAAATTTACTTTGAAAATTATTGCATCCGTCCCTTTATCGCATTTCACATTTCGGCATTCATAACATATTCATGAGCGCCATCCGTCTTGAGCTTGCGATGTGCGATGTGCAATAAAGGTGGGGATGACGTGGCAAGTGGAGGTGGGTCTGATCGCAATCAGTGATATAAAATCTTGTCGCATTTCACATTTAGACATTCATAACATATTCATGAGTGCCATTCCTCCTGAGCTTGCGATGTGAAATATGCGATTGGAATATATTGAATCATAGATCTGAGCTGCATCGTGTCCGGCCCTTGTCGCATTTCTCATTTCGACATTCCAACGTTCTACATTATAATCCACTTTTTCCCTCCGATGTGATTTTTACGAAGGAAAAACCCATGTACCCAGACTTAAAAACCTTTAGACTTTAGCGATGACTTCCATTGCATCCGCTTTGTTATCGCACTTCGCACTTCGGCGAATCTTGTTATCTTATGATCGCTATCCCTTCTGAGCTTGTGATGTGCGATATGCGAGAGGGTCCCACGGTCGGAATTTAAATACTTTAGATTTGAGCTTCAAACTATATCGCATCCAGTCCTCATATCGCATTTCAGATTTCAGCGATTCAACCTTGTTCTATTCCTCCTGATCTTTGCGATTACGATTTGTGATATGTGATCAGGCCTTCCCCATGCGATTGTGATTAAGCCTCCGAACACTATTCTGCACATATATTTGCACGACTTGACCCTAACCTGTGTGCAATGTTATGAATGCATCAATCGACTCGACTCATGAACTGTTCTGGACATGAATAAGCCTGAATTGACCCTTGCTGCACATTTTTCTTCTTTTCTACTCCTTTGGCTTAGATTACACCTCCAATGTTGTTGCTTCCCTGATTTTGGTTCTAGTGCACATGTGATGATGAATCCACGTTGAGCTTGTGGTTATCCTTTTGAGCATGTTGCGGGTATTCTTGAAATTTTAACAATTGTTCCTCAACAAAATTGAATTGCTCAGAGCCTCTCTTGACTTTTAGCTGAGTCAAATTATGCTACAACATCTACCTCCAATTGGGGACAGCACTTTGGTAGCAAAGTGTTGAGAACTTGTAGATTAGTAGCCTTTATTAGGCATTTAGGCAAAGAGCACTTGTAGATCAGTATCCATTATTGGACATGGAGTTAATCCCAAATAGGAGTTGATTCAGTATGAAATCCTCCTGAAACCTGCTACAATTTGGACTTCTTCCTTTATTCTTAAACTGAAAATACCAAACTAGAAATACTATAACTAAAAATGCTCAACTTCTAAGCTTATTTATGCACAACTCCTATATATGTATTCATATTTGAAATTAATCAGGTGAAGTCAGTCTTCCAATGGCACCAATCCAACATCTGCATGTTAGACCTAATGTCTTCATACTGTTGAAATTTGAAGATCACAATAAGGAGGTACAATGAAAGTTTTCCAAATACAAATCTTTTCACATACCTTTGCATAAATTCTTATTGCTGACAAAAGAAATTTTTCATATAGTCAGCTACTGGATCATAAAACTGATGAGACCAATTTTCTGTTGCCTCCTTTTCTTGAGCATCTTGCTGATGTAGACTTCTTTGAACAGGGAAGCTTCCTTCACTGTTTGACTCCTCAATTTGAGGTTGCATGTGAGATGATTGATTGTTGTTTTCTGATGACAACCATTTAGGCCGAAAAGAGAAATCTAAGGTTTGTTCCTCATAATGCTAATGTTCTTCATACAATGCCAATTCTTGATAAAAATCTCCCCCCTCATGCAAACACACCTAAGGAGCTCCACTAGTTTCTCCTCTATTCACAAAATCATTAAAATTATGAAAATAGTAATGATCTTCCAGGATTTCAACGTGTAGTTCAGTTGTTGCAAAGAATTTTTTACTAGAATCTTCAGAATTATTAAATTCTTGTGTTTCAACAATACAGGAATCCTATGACACCTTTTGAAAATCCTTGTTCATCTCTAAATTTGCATTCTCTTGTAAATCAATTCCAACGTTTTCTTGACAGGCCCACTTGTCTTCAACAAAACTTGTTTTTTCAACATGACAGGAAAAATTTCTACAATCCCACACATCATCTTCAATTTCTTGTGCATAAAGAAACATCAGCTCTAGAGTGCAAGGCTTTCTCCCCTTGAGATAAAAATCCAAGACAATAGAAAGAGCCCTCAAATAGTATATCATAGCTGCATCTTCAGGAGGTTGAATTTCTTTCGGCATGCTGAAATAGTTTTTTTGAAACCTCCTATTAAATACAACGATTGATTCATTACTCTGCCTCTGGATATAATATAACTCCAAAAGGTTCTTTTCATATGGCTTGCGCTCGCCCCAATATCTAAGAAATATGTCTTGAAGACTCTGCCATGAACTAATTGAACCTTCCTCCAAACACTGGAACCAATAATGAGTGCCCCACTTTAATGAATGACAAAAAATCTTTAAAGCCACATATTCATAGATAATTTGTAATTTTTCCAGAAAGTATTCAGATGCTAAGAGGTGTTGTTCAACTGCAACCTCATCACTTTCTCTGGAAAAACTTGGCAGAAATTTAAAGCTTTTTAAAGGATATTGATGAAGAACTATAGGCAGCACCAAGGGTTTGAAAATCACCTTGGTTCCAAGCTGGAAAGAAGCGGATTGTTTATGAGGTAGAATATTATCACCCAAAGATGATGAATCCTCACCTTTATGCCCGGACTGTGACATATTATCTACCGAAATTGTAATGCAACAACCATCTCTCCTCTCATATTTAGGAGATAAAGTTGTGTCAAGATCAATAATACAAGCAGAAGAAAAATCTTCTTTCTCCAATAAAGAATGTACTTTTTGGGCCTTATAATATTCTAAGAATATAAAACATGAAACAATACTCTTGATATGTAAGGGAAAATAGACCACTAAACTAATAGTGAAAAATAAAACTTCCTTTAAAAGATTCAAACTCTGATACCCGTTTTTTCCACGATTCTTTCTCATTTTCTTGCCAACAAAATTCCTTATCTAATGAAATATTCATCAGTGGAGTCGTTAGGTGAATAATAAACAACCAAATTTTATATCTAAATCTTGTTCACCATCAAGAAATAGATCTCAATACCCAGGGAAAAATAACTCCGCGCCTTTGTCCCCAGCAACGACGCCAGAAAATGTTGGTTCTTAAGACACAATCCCTCAGTTGTGAAACGAATCAGTGCTTAAGACATTTTAAAAGTGTGTCACAGAATTAATTTTATCATGAGGTCTTTGTTCTATCCCTCTGGAAACTAGTTTTCTAAAACCGTTAATGATCTGGAATAATAAAAGATTTCACAATGCCATTGATTGTTGATATCTGAATGGAAAAGAAGAATTGTAGAGGAAACTCAAAGTAATATGTTGTAAACATAGAATCTATTAATTTTAAGCTTCAGAGAGAATTCATGGAGAGAGAGGAAACTCAAAATAATATGTTGTAAACAAAGAATCTATTACTTTTAAGTGTCAGAGAGAATTCATGGAGAGAGAAGAAACTCAAAATAATATGTTGTAGACACAGAATCTATTACTTTTAAGTTCCAGAGAGAGAATTTGTGAAGGGAGAGGAGTTGGAGTGAAGGAGCTCTTATTAAGTCTATTTAACTCTTACATAAAAATGTAAATCAGAGACCAACTACTTCTTTACTTCACTTCATTCAAGGAAGAAACAACATAAAATGACACAAGAAACACGAATCACCATCAACAGTTGCAGGAAACTTGTTGCTTCTTTCATTCACCCATTGGAAAAAGAAGTAGAAAATGTAGTCTCCAAGAGGTCCAGAACTCGGAATCCCCTTTATTTTTCTCTCTATCTTTCTTAAATACATCAAAAACAATTCGTAACTGCTATAATTTCTTGAAACTACTCCGACTACCTAAATTGTTAAAACTATTTATTACATTGCAATTGAGGACATCACTATAGCTTTGATCTTAACAAACAAAGAAAACAAATCAAAACTTGAAATATTATTCTTTTTGCTTAATCTGATTTGTTGTTGATGCGTCTCCCTGAAGTGCTGATGTGTCTCCCTGACAGATCAGACATCCTTGCCCTGCATTTCTTCCAGAGTTCAATATTTTGTCTTTTTTGCTTGTTGTCATGTCTTTTCTGTTTCTGATGTGGTATTCGAACAATTCTGCAATAACGCATCTTTGCCCGACTTGACCCAGTTGTTGCGTTTCCAACAGTGCCACCATATTTTCCTTTTTCCTGACTCTGCCTATGCCTCTATGTTTCAAACAATGTTATCATGTCCCCTTCTTCCTGACTCTGCCTCTTTTGCTCGTGCTCGCATTCAAGTTTCTTCATAAAACAACGCAACTGCACATAATCCTAGACTTTAAATAAATTCAAATTTTCCTTTGAAAACTATCGCGCCTATCCCTTTATTGCATTTCGCATTTTGGCATTCATAACATATTCATGAGCACCATACCTCCTGAGCTTGCGATGTGCGATGTGTGATAAAGGTAGGGATGGCGTGGTAAGTGGAGGTGGGGCCGATCGCAAATCGCAATCGGCATATAAAATCTTGTCACATTTCAGATTTCGGCATTCATAACACATTCATGAGCACCATTCCTCCTGAGCTTGCGATGTGCGATGTGTGATTGGAATATATTAAATCATAGTTCTAAGTTGCATCGCATCCGAATCTTGGCGCACTTTGCATTTCGGCATTCCAATGTTCTACGTTATAATCTACTTTTGCCCTCCGATGTGATTTTTACAAAGGAAAAACCCATGTACCCGAACTTAAAAACCTTTAGACTTTAGCGATAACTTCCATCGCGTTCACTTCGTTATCACACTTCGCACTTCGGCGAATCCCATTATCTTATGATCGATATCCCTTCTAAGCTTGCAATGTGCGATATGCGAGAGGATCCCACGCCCATACTTTAAATACTTTAGATTAGAGCTTCGAACTATATCGCATCTGATCCTCGTATCATATTCCACATTTCGACGATTCAACGTTGTTCTATTCCTCATGATCTTTGTGATTGCGATTTACGATATGCAATCAAGCCTTCCAAATGTGATTGCGATTAAGCCTTCGAACATTGTTCTGCACATATATTTGTAGGACTCGACCCTGACCTATGTGCAATGTTCTGAACGCATCAATTGGCCTGACTCTTAAATTGTTCTGCACATGAATAAGCCCGACTTGACCCTTGCTGCACACTTTTATTCTTTGCTACTCCTCTGGCTTAGGTTACACCTCCAATGTTGCTGCTTCCCTGATTTTGGTTCTAGTGCACATGTGATTATGAATCCTCTTTGAGCTTGTGGTTATCCTTTTGAGCATGTTGCAGGTCTTCTTGAAATTTTAACAATTGTACCTCAACAACCATGATTTGCTCAGAGCCTCTCTTGACTTTTAGCTAAGTTAAATTATGCTACAACACTAATCACACGAATTGAATCAATACTAAATTAAATCATACATTTATGAATTAGAAATTCTATTGCACCCAAGAGAATTAAAATGTTAATCTAGAACAATAAATTAAATGAAATCTAGAAATTGTGAGAAATAACAAATATGGAAAATGTAGCAAACAACAAATTACTTTTAAAGAAGGAAATTTAATTTAAAGAACAACAATTGAAATTAAAATAATCAAGCACGCAACTAAACTACTTTAGATGTTCAAGGCAGCATCTCGTCCAAGGTAGTGGGCCCAACTTCCCAAGACTCAGTTCTGCCCTGAGAAATAATTCAGATCAGATTACAAGTAACAGATGTAGAACTCAATGGATAACTTTCTTCATTAAAATATATGAGAGAAATAATTACATCATAATTAAGCTCTTAGCTTTGTCTCAAGTTCAACAATTATTTATCTACTATTCAGCAACTGTTCATTCCAATTCAACGATTTTTACCCCTCTCTTTGATCTCTTTTTTCATTTAAATACACAGAGAGCAAAGGGAAATTACAACTAAATTGATTACCACATGATTTTCCAATACAATTATAGATTTTATACAACAAATTGATTAGAAATATCATATCTGAAATATTTTTCCATCATTATTCAGTTGGAACAAGTCGAATCTGGTATTGCACTTGAAATAATTTGGAAAACGACCACAACAACAAATTTGATAAAATCATCTTCGGAGAACCTTCCATTTATCTCAATCTAGACCGAATTTCGGACAAATGACAATAGGAAAACTGAATTGGTCCATTCTGTAAAAAACCCGTGTCTTGGATTTTCAGGATTCATCTTCATTTGTCCGAAATCGCCAAGGCAAAACCGCTAGTTTTTATTTGAGCGAATTTCTGAGTTGGAATAGTTGGAGATCCAATTTCCAATCTGGATGAGATCTTGGAGGCTAAAAGCGTGAGTGTTGTTATAACAGATTAATAAACCATATTTGAAAAAAGCATGCATAATAATAATCAATTTATTAAAAATAAAGGAGAATAAGTACTACTTATCCATAAGAGCATAAATAATTATAAAATGGAATTAAATGATAAATTATGATAAATAATGTGATAAAGGATGGTAGAAATGGATGAAATAGACATTAAAAAGTGGTAATAATAATGAAAATTTAATGGCCCAACATACCCCCATACTGAACATGTTGCATGTCCTCATGCAACCCAATGTCTTTGTATTAACCATGTTGTAATAGAATAATCAAAATGCTCACCCCGACTCATGATATTGATGGAACAAAAGGCTTCTTTTTCAAATACTTCTTTAAAATAATAGATATTCAATTTTAGCGATGTTTGTGAAGGTGTAACAATTGGCACATTGACTTTCAAAAATATGTATATGAAGTTGTAGCGAAATTATATCCAAGTAACAACAAACTTCATTAACCATTTTCTCAAAAACTACAAACCATATTTTGCTGAAATTTTGCAGGAATATTTCTATTATATTAATGCTTCTCCACTCCGAATAATAAAGAAATCCAATGAAAATATTTCAAGATATTAGCAAAATCGGTGTAGGTGACTGTGCATGATTTTTGCAAATGTGTATTTTAATGATACCACTTTGTTATTCAAAAATCCAATTCATAGTTTTAAAGATATCCACAAATCAAATTATGCATTGTATAAAAATGAAATTGTATGCCTTAAACGATGAAGAAAGGAGAAAACATCCTTCGTGCATAGCAACTCTTCCCCCAAACTGGATAATTAGCATGCCCTCAAGCTATCCTAGAAAGAAAATTGAGGTGGTTGTTACAATTGTTGTTGAAATCTACGCTTGGTGTAAAACAACATGGAATAAGGGAGGTTTTGAGAAAGAATAAGGATATGGATGATAAACAATATTAATGGCATGGTCAGAGTAAATAAATGAATGAAAGTAACACTCCCCCAAACTGAAAGCTTTTGTGTCTCCGAAAAGTGGGAAGTGGTAAATAAGTGGAACTAATGATTGAAAAAATATGAGTGAATAATGCTCAATGGATTTTCATGACATTCTCCTAAAATTTTAATAAATAAAAAAATTATGCTATTATACCCCTCGTTTTACCTCCATAGAAATGTGGAATGGAATGTATGGACTGACATTTGTTGAAGCTGATGTAGGTTGAGTTGATACTGAAGGTGATGCTGAAGGAAGAAGCCATGGAAGCTGAAGAAAAGTAATCATAAAGTGTAGGAGAGGTGTCCTTCCCCCAAACTGATTAGTTGCTCTATTATCAAGATTTCTATAACCCATCTCATAAGTAGACGCAATCAGTAATTCATCACCTCAATTACTTCATTATATATAAAAGTGACATAATCATGTTTTGAATGTCATGGAATAATAATGGATAAGAAGGGAATATAAATGAAGGTAAAAATTATGAGAAAAATATGCATTCCCTATACCCATAAGCTTTTGTTGTTATGAGCACAAAAATTGTGAGAATTAGTTATCTCAGTCATTGATTCTCAATATTTGACCAATTACTTGGCGTTCACAATTATAATTAGGCCTCTTTATTCTACCCCAAAATAATATTAGTGTTGTTAAGCTATGAATAAATGGATACTGACTGGGCAAAGCAAATATATTTGGTTAGAGATATGAAACTTGTATAATAAAGGAATGATAGATTAGATGATACAAAATGTCAAATGTCAAATATCCTACAAGTTTCATCCTTGGCATGTAAAGTGAATATTGATAACACAATAATAAATATAAACCATAACCATCATCATTTAAGAAATGATTAAATATTACCCCATGAACCATGAATTCAAACAAACCTTGTATATGCAACAATAGGATTTTTTGGAAATTAGCTTTGAGAAAACAATGTAACCAAGTATATCATAGTATTGAATTAATTTCTATACCATAGGCATGGCCACTGTTTCCAGTAGGCGTCTATAGCCTCGACAGAGATGCCTTTCGAACCCATTCAGATGCCAGTGTCCCATCTATTAGAAGTAAATACATAGTTACAAGAGAATTTCAATTTACATAGATGTCTACTGAATATCGTTGTCCAGACTTGGTAACTAGTTAATAACAATGCCATTAACAATAGCTAACAAAAATGAACAAGTCAGCTCGTGATGAGACCTCTTGTCCTTCAGTTTTACAATGGAAGGCCATTACCTCGACTTGGTGACTAGTAGTGTTAATGTCACTTTATTAGGATCTATGATCATGGTAGGTCGGCTCGTGATGAGACCTCATATCCTTCAGTTGACTAATTTTATTTAAAATTCCACTATGGTTATTTTTAATCAACAAAAGATTACTTAATAGATGGGGTGGCAAATCAACTCCTTAAGAGCTAGGGATGGTGTAAAATTTTTTGTAGTAACTATTTTCAACTTAAGTAGTCTTGCTTCTCAAAAACTAATAACTTTCAAATGACTGCTAATAAATATATTTATCTTTGTTAATATTTGGGTTGAGGAACAGTCCATTAAATAGTGACGGAAATATTTAAGTACAATTTTTTGGTAATCATCATATATTTTACAAGATCAAGGACTTGACAAATTAAGAAAGTTGAAAATTGACATGGTGAAATCATCTTTGCATAACTATTCCTTAAAAATAAGACTATGTTTATAGATAAACAAAGATAAATTGACTACCCAATCATTGTGTCAAAGAGGACCTAGAACATTAAAGTATTTCTTATTCACCAAGTGTTAAATGAAAATGGACAACCTTGACTTAGGTAACAACAATTGTAATAGAGAGAAAAATAGATGTGACAAAGGGAACAACAATCGTTCATTTTAAGGGAACAACATCTGTGAAAAAGGGAACAATAATCATTCCTTTGAAGGATTGAACGATAGTTGTGCGGATGTCGAAACAATAGTTGTTCTTTTAATTGAACAACATTTGTTCAATGTATTGAAAAACAATTGTTCATTTCATCGAACAATAATGATATGTAAAAGTCATCAAAAAGGGTGTCAACAAACCAAAAAAAGAATCGCAGCTATTCATTTTACTGAACAAGAATCATTAAACACATCAAAAAAAGAAATCATGGTTGTTCATTTTTCTAAATAGCAGTTGTTCAGTTGATTGAACAAAATTTGTTCAATCTATTGAACAACAATTATTAAACACACAAAAAGAAATCACAGTTGTTCATTTTTCTAAACAACATTTATTCAGTTGATTGAACAACATTTGTTCAATCGATTGAACAACAATTATAAAATGAACAAAAAGAAATTGCGGCTGTTCATTTTTCCGACCAGTAGCTGTTTAGTTGATTGAATAGCAGTTGTTCAATCTAATGAACATAAATTATTAAACACACAAAAAGAAATTGCGGCTGCTAATTTTTATGAACAACAGTTGTTCAGTTCATTGAACAACATTTGTTCAATCTATTGAACAACAATTATTAAACAAACAAAAAAAAAAAATTGTGGTTGCTCATTTTTCTGAACAACACCTATTCATTTGATTGGGAAAAATTTGTTCAATCTATTGAACAACAATTATTAAACACACAAAAAGAAATCACAACTGTTCATTTTTCTAAACAATAGTTGTTCAGTTAATTGAACAACATTTGTTCAATCTATTGAACACCATTTGTTCAATCTATTGAACACCAATTATTAAACACACAAAAATAAATCACAACTGTTCATTTTTTTGAACAGCAGTTGTTCAGTTGATTGAAGAACATTTTTTTAATCGATTGAACAACAATTATTAAACACACAAAAATAAATTTTTGTTGTTCATTTTTATGAATAGCAGTTGTTAAGTTTATTGAACAACAGTTGTTCAATCTATTGAAAAACAATTATTAAACACACAAAAATAGATCACGGCTGAGTTATAAGGAACAACAATTGTGCCCAAAGGAATGACAATTGTGATTCGAGGATTATTTATCCAATAATATCATTGTGGCATGTTACAACCTCAAAACTACCCATACCATTTCAAGCTCGTAAGCATGAAGTATCAATTGTGACTATGGAAATCCCTCCCAAAAACTAACTCAATGGGTGATCCTAACAAGGTGACATGGAGAAGGATTAGTCATCCAACATTCATAGTCACTTTACAAAATAATGAAGAATTAAGAGTGAATCATTCCCGATAAGACTTACCATAAGAGTTTTTTAATATGAGATATGAGGCAACCATATACTTGATAAAATTGGGGAATAATATGATAGATGTGGAGTATCAACATGTAAATTAAGAACTTTATTTATTTTGATGAAGGAACAAAAATCGTGACTCTGAACATCTCAAACATAAAAACATAACAGCAATCAGAAAGGAAACAACATTTTATTGAAAAGCTCAATAAATAAATAAATAACCAGCTATGATTTCAGTTGCAGCAATGTTTTTTCCTAAGAGAACATCAATATGTTTCCAGGAACATCAATCTATCAATGGTAAATGAATGGAAAAAAATGATCTTTTGAAAAAATACAACATTTTATTGAAAAGCTTGATAAATAAATAAATAACTTAAGTTACAACAGTTATGATTTCAGTTGCAGCAATGTTGTTTCCTAAGGGAACATCAATATGTTTCTAGGAACAACAATCTGTCAATGGTAAATGAATGGAAAAAAATGATCTTTTGGAAAAATTATTTTGTGGAAATGCCTTGAATATTCAATTCTTCATTTTTCTTGTTACGAATCTGTCAAGTAATGAAAATGTCTTCACATCGTTTTCTTGTTGGTAGGTATTAGAGGGAAATTTGTAGCAAGATATTGTAAAACTTTTTAGATCATGACACCTAAAAAATCTTAACATCATATGATATTAAATTTCTTAATAAATGCTTGGATGAAATGCCCTTATTTCATTAACATTGTCTTCAAGAATCACGTTTTCATAAATGGACCTCCTTGACTCTCTTTGAACCCGCAAAAACAAGCATCTACCTGTAATAAAACATAAAATCATTGAAGAAGAGAAGTGATCGGGCTCTCCTAATCGAAGACATATGAAAAAAAAAAAACTAGTTACTTTGTAAGACAAATCCACAGAAAGATAAACAAAGCAGAATGTATTTGTCACTTTACGGGAGAGTAGTGGTTGACCATACTAACCAATAGTGTTTTAATCATAAATTCTTTGTTTTTCGTCCAATTTGAGTGATTAAAAAGCCAAGTGAAAGCTACTTCAAATAGATATCACCAATAGAAGCAGGCTTTAAAAATTCCATGATATGGTATATCAAATTTACTTATAACAACCTACATAAAAAAAATCATTTTCAATTTCCCAATTTAGACCAACAATTGATATTTTAAGCATAATTTTTTTATTTGATGACGGATTGAACAGCTAAAAAAACAGAGTTTTGAGAATGCCGATTTACGATAGGCACTCAGTATTTTGGTCATAACTTTCTCATATGATATCGAAATAGAGTGATTAAAATTTCCTTGTAAACTAGATTCATAAGGAAATATACCATAGGAACATGTTTTCAAGATCGATTCATTTTGGCATCCAAAAATTGTTTGTCCCAACTCTGTCCCTATCATTGTTTTGGTCATAACATTTTTGTTTGAGATCCAAATTGAATGATTCAAATTGGGTAACTGTAAAGTATACATCAAGAGCTACTTAGGATAGAAACAGGTTTCGAAAATATGCCCATTTGGTCCCTCAAAACATGACTGTCCCAACTATTTTTCCAGAAATTTAATGAAGCCTGTAAGCCATAAAATATGATATACAAACATTTTTCCCAAAAAGGTGATGATTGTTTTTATAAATGTGATTTTCAATATAATATGTCTACATACACAAATAAATCCAAAGATATATTACCAATATTTATTTACACATCATATTGCAGCAAACACACATCTTTTTACATATAAATAAATTTATTTAGTTATGCACTTATTTATTTTATTTTCTACACTAACTTGCTTTACTTTGAAAAAGATAAATATCTCTATGTATAAGAGTACTTCCAATGGAACCATTTTCGAAACAAGGACTCAAGTACATACATACCCAAAATAGAAAAATACACATTAATAAGTACCAGGGTAGGAGAGACCAATTTCCCTTGAAAATATGGTGCCAAAAATTGTTGGAGTATGGAGTGGTGCTGCAAACAAATGATGGAGTGAAAACAATCTTCAATATAGCTTTGACTCTCTTGATTTACCATGGTTTTCATATAATGAAGTTCTTCCATGAATTCTGTAATTTTTGGATTTGAAGCCTTCCCAATCTCAATACAAGTTTTCTTTAATGGTGCATGTGAGATAGAATGGATAGGAAGGGTAGGTAAATTTTGCAGTTCAACACTGTAAGCATGTTGTACTGGTTTATTATTGTGAGTATGTGGAATGGATTGAGTAGGAAACTGTGTAGCGCATGGAGGATTTTGATGATGTAGTTGATTAGGTTGTGTGGATGATTTTGATAGACAAGAAAGATGTTGTTGAAAAGCTGGTAAAGAATATGGATTATGTGTTTGTGCTACAAGATGAGGGAGAGTAGTCATGAAATCATAAGATGAACCATGCCAAACTTGTGGACAAGATTGGTGGGCGTTATATTGAAATTGACATGGCTGCCCTAACACAAGATTATTCCATAATGGATTATGAAAGTAGGAATATGGAAAGGAAGTGTTTTGAAACATATATGTAGGCCATGGTTTCCATGGGTGTGAAATTGTTGCAGCTTCTCCATCTCTTGGATACATTGTTTTCATCCCAAGTAAGAAAGGGAAATTATCCATGGGATGCTCATTTTGGAAATGAGGAGAAAACACTTCTTCAAATTTTGTCTAATTTCTCTTAACTTGCAAAACATGCAATTGTGAATTTAAAGAGCTAATAAAATCAATTTTCAAATTTTCAAACAAATCATTGATTTCAGCTCTTATATCTCTAGTTCTTGTAGTAGATTTGGAAATGAAAGAAGAAAATTATCTAGAATTCTTACCAGCCTTGGAGATTCCTCTTGAATATATTATGCATAAATCACAAATATAATCATATGATAGCTGAAAAACATTACATTTTCCTATCAGATTTCAGAGTTCTAAAAATTTGTCCTTGATTCCTTTGAGTAGGACTGTTTTCAAGATCTATTTTTCCAAATGCTTATGCTTTGATTTTTTAAGGTTGAATTTAAATCGCTCCACATATTTCTCCGAGCTTTAATCTTCACCTTGTATCATACTGAAAATATCTTCACTGGCCTTGCAATAGTCTTGGTACTTCTTCAAGAATACATTCTTCATGTCCTCCCATGTTTGAATGTAGTTCCCACCAAGGCTCATGAATCATCGGAGAGTTGCTCCTTTTAGAGTAAAAGGAAACACTTTCAACCTTTTATCATTAGTACTATAATCATATCCTCTACAAAGTAATTCAAACTCAAATAAAAATACATCTGGATCTTCATTTTCCAAACCATGAAATTTTGGTAGAGCAGATGAGGGAATGATGTGCATTTGTGTCACTCCTCCTAGATTTATGATAGGAAAATCAAAAGTAGCAGTGTGTATCATTTCTTCCCAAAATAGAAGATGTTCTTTATGTGCTACTTTGAGGCTCCTTCTTCAAATATTCCTCTCAATTGGTTAGTGGAATGGGTGGTGCTTACATCACCACTCAAGTGAAATGATAAAAAAAAATTGAGTTCCTACCTTTAATGTTCCTACTTTTAATCATGCATGTTATATGACCTAAGCCTGACTACTGAGAGTAGACCCATCACTGGTTCCCCAGGATGTGTGTGTAGGTTCTTACCCTCTGTCTTCGATATCCAGCGCTCAAGAAATTAGGTATGCATCTACAACCAGATATTAGTGTGGTAGTGCTATTAGACTGCCTCCTCGGCAACAATGCCCAAATGTTGGGTAAAATTAATTGCTTATAAAAACAACTTATCACCTAATCATTAATCATCAACCAATGAAAGTATTTTTGTTTTGAGGAAATCAGAAAAATATATGCAAGCAAATACCAACAGCTAATACTAGTCCTATATGATTGTGTTATACACTATCAAGTTCATTCGAAAAGAAATAAAATGTAAGACTTGAAAAACAATACTAAATCTCAAAAAAAGAAAGTAAATGACAGGAAAATAATTATTCTAATCACACGACTTGAATCAATACTAAATTAAGTCATACATTTCTGAATTAGAAATTCTATTGCACCCAAGAGAATTCAAATGTTAATCTAGAACAATAAATTAAATGAAACTAGAAATTGTGAGAAATAACAAATCTGGAAAATGCGACAAACAAAAAATTACTTTTAAAGAAGTAAATTTACTTTAAAGAACAAAAATTGAAATAAAAATAAACAAGAATGCAAATAAACTACTTTAGATGTTCAAGGCAGCACCTCGTCCAAGGTAGTGGGCCCAACTGCCCAAGATTCAGTTATGCCTTGAGAAATAATTCAAATCAGATTACAAGTAACAAATGTAGAACTCAATGGATAACTTTCTTCATTAAAATATATGAGAGAAATAATTACATCAGAATGAAGCTCTTAGCTTTGTCTCAAGTTCAAAAATTATTCATCTCCTATTCAACAATTGGTCATTCCAATTCAGCGATTGTTCCCCATATCTTTGATATTTTTTTTTCATTTAAATACATAGAGAGCAGAGGGAAATTACAACTAAATTGATTACAAAATGATTTTCCAATATAATTATAGATTGTATGCAACAAATTGATTAGAAATATCATATATGAAATATCTTTCCATTATGATTCAGCTAGAACAAGTCGAATATGGTAATGCAATTGGAAGAATTTGGAAAACGACCACAACAACAAATATGAGAAAATCATCTTTGGAGAACCTTCTGTTTCTCTCAATCCAGACCGAGTTTTGGAAAACTGCTCATTGGAAAATTGAATTGGTCTGTTATGCACAAAACATGTGTCTTGGATTTTCAAGATTCACCTTCATTTTTCTAAAATCGCCAACGCAAAACCGTCACTTTGTATCCCAGCGAATTTTTGTGTTGGAATAGTTGGAGATCGAATTTCCAATCTGGAAGAGATCTTGGAGGCTAAAAGCATGAGTGATGTTATAACAAATTAATAAACCATATTTGAAATAATCATGCATAATAATTATCAATTTATTAAAATAAATGAGAATAAGTATAACTTATCCATAAGAGCATAGATAATTATAAAATGGAATTAAATGACAAATTATGATAAATAATGTGATAAAAATGGTAGAAATGGATGAAATAGACGTTAAAAAGTGGTAATAATAATGACAATTTAGTGTCCCAACAAACACGTGACCAAAATAAGTTTATCTCAATAAAAAAATAGGATGGAAATGTATCATTTGAAAGTGGGTCTGTTAAAATTGTCGGGAAATGAACGGTTGTTCTTGTTAATGGAAAGGGAAAGTCACAAAATGCATTGCTAGAGGAAGGGCTCAAATACAATCTTCTAAGTGTTAGCCAGATTTATGACCAAGGACATAATGTTATATTCAGTACTAAATACTATGAGATAAGGAAATCCTCTTCAGGAGAACTTGTGGGAAAAGGAGTAATAACAACTAATAATGTATACATTTTGAGTAAAATTCAAGAAGATAAATGTTATATGAGTCGAGAAGATGAAATTTGGTTATGGCACAAATGTTTGGGACATATAAACTTTGATAACCTGGTTAATATCAACAAAACAAATGCAGTAAGGGAAATTCCAAAAATTGTAAATCCAAATCAAGTTGTGTGTGGCTCATGTCAACATGGAAAGAAAACTAGAACTTGCTTCAAGTCTAAGGAGTTCTCAACATCAAAACCTTTGGAGATTATACATGTAGATTTATGTGGGCCAACCAGAACACTAGCTCTACAAGGTGAAAGGTACTTTCCTCTATTTGTGGATGACTATACTAGAATGATGTGGGTATTCTTTATAAAATTCAAATCCAAAGCATTTGAATGTTTTAATAATTTCAAAGCCCTTGTAGAAAATGAAAAAGAATAAAAAATTAAATTTCTTAGAACAAATAGAGGAGGAGAATTCACTTCAAAGGAATTCAATGATTTCTATAAAGTGCATGGAATCAAGAGGGAACTTTCTATTGCTAGAAATCCTAAACAAAATGGAGTTGTATAAAGAAGAAACAGAATTGTACAAGAAATGGTAAGAAAAATGTTACTAGCAGTTGATTTGCAGGCTAAATTTTGGAGAGAAACAGTATGGACAGCAATATTTACCCTGAATAGAGCTCAACTAAGACCAAATAATTACAAAAATCCATATGAATTATGGAAAGGAAGACCTGCTACAATGAAATACTTTAGAATATTTGAAATAAAATGCTTTAATAAGATCAATGATGACTCACTAGGCAAGTTTGATTCTCATGTTGATAAAGGAATTTTTCTTGGATATTCTACAAGAAGAAAAACTTACAAATGCTACAATAATCGACTACGAAAGGTATTAGAAAGAATTTATTCAAATATTGACGAAGCACTTCCAGAAAAATAAATTTAAATCCATGAAGAAGATTCTATTTTGAAGAATTCGAAGAAGAATCAGTAAAGGAAGAAAAGTATTCAAGAAAATCAAAAGGAACCATCCCAAAATCCACCATAGGTAAAATTCCTCCAAACACACCATCCGGAAGACCGAAATATTGGAAATGTGGATGATGGAATACAAACCCAAAGAGGGATGACAATTACACCAAGAAAAGATGATGTTGCCTTACTATCCATGGTAGAACCAGAGAACTTTTCTCAAACTAGTAAGGACCCTCATTGCGTGGAAGCTATGGAGGGAAAAAAATTTCAAATAGAAAATAATGAAACATGGGAACTTGCACCTCGTCCAAAAGATAAAAATATAATTGGAACTAAGTGGGTGTTCAAAAACAAATTGAATGAAGATGGACGAATCATCAGAAATAAGGCAAGGCTTGTTTGTAAAGGGTATTCACAAATTGAATGAATTGACTTTGAAGAAACCTTTGCCTCGGTAGCTCGTTTGGAAGCTATAAGAATGTTTTTGGCATTTCCTTGTTCAAAAGGATTCAAATTTTATCAAATGGACGTGAAATAAACATTTCTAAATGGTAATATAAAGGAATAAGTTTACCTAACATAAGGAAAATACTTTGTATGAAAGTTGAAAAAGGGGTTATATGGATTGAAACAAGCTCCTATAGCTTGGTACGCAAGATTGGATCATTGTCTACAACAAAAATTCTTCAAAAACGGGGTTGCAGGAAGCAATATCTACATGAAGATGGACAAAGACAAATAGCTAGTCACTCTTATATATGTTGATGATTTGATTTTTTCCAGCAACAATGATGAGATGCATCAAGAATTTGATAAAAATGTGTCTAAGGAGTTTGAAATGTCTATGATTGGTGAGCTATCTTACTTCCTTGGCCTACAAGTAACTCAAACTAATGCAGGTATGTCCATATCCCAAGAAAAATATCTTAAAGACATGCTTAAGAGATATGGGATGGAAGAATGTGCTCCTATGAGCACACTGATGACTACATATTTCAAATTAATAAAGCATGACGAATCCCCTTTTGTAGATGCAACTCTTTATTGGTCAATAATTGGGACTGTTTTTTTTTTAACTGATTCACGACCCGATATTATGCAATCAATAAGAATGGTGGAAATATTCCGATCAGCCCCTAAGGAACCCCCTTTGTTGGCTATAAAAATAATTTTAAGATATTTGAAAGGTACTGCAAACTTTGGCCTATGGTATCCCAAAAGCACAACACTTATCGTGACAACTTACACCGATGTTGATTGGGCAGGAAGCGTAGGCAATAAAAAAAGTACTAGCGGAAATGCATTCTTCATGGGAGATTGTCTACTATCTTGGCTCAGCAAAAAAAAATCTTCTATATCTCTCTCCACAATTGAAGCCAAATACATAGTTGTTGCAGACTGTTGTACACAAATATTATGGAGGAAGGAAGCATTGAAATACGTCAACATAGATACTAATCAACCAATAATCATCTATTGTGACAACACCCACTAGAGAATTTGGCAGAAATTTCGACAGCCAAATCGTCGCTATTCC